>CM053792.1:92563293-93050793 GCA_028749045.1 Cupressus sempervirens
TATCTTGAGTGTTTTAGGTCCAAAGATCATTTTCCTAGCATGGTTTCCTTTGTTTTGGGTTGTACTATGTTTTGTTGCAGCTTGTTTTTAGTTTTGATCATTGTCGCTATCATTTTGAAGCACTTTTATGTATCGCACTTATATAAAGTGTCACTCTTGCATTCTAGGGGTCATGAACGTTGTTTTTGAGTCAATTGTACATGCACTATTTTTATAAAGCACCATGGGAGGATAGTAGTTGCCATGTTTGTGTTGTATTCCTTTGTCAAGTGAGTGTCCCTTCCATGACATTATCCCCATGCAACATCAGTGTGATCGTGTCTTTATAGGTGTTTTTACATCTTCCTCTCTCGTCGTTCTTGGTTCGTTTGCAAGAGACTTTAGCCCACCTTCTCAGTTGCCTGTTATCTCACCCCCTTTGCATTAAGGGGGGCTTATGTTGTTGTTCTAATGCATCCGTGGTTTGATGGTTCAATTGTGTGAACTATGTATTCAATAGTTGATCCTATATATGAGGTGATTGCAGTGGCTGGCTACCTATGTATTTCGGTGAGATGGATCATCTACCATATAGACATGCTCAGTTCGTGCCTTCTTCTTCCATGGAGGTTCTTCAAATACTCAGTTTTCTTTCTAATGGAAAATTTGTAACTTTTTCTTGCTTTAGTGATGCTCTTCATGATCACTTCTTGTTCTTGTTTTAGGGGACATTCCCCTATTTGGAGGCTTCTTCAGTTCTTCACTAGGTTCTTACCTCTTTTTGGGGGAGGGTTTTTCCCACGTAGTTTTCTCTCTTTTCCCATTTTCAGAGGTTGCATCTCTTTTGCATTTGTACATGGGTACCTAACATGGTCTCGTTGCCGAGACCCATTCTACATTTCTTAGTTTTGTGAGCTTAAGGCATTTCCCTAAGTTTCAATTAAGGGGGAGTGTTAGAGTAAATAATTATTTATTATTTATTTATTATATTTACTTAAGCTTACCTAGGTAAATGCATTCATTAATTAGTTGTAACCTAAAAGTTTGTTATAAGTTGTTGACAATATGAGAGTTTGTTCTCTCCTAAGTCATACTTATCCTCTCACATTGTTCAAGGACTTTCCACCTCATGTGGATGTATGCTTAGTTTTCACACTTATCTCCTAGCATCTTCTAGCTTCTTCTAGGAGATTCTTGGAGCTCTTTATATTCGAGCTCCCTCATTGTATTTTCATAAGACATTCAACATATTGTAAATACATATTTTCTTGTGTTTGCATATCTTTCTCTCTCATGTCCATTTAGAATTTTTTCCTTGCTCCACGCTCTTCCTTCCTTGACTTCCATTTGATAGGTTTTTGCATGCAGGTGATCTTGGGCATCTTTGGAGTTGGATTTCATCAACTCCAACATATTGGTGAGTACATTGAGCAACTAAGATAAAAAAATTAATCTTTAATGACTAGTTACTTTGAAGATTTCAAAAAGTCAATGAAGCAGAGATTAAGGATAGCAATATCTTTGGTTGAAAATCATTATAATGTATGCTTTCTTGTGGATGTTGATTATACTTTTGTGCAAGTTACCACACCAAGGGTAAGATGGTTGAGACCCTTAGGCTATGAAGGGGATGAAGCCTCAGCAACTATAACAGCTCTACTTGCAGAGGAGGTAGACCAAAGTGCAAAAGTTTTTGGGAACTATGAGAAAGTAAAATCCTAAATTGTCATGGAACTAAAAATTGCATCAGTTATTAAGAAGAAGGACAAGCTAGTAAAGAAATTGAAAGTCAAATTTGGGGAGGTTGTCAAGGAGGAAGAGGAAGAAGAAGAAGAAGAGGATGAAGAGGAAGAAGGAGCACAAGCTCAAGAACCTCTAGCATTGACACAGGGCATGGGAGAAGATAAAGAAGAGGAGGAGACTAATGGTGCTAAGGGAGAAAAAGCCAAGAAAGCACCCACTCCTACCAAGAAAAAGAAAAGGAAGGCCAAGGCACAACCTATGGAAAGGACCAAGAAACTTGCCAATCCAAGTCAACCAAAGCCCACTACACCTACAACAAGAGCCAGCACACATGCTACAACACAAAAGGCCAAAGAAAAGACAAAGCAAACAAAGAAAAAAGGTCAGGAGCAAAAAATATAAAGAAGGAAATATGTGGTACAACTAGATTCTGATAAAGAGAAAATAGAGTCAGACGACAACAACCAATTTAAGGTGGTGATTCACAATCCTCTCTTAGATCTTGAGAATTTATGTGAAAATGTTAAGAACATTGCAGATTTATTAGGTCTCAGTCAGGTTGATTTTGACAAATAGGGTAAAGAATAGAAAAAACAAGTTGAAGAGGCACTATATTCCATGATGTCAAAACTCAAGACAACACCTTTAGAATTTTCCAACTCAGTACCTAAAAGTCCATATGACATAGTTGAGCAAAAGTGGCATCACTATCATAATTTGGAAAAACAAATCAGGGAGACAACACTAGCCCAAGTGATAACTAAATTAACAAAAGGAAAAATTGCAAAGGTTGTAAAGAACTATGCAATAAGGCTCACACCTAAATACACAACATTTAGCATTGTACAAAATAATATTAAGGATGTTGTTAGGAAATCAACTCAAATATGGAAACTCATTTATGGGTTAACCATAGTGAAGAAAGGAGAAATTGAACCTTGAGAGGTTAAAGATGATGACAATGATAAAACAGTTGGAGGAGAAATAGAAATGAAAGAAGATGAAAAGGCAACAACTAAGCCTGAGCAACAAGATGAATAGAGTGTGCATGACACACAATTTTTGAGTGTCAATCCTCCCCATGACACAACAAAGACAACTATAACTATAACTGTAAAGGATGTATCTAATCTTTCAACTCAGAACATCAATCCTATTACTGAAGAAGATTTAAAGAAGATATTGGATCAATCTACATTGCAAGCCAAACTTTGTGGCAATCCTATTTTGGTTAGTGTAGAAGAACTACAAAAGTTAGTAAATGATGTTACAAGGGAAAAGGTGAATCCACGAGAACCACCTTCTATCATCCCTTTAGTTACTAATCTACAACCTTTGGTTCAAATTCCTGAAGTTACATCTACCAAGGTTGATACAATTGAGAATAAAATAGTAGAAGAGAAAGACATCACTACATATCATAAAGAAATAGGTCAGATAGACTTATTTGCACCTACAGCACAAGAGCAAGGTGCTAGTCAAGTCATAGTGATAGACCAAGGCAAGCCTGAAGAGAGTGAGAAAACACCTAAGGTAAAGGAAAAATTTGTCATCCAAGCATTGGTAGCTTTACTAGCATCTAGCACTTCTTCTACACAAGTTCTTTAGAAGCTGAGCACAAAAGCTATTCCATTACAAATCTCAGTGCCAAGTCCAAGCTCATCAAATGTTGAAAAGGTAATTCACTATGGAGATATAAGTCTTGATGAAGAAATTATTATTCCAAAATATGGTTATGATACTATGACACCAGAACAAATAGGCATATTACAACAGGCTCTAGAAAGGAAGAAGCATCAAGAAATGCTTAGGAGAGAACATATGCAGAAGCAAGCACTTCAAGACATTAAGGACATTTTTCTAGATGTATTTCGTCTATCAACTCCTAAAGAGACTAAGCCACTAATAGAACAACTGGTAGATATAGTGGAAACGGTCAGTAATGAAGCCCTTGACACGAATGCCAAACTTTTAGAATGGTCAAAAAAGAAGTTTCAAAGCAAGGTCAATGAGAAAATATCTAGTGAGGTAGCACTACAAAAAGTTGCATTGGAAACTAAGGTTGAGGATGTGAAGAAGGTACTTGAGAACATATTCTCATTGTACACAAAATTGTGTGATCCAACACTTTTCACTCAAGAGACCAGGAGTCACATTCTGAGCCTGGAAAGCCAAACTTCTGCATCAAGTGCAAGACTATCAAAAAATTTAGCTTAGAGTGAGAAGCATTTTAGAACACTGCTTCAAACACAGAGTCAGTTAGTTTTATTGACAACAAATGAATCCAACATAAGAGCCAAACCGACAAACATACGAGCAACCCTCACCCCACCCATGGAAATATTTTACAAGGAGCTAGGCTATGCTAAAAATTTATTGAAGAAAGACCCCAATCTTTCTACTTTAGATGGTCTGTTCCACCTTGCTACCGAACTTTCAATCTAACTCAAATCATTTGATGTTGCAAGTGATAATTTGGATGCATCTCTCAAGATCATATTGGATGTCCATAAATAATTTTTGTACAAACACACAATCAATGTATAGCTCATTTGACATAATTGTGAAAAAGGGGGAGAAAAATACTGTGGGGAGAAATAAGAAAGGAGGAGCATAGTAGTAGGGGGAGAAATATTTTTGAGGAGAATAAGAATAAAGGGGGAGATATATCATTAGGGAGATATTAGCTAAGGGAGAGCATAGCAGATGAAAGAGTATTAGTAAAATAGGGCATTGAAGTCAAAGTGTATCAGCAGAGACACATATACTTAGAAGGAGCATAGAATTTTGGTTATAGAACAAACATATCAACTCAAGCGGAGTTATCAAATTTTGAGGTATAGAAGTTATTGCAAATTTTGAAGTTTTGTATATAAGCCGAGTCATGGATATGCTATGCTCGACAGATCAAGGAAATTAATGTGTATTCAAGTGTTTTTAACACTCATGTCAAAGGAGGAGATTGTTCTCAAATTGGTTTTGACAAGTGAGTGTCAATACACTTAAGTAATTTACTTAGTTCTTGTCGAACTAGTAGTACATGCTGAGCACAACATTTAAATATTAGACCATGCCAAACTATAGTGAGTGTTGAGCCACTCAGTGCCAAGTCACTCAAGTGTCGATAAAATAGACCATGTCAAGCGATTCAGGAGCCAAGTAAATAGTGGTTGTCAAGCAATGCAGGTGCTGAGACACAATATAAAGATCAATGCATGCTGAGTATCAGAGACTTTAGATGTCGAGTGACACAATTTTTACATATTTGTTTGTAATGGCACAAACAACTATGTAAATCATTTTGTAGTTGACTTAAAGGTAAATTTTGATATTTTTGAGATAAGGATGAATCTCTTATTGGATTCCCTATGCAATTACATGGAGCCAACTAGAAAAAGGGAATGATCAAGCAGCAAAATGGATGAATCTCAGTCATAGATTCATACCTAACCCTAGGCCACCAAAGTCTTCTTAAGGAGGATGAAAACCTTAAACTATCTATGGATGAATAATTGATGAAGGAGAGTTAAAGGAGTGAAAAGGATAGTTTTCATGCATAGAAAGAGCATTCAAGGTAAATTAGAAGTTATGAAGAGAGAATGAATAGAAAAATCAATTAGAGCATAACAGAGGATAGAGAAAAGGATACAGCATTGAGACATCTAATCAATAAGGATCAAGAAGACATTGTATAGAGGTGATTTGTTATTAGGAAAGAAAGTGCCAATTGCAAGATCTATGCTGAGACAGTTTAACAAGTGATTTTAGTCAAATCTCTTATCAGAGTAGTCTTAATAGGCTATATGAAAACCTTTAATAGGGTGCTTAGTTATAAGTTGGTTTCATCTAACAAGGCACACTTCTAACAGGGTGTTGAAATCCTCTAACAAGGTGAGACCTAACAGTATTTGTAAGCCTTTAAAAAAGGTAGACCTTTCATAGGCTAGATCGTGTTTCATGGTCAAAATATTGTAACCTTCATTGGATACACTTTATTTCTGCAATAGTAAAGATTTGTGGGTGTCATACCCACCCTAGTTTTACCTTCTCACTTGGAGGGTTTTTAGGTAATCATATATGGTATTATGTGTGTGAATGCTTACATGTTTATATGATTTAGATGTATATGCTTTACATGTTATTTCATTTTACTCATTAAATGTATGAGATGGATATGTGGTGAAAGTTTTATGGGTTCAAGTTTAAACTATTGGTTCACCCACCAATCCCTCCTTAGTTGTTTACCTTTCCTATTGTAATTCCAACATGTTCTACTATTTGTACACATCCTCCATACACCATCCTTCTTTAGGGTTAATAATGTCAATACAAAACATGGGATTGTGCTTTCTCTTACTACACCTTTCCTTGAGTTATGCCACTTTTTTTATTTAATCCTACATGTGTTAGATTCATTTTGTAAGTCACTTGATTGAGAAAACCTTCCCTAGAATAAGATCAATATGATGTAGAATATCCCTCTTTGGAGGAAGATCATTAGATATTTCTTCTTGAATAACAACAACAAATTTTTTGAATGTCTTAACTGCTTCATGTGGCATTGACAAAATATTCTCACTATTGGAAGTCTTGATTGGACATCAAGATACTAAGAGGGAGGGTGAATCAAGATCTATAACACTTTAAGTTTTTCAACAATTCTAAAATGCATTCACGACATTTACTATCCCATAGCAAATTCCTTATACATGCTTCACTTATATAATCAAATGGTAATAGCATATATATCTAATCTATCAATCACATGCATGAAAAGTAATCATGTGATGCAACTATTTTGGTTACACAAAAATATTTCAAAATGAAGCTAAAATTAGGGTGGGAATGACACCCACAAGTCTTCACTACTATAGTAATAAAGTTAACCTATTATGGTTACAATGTTTGACCATATCCAATGATCTATCCTGTGAGGGATATGGCCTATTAAAAGCTTTTGAGACTGTTAGATCTCACCTTCCTAGAGGATTTCACACTTACAATAAAGGACTATGTTAGGAGATTTACAAAGATCTATTAGGACCACTCTGTTAAGAGATCTACCAAGTCTCAATCTGTTAGAATTGATTTAGTACATGATCCTTGGTTTTCTTAGATAAGCTGATATCAGATCTCCTCTTTCCAATCTGATCCTTTCTCTAATCTGATAATGCTTTTTTTTCCTTCATTGCTTGACTAGGTCACTTTCTCTATTTTGAGAATAATAGAAAACTTTGTCTCTTTTGCAATGTTCACACATTCACACATGAATTGTATGAATAGTTTGTTCGCTCCTTCATATCATACTTTTTGTCATAAAAACAAACTATATTGAAATAGGTCAACTTCTGCCCTATTTAAAGATTCCATTAGAAAATTTCTAGATGCTTTCATGTTTTGCCTCTTCATCTAGTTCATTCATCATAGAGTATAGGGATCTACGATTCATTTCATAAAACATGTAAAAATCTATGTAACAAATTCTACAAGTATTAAATATCACATTCATATCATATTGAAATGGTTTATCTCAAAGTTTGCATCATTCCTTATGCGAATGTAGGTTTTGTGTTGCTCGGAACATGTTGTTTCTAAGACTTGGCACTCATTGTTTATGTTGTTTTCACTCAATCTCTACTATTCTTGGTACCTTCTATATAACTTTGGATTCAACATACTTGAACTGTTTGATTAACATTACATTCATCTTACATTGAAAATAGTAGGTGACCACATACTTTCTCGACTGCTATAGATCTCGGTATATACAAGCTTATATACATGACTCCACCTATATAGAGTAGCTTAGTCCCAGTGATGACCGTCTGACTCTACCTAGTAAATGACTAAGTATTTGACACTAATAGACAACAACAGTTGGAGAGATCAACAATATCCCCCTTTTACATTAATGGCAACAACAATTTGTCATGATTACATTGTTACAATGCTAATATGAGTACTCTCCCTAAGCCTATGACTTAGTTTTAAAAATAGAACTGCAAACCTTTAACTTATGCTGAATAAAAAAATAATCAACATGAATATATGCACATTACTCTAAATAGTCTGATTGCTTTAATGGCATACCTTGATTGTGTTTTGAAATCTGAATTTTGGACTCTAATTATATTCCCCTTGTTCTATCCAGCTCTTCGCTTAATCTTTTATCCATTCAAGATATGCAATCATCATTACATTCCCCCTTGTTTTTGTCACTTTTGGATGCTGATGGGGTTGAATGGGTGGAACTAAACCATATTTTTCAATAAAAGGTCTATGAATTTGGACGATCATAGTAAGTGCATGATCCCAAATGGTTCTTCCTGATTCCAGAGTGTGATTTTGCATGCAGCCAAATTAATTAGAGTGTCAGCCACTGAAAGATTGTTATCTTTATTGATAAGATCTTGGGCTGATTTGATTTCCCTTTGCACGACCTCCAAATGAGGTATCAACTTTGTCTGAATAGAGATCAACTGTGATCTGATGATGTTCTCAATTGCTTGTAGCTCGGCCAATTTGCCTTGAGCATCCAATAACTTATTGTAGGTTTGGGTACTAGATTCATATGGTTGGAAAATGGTGTCTCTTGTTTTCTTTATGTCATCTTAGATCTATTGGATGTTTTCCTAAATATTTCTTGTGAATCTTAGCACATCACACAAAATATTGTAAAAATATTTTACTCTTTGAAGTAGTTCAATTGAATCTTGTACACGTTCCTACAATTGCACTTTTTGCTCAACAATTTTTGTAGAAAATTTATATACAACCTTATTCTCAAATTTATTTGTAGACCAATCCATTAACTTTTCATTTGGATTATATATCTAGTAGTTATTTGTTCAACAATACTTACAAGATGAGATTTGATTGGGGCTTGCCAATCAAAATATTGAGTATCAAATACCTCAACAAAAATATCTTTAACATCATGTAGGATTTTCCTTTGTTGATGTTCTAGCCTCAGTCCTTCTTGACTCTTCTTCTTTGCCAAAACTTCTTGCAAAAAACTATTTTCTCAAGAGCGAGATTTGTTGAATCTAGTTGTGGCATCTCAAGAACTTCATCCAGACTAACTACAAAATCTGGAGAGAGGTCCTTTCTTTCTTTCTTTTCTCGAGGGATTGAAGTGATGTTGCTCAACACTACTTTGGAAGATGGTGGTAGGTTATAACCACTTGGTCATGTATGTACATCAGTGCTCGATATGACAATAGTAGCACTTGGCTCTATTTTATGTTCCTCCTTGTTTATCTGTATGGGAGGTTCTAACACTTGTGGTCCTTCTTGACCTTTTGTGGAAATTTCTACACTATTACCTTTATCAAGTTCTTCTACCTTTTACTCTTCCTTGTCTACATCTGAGGGCATTCCTGGAGTGTCAAGGGTGTCAGCATGAACTAGTGACATGTTGCCTTGCGAACTCGACACACCTGAACTCATCTCATCATTTTCATTATCTAGAATAGTGGTTGTCTCAGTGTCTTTTGATTTTTTTGTGAGACCAAAAAAGCTCTTCCAAACACTAGTAAATTTGGAATTTTGACCTAGGTTCGTCGCTATTTTTCTCATCAAAATTTTGACCAAATTGTTGGTTGCTCAAAATTTCAACAAATACATTTGTCAAAATGTTTTTGTTTCAACCAAAACAAAAACATTACATTTTGACCAACCTGCAATTTGGTCAAAATTTCAATGAGAAAAATAGCAACGAATGTAAGTCAAAATCTCAACCAATATTGGTCAAAAATTGAGTCCAAATTTACTAGTGAAAATAACTCATCCTGTTGAATTATAGTATCAATTTTATTTTGTAATATCATTAAAATTCTATACTCATGAACAAATTTGTTCATGTATTTACCCAAAAATGTTTCCTTCTGATAGATCAAGCATAACCTTGAGTATTGCATTAGTCCTTATCTTTTTCTCTACTACTTCTGCCTTTTACCAGCTTCTTTCAAGTCTATCATACAAATCTATAAGTATCTTCTTTTCTATTTCATTTGGAGCTAACTTATGATTTGCAATCATGTCTATCATAGCCTCCTCAACTTTTGTTCTATCAGTATTATCCAATGTGTCATATTTTAGAAATCTAAAACTGGATAATCCTAAAAGATCTTCTAAGGTCGGCACATACTACATCAATAAATTTTGTTTGCCCTATGGGTGGTCCTTTGACCAATCTCCTTCTCTTTGGTTTTGATCGACCAGGCTTAGTGGTCTCTCCTACTCATTGTTTTATAGTTTTCTCGGCACTAGTTGCTACCCTGGTCCTTGGTTTAGTAGGTGGTGGAGGAGAGATGAGTGTCACCACTAGATTCTTTGTAGTTATTTTAGCCTTATTGCTAGGTGGTCTGACAACCAAGAGGGCTTTACCCTTAACTCCTCCTTCCTCTTTCTCATCACCACTACCCTCTTCATCTTCTCCAAGACATTGTGTTATCTGCAAAGGTTCCTTGCTCTTGCCTTGGGTGCCTATCTTTTCCTCTAGGTCTTCAATCATTTTCTTCCTTTTATTTTCCTTAGAAACTATTTTGATGTTAGCAGCAATGTCTCCTTTCAATAATGCAACAATGTTTGCATTCATAGTCTCACTATAAATCTCATAGTCAAATGTTGTAAGCCATGCCTTCCTTGGCTTAATTGCCTGCACATATGTGTTATATGTACCTACCAAGAAACATACATCATTATAATGTTTCATTACCTATTCCTCTAGTATCCTCATCCTCAATCTCATTCTCTATCTAATTTCTTTGAAATATGTATCCATAACATTCTCAAAATTCTCTCCCAATTGAGTTATATACTCATTGATTTGTCTTGTGACAAGTTTTCCTTGTTCCCAAACAATGTTTCAAAATCTAGGAAAACATTTATGAATGTAAATGATAATACATATGACAAGTGAATCAAACTTACACATTGACTTATTTTCCTTCCTGATAGCTATCAAGTTTTTCGCAACTCGGCAAGACCATATTCATGATCTTTCTTTACTATCTTCAATGCTTGATCCACCACCATACATGGCACACTATTCAATCTGCTAGATTGATAGAATTTGTGAACAATTACTCACTAAAAAATTTGATCAATGGATTAGAAATGTTTGTGATGGACAAACCTCGTCCATTCCACTCGGCACCTATTTTTGCTTCAACTTCTTCATGGTTTAAAATTTGCATGGTCATCTTATTTCAACTGGTTCATTATGTAGTCAAAACTTCATATCATGAATCCTACTCAGCACAATCTTGATCCATTTGATCTTGAAATTCCTTGGGAACTCTAGGGCACAAGTTAACCCTTTCTTCTCAACGATTTTGAATTTTTCCTTCAAAACTCCTTCATCACACAATTTCTCATATGCTTCCCAAATTTCATAATCTCCCACTTCTCCAATATTACACATGTAGCAACTCTACACATCATGTATCATAATTACCTTAGGTGGTATTGAAGGCAATGCACTCATTGAGTCACCTCTCATTGCAATTTTAGGAATAGCACAAAATTTGGGTGGAGGACATGCATCACTCTTTGACAATTGAATCTTACTAACCTCTATTCCTTGACTTTTTCCTACGAATGATGAAGCTACCATTTTCTCTTTGTTAGGGTTCGTAAACTTTCTTTCCTTTGAATCACTCATCACAACTTAGATATTCACTCAATTAGTCTTCTTGTCTTGGATTTTCTCTTGAATCGCCTTAAGATCTCTTTTCTCTTAAATCACTTTGTGCTCTCAAATTTTGTATGCAAGATACGAAATAATGCCTTTAGATTTTGATAAATACTTTCTTTTGCTTGATTTAGGATCTCCATTAATGTTGTGTACTCAAGTAGGTGAATGCTAGTTGTATCAGTCAACATAGATGCCTTCGAATGAGGTCTTCACTATACAGCTTGGTCTCTTCCATCTAGCTCAACCTCTACAGTAGTTTAGCTTGTGAAATACTTGATCCATATTACAATGCTCGATCAATATAAACAATTTTACTAATGTTTAGCACTATCTAAATACATGATTCTTTTACACTTAACCTTTCATAAATCTATTCTTATGCATCTTTACTTATGCAAATATAAACTTTAGCACATTTCATGTTAGGAACAGATGTGATATGTATCATTAGATATATAGTTCCAAAAATACCTTTCTCACTTAGTTTGAGATTATGTGATCACTTCTCCATTGGATTGGGTGACCTTAACTCCATTTGTTCCACTGTTTCCATTTTTTTTCTTTTTCTTCCATGTTTGATTCATCTCCTTCCTTATTGATCAATGTCCATTTTGCCTTTACCCTTGGTGTTATGGTTTACTATTGGTACTTGAGTTCTGCAATGTTTTCTTGAATGTCCAAACTTGTGACATTTGAAACATGCATTGTTAGGTGCATGGTTTTACCTTTGATTAGTCTAGTAGGGTTTTGTTTGTGATCTGCATTCATATGTTTTATGTCCATACTTTTGATAGTTGTAGCAATAGCCTTCAAATATAGGTGTAGTAGATATATTCTTCATTCTTGACCTACACTCATGTATTTGATGTCCTTGGTTTTTGAGGTAAAAACAATAACCAGTTAGGTTTAGGATTTTGCATACCATTTTTGCTTTGGCCGATGTTTGTAGTATGACCAAGTTTTAAACAATGATAACATGTTGGTTTTCCCTTTGACTTTGCAATTCTTAGTTCTCCATTTCTGAATAATTTTCCTTGCTCAATAGATGAATATCTTGATCTAATAGTACTGCTAGATGATCTCATAAGTTCTTCAAAGTATCTCATTCCTTCATTTGGCTTGTTGAATCTTTCCACTTTTTCTTTTTCATTTTTTAGGTCATTCTTCAGTAAATCCTTATATGATGTCAGATGTGCTTTTTCCACATCCTTACTATTCAACTCTTGATTTGCAAGAATCGGTTGATTCATCATGTTGAGTGTTTGTGACCTTTTGTACATCAGATATACTTTCTTCAAGTCAAGTTGTCATTGTCCTATTGTCTTCCTCAGTGACAACCTTGTCTTCCTCAGCTTTCTTCTTTTGCTCAATTATTTCACACAACCTTACTGATTGAATCTCATGTTCCCTTTTTAGTCCTCTGACTTCTTCATTCAGGTGTATGTTCTTATCCAGTAGATCTATAGTTGTTGTGCCATTTGAATTTATTGGTTCAAATAGTCCTTTAGTTTCAACTTCTTCATAAGAAAACTACTTGTCTTGAATAGAACAATTCCTTTCTCCTTTTTAGGGATTTTCTCAAATCTTGTCTTGTTGTTTCAAGTTTTTGTAGTAAGAGCTTGATGTCAATCACCTTCTTTTCAATAGTTTTGTCCAATCTATAAGCCTTCATCTCCAAGATCTTTACTCCAAGTTGTTAGACTTCTTCAAGAGAACTTTTCTCTAATACCAATTGTTGGAAGTCTTGATTGGACACCAAGATACTGAGAGGGGGGTGAATCGGGATCTATAACACTTTAACCTTTTCAACAATTCTAAAATGCATTCACCACATTTACCATCTCATATCAAATTGCTTATACATGCATCACTTATATAATCAAATTGTAATGGCATGTTGTAAGAATTTGGTATAGCTTTGATACCATCTAAGAATTTGCCTAAGGCAAGAATGTAATGCCAAGATCTAGAAGCTCAAGAGATAGTACAAAATAGATGAGATATGATCAATTGAAATGGATTAATCAAATAATTGGATGAATACATCATTGAAGTGTCTTGTATATAAATAGAATCAACATGACTAGGAGTCAGCAAAGAGATAAGCATACCAACTAAGCACATGTCCACCAAAAGTGGATTATCCTCCATTGTGCATAAATGCACATGCAAAAATGAGAGGATAAGAATGTAAAAGTGTATCTCATAAAGAGATGTAGTAGACAACATCTGCTCAATTGGAGTGTAAACTAGTAACAACTCATATGAATATGCAAACTCCTAAGTGTCTACATGACAACTAATATGAATATGCATTAACCTAAGTAAACTTAAGTAAAGTGTAAATAGTAAATACTTATTTACACCAACACCCCCCCTTAAGTGAAACTTAGGGAAATGTACTTAAGCTCACAAAAGCTATATAATAACGCAAAATGGGTCCCAATTACTAGGCCATGTTAGGTGCCCACGTAAAAGATAGATCCAATGCAATCTCTTGTAAAGTGGAGAAAGAGGGAAACCCACATGGGAAAAAACCCCCTCCAAAAAGAGAGATAAGTACAATAAGAGAAAATGAGAGAGAAGAAGACCTCATGTGAGGAAAAGATCCCCATAAGAAAAAAGAAGAGGAAGATAGACCAAGTAACCTCTCCAACCCCCCTCCCCCCCCCCCCTTTAATGTAGAATGTACACCTATGGGAGATGTGCAAGGCTCAATGTAGAAACTCCTCCATGAGTGTAGAACAACATTCCTTCCCTTAGGAAAAAATAGAACCAAAGGTGTATCAATGAAGCCTCTCCCATCTATAGGAAGAAACCTCAAAATGTATGAAATCTCTAAAACCTGCTCAAGTATCCCCATGTCAATACTGAAAGGTGCCTCCTCCAAATCATAAGTATTATGCCACTTTGCTGAAAAAGACAAATCAAGCTCAACTGAGGATGAATGTAGAACATGTATCAAAGACTCAAATATCTCCTCTGAAAATAAACTAACCTCCTCCAAATGTTGTATCAAAGGATCTACCATCATGTCAACCTCGAAAGATCGATCAAGTAGAGAATGAAGATGAGGGTCAAAGTGTTCCTTCACAACAACTAAAGAAGGATCATCTTCACCAAAGAGAAAATGAATTTCATCAATAATGTCTCCCAAATATACAATGCAGGACTCCATAAAAAAACTATAAATGTTTGTCAAGTAGTCATCCCATGGAACTGAGTCTGGAAGACAATGAATATCATGTCGCATTGAATCACTTGAATCCATGGCTATGTGAATACAACTATCATCAGGAACAATAGTAGATGGAATATAACTAGTAGGAGAAGAAATAGAAGGCTCAAGAACTTGACCATATGTGAGAAAACCTAAGTTCAAGTAGCCAAAGTTCTCCTCAAAGTTTGAATCAACAGTAGAAGTGTGATCAAAATCTGTTGAAGAATCTACTGAGAAATCATTGTCAACATCATGAGAAAAATTTGATAAGTAGCATAGCCTAGATGTGTAATCAACCACCCCTATAGCAATGATTTGTCTAGTCTCCAAGCCTCTGATAAAAACTAAATCAGGTTTGAATTCCACAGTCCTTCTCCTATCTCCATGAGTGAGCTAATAGATGGGAAGAAGATTATGACTTAGGTGAGGTACACACAACACATCTTTGCAGTATCCCTCCCCCTTATTAATAGTTCATTTCCCAATCACATTCATGTAAGTATGATTTCCCATCAAAATAAGTGTAGTATGACAAGGATCAAATGATGAAAACATAGACTATGGAGATGCCATATGATGAGAAGCCCCTGAATCTAGAAGCCATCTCCCTAAATCTTGACTTGAAGTAGCTACTAAGGCTTGACCTTTTCCCATGTGATCCTTTCCTTTATCGAAATTTGAATTTGAACAAGAGAATGAAGTGGTCATTATTGATGGTAGACCAATTTGATTCTTCTTAAGAACATTCTTGAGTTCATCTATCTCCTTCTTATAACAATGATGTTCTTCATGTCCATTCTTCTTGCAATATGCACAAGTAAGAAACTCCTTGGATGATTTTCCCTTATTGTTGGAGTTGTCTTGTGGTGAGGAGGTTAAGTGTTCTTTCTCTTCTTCTGAATTTTGTTGCCATGATTTCTACATCTTGTTAGACCCTTTTCCCTGATTCTCTTTACTAGCCACCAATGCTTTGGACTTTGAAGACTTAAGAATCCCCATGCTCATCAAATTTGATTTTTCTACCATCAACATCTTTGTGAAGGAAACAAATGAAGGCATAGTGTAGGAAGAACCTAAGGTTACCTTATGAGTGTTGAAGCTCAAAACAAATGATGCATATTCTAGAGGAATTGTTCTCATCAAATTATAGATCAATTTTTCATCCTCTATGGTAATTCCACAATCCTTAACCATTGACCTTAGCTCATGTGCCTTGGTGATATAGTCTTGAATTGTGACAAAATCCTTTAGATCTAATGATATGAGATTTTCATCAAGTTCAAAACCTCTAGCTTTGTCTACTTTTGCATACAAGCTAGCAAACTTATCTGATGTTTCCTTTACTGTTTTACAATTATCAATATGGAAGATAAGATCTTCATGTACATACTTCCTCAAAGTACCAATAGCAACCTTATTTGTATGATTCCATTCATTTAGTTTATCAGGATCAAATGGTGCAACCATGTTTCCATCAACATATTCAATTAAACCTTTTTCCATCATTTTACTCCATGCTATAATTTTCCATGTAGCATAATTATGTGGAGTTAAAAGTGGAAATCTAGGAGAATCCATGAGCAAAATAAAAGAACACGAGAAAAAGAAATGCAAACATTCAAGACACACCCCCAAAATCACTCAATCAAAAACCTCCCCCCTCGAACCAACCCCCCCACACCCCCCCCCCCCAAAAAAAAAGGATGATTTTAGCACTTTATACTTTGTCTGTGTACAATTGTCACTTGTCAAAATGAACCAAAGTGGATTTCTGATTTTGATGGCTACAATAACAAATATGAAGCTATATATGACTCAGCAAGATAAGACACAAGACCTCTCAAGGATCTAATTAATTACAAGTGCCAAAATAGGTTAAAAATGACCAAAATTTGAAAGTACTATGTCTACTATAATTTTTCCAAACTAATACAAGATCTAGAAAGTAGACAAAAAATCATGCACTTTCATAAAAAAAAATAACACCTGAATATGTGTCCAAATGAGCCCGAATGAAGCCTTTGAAGTTGCGAAAATCAGGATTTGCAATTTTTAGAAAAATTTAGGGACAGGGATTGCAAACAACCTCTGTAATTATTTTTCCTAAATTGCTGTTGTCACACCTTTAAAAAACAAATGACTCTAGATTTCACCTCAGATGTCTGATTTTGATAAAACAAAAGTCAATTTAGGAGTTTTTGAACCTTCTGAATGTGATGCCAACATCTTATTTGCACTAGCAAGCTCAAATCTTGACCTGTAAAAAAAAATCTCTCTAATGGTATGTAATGAAACTCCTATGGCTCTGATACCATATAAAAATTTGATATAGCTCTGATACCATGTAAGAATTTGCCTAAAGCAAGAATGAAATGCCAAGATCTAAAAGCTCAAGAGATAATACAAGAGAAGCAAGATATGATCAAATGAAATGGATTAATCAAATAATTGGATGAATACATCATTGAAGTGTCTTGTATATAAAGGCAATCAATATGACTGAGAGTCAGCAAAGATATAAGCATACCAACTAAGCACATGTCCACCAAGAGTGGATTATCCTCCATTGTGCATGAATGTATGTGCAACAATAAGAGGATAAGAATGCAAAGGTGTAACCCATAAAGAGATGTAGTAGACAACATGTGCTCAATTGGAGTGTAAACTACTTTGTTATCAACATAACAACTCATATGAATATGCAAACTCCTAGGTGTCTACATGACAACTAGTATGAATATGCATTAACCAAGTAAATTTAAGTGTAAATAGTAAATACTTATTTACACCAACACATATAGATCTAATCTATCAATCACATGCATGAAAAGTAATCACATGACACATATTTTGGTTACCCAAAAACACTTTAGAATGAAGGTAAATTTGGGGTGGGGATAACACCCACAAATCTTCACTACTACGGTAATAAAGTTAACCTATTAGGGTTATAATGTTTGACCATATCCAATGATCTATCCTATGAGGGACCTGCACTATTAAAAGCTTTTTAGACTACTACATCTCATCTTGTTAGAGGATTTCAAACTTACAACAGAGTAAGGATTATGTTGGGAGATTTACCCTGTCTCAATCTGTTAGAATTGATTCAATACCTAATCCTTGGTTTTTTTTGATAAGATAATATTGGATCTCCTCTTTCCAATATTATACTTTCTCTGATCTGATAATGGTTTTCTGTCCTTCACCGCTTGACTAGGTTGATTGCTTTGTTATGAGAATAACAAAACACTTTGCCTTTTCTGCAATGTTCACACATGAATTGCAGGAATAGTTTGTTCACTCCTTCATATCATACTATTCATCATAACATCAAACTATATTGAAATAGGTCAAGTTCTGCCCTATTTAAAGATTCTATAAAGAGTTTCCTAGATGCTTTCATGTTTTGCCTCTTCATCTACTTTGTTCATCACAGAACATAGGGATCTATGATCCACATCATAAAACACATAAAACTCTTTGTAACATACTCTATAAGTATTAAATATCACATTCACGTCGGCTTGAAACAGTTACCCCAAAGTCTGCATTATTCTTGACTCGAATGTAAATTATGCATTGCTCTACACATATTGTTTCGGATACTCAACATTCATTGTTTATGTTGTTGTTAGTCGGTCTCTACTATGCTCAGTACCTTCTCTGTATAACTTCGGCTTCAACAAACTTTTACTGCTTGGTTAACATTACACTCAGCATACATTGAAAATACTCAGCGACCACATACTTGCTCAGGTCCTACAAAACTCGGTATATACAAGATTATATACATGACTCACCCTATATAGAGTAGCTCAGTCGTAGTGATGACCATTTGACTTTGTCTAATAAATGACTAAGTGTTTGACACTAATAGACAACAACAATTAGAGAGATCAACACTCACCCTTTCCGTCATCCTTAAGAGACAAAAAAAATTGCCTTAAATCCATTCTTCCCAGTGGTGTATGCATTTTTCCTATAATACTACCAAGGCCTTCTTGTATCCATTGGAACAACATCACACCATACCTCATCCTTGTAAACATTTCCAATTAAAAATCTAATAAGACACTTTTAATATATTGTAACTCCATTCCTCTTTTTAAACCATCCAATAAAGGTAGGGCTCATTTTTTAAAACCATATTTTCACAACTACCTCCAACAATTACTTGACATACATTTCACCAAAAGTACACCTTGTCCAAAATACATTAGGGCCCATTTGGCAAGCGGAATAGGAATACGTATTCTGGAATACATATTCTGGAATATGTATTTTGGAATAGAAAATGGGGCTACGTATTCCTATTCTCTGTTTGGTTCAGCCAATATTTGATGGGAATTCGCGGACCCCAAAATTAATGTTTTCTAAAATTAAAAAAAGTGGAATAGGAATACATATTCCAATAACACCTATTTGGGTGGAATTGCAAAACTCCATTTTTGGGCCAAAATTGGAATACGTATTCCTATTACAAGGAATTCAAAATTTTTGAAATACGTATTCCTATTCCACTCGCTAAACGGGCCCTTAGTGTTGAGCCATGAACCTTTAGAGGTATTTTCCTTCGCTTTCTTCTCTACAAGAATTATTGTTTTCCTCGTCATGAGACTTTTTCCCGATTTCCAAAGATATATTTTTCTATATTCCTTCATTCTTAGCTTGAGCTATGTTCAACCTTGATGATCCTTCTTGATTCTTATTTTTCATGTTGTAATTAAAGCATTCAAATGCTCTATAACCACCTTCTTCACAGCTACAACAAGTGAATACTCCTCTTTGGCCATGTCATCCTTTGATGTTGTCATAATCTCTACCTTGTCAAAACCCCTTTCCTCTTTGTTGCTTTCATAAAATCTAGCAAGTTTATTGTTTCTCTATTCCTTGGGATGACTATCCATGTCTATAACTTGAACCACCATGCTATGGAGATGGTGTACCCTTCTTCCTCTATACTTTGAATACCGCCAACTTTGTTTTTCTTGTCTTCAAGAAAAATAGATACGCCTCTTTCATGTTAGTGGCTCGATGCATGTTGAACTCGTCTTGTATAGAAAACTTCAAGCCACTAACATAGTTTGCAACCATTTGTTCCATTGGGATCCACGTGAATGGCTAATTTGTAGAGTTCATTTGCATAGTCTTCTAAAGTAAGATAGATTTTGCTTTAGATTTTGAAAACTTTGAAAAAAGGTTTATGTATTATCACAAATAGAAACTTCTCTCAATTTCTTCACCTTTTCCCAAATTCTTCATTTTTTCCTTTCTCTTTCGACCACTTTTCTTGAAAAAGTGGCCCCACCATATCATTGCATGTGCTTTTAACTTTGCACAAACAAATTTCACTTTCTTGTCATGTATGATATACTTCGACTCAAAGAACTTCACATGCTATTTAGCCATTCCATCAACTTCTCTGGATACTTCAAGTTTTACTTCATCATTTCATCCTTCTAATGCCTTGAGCATCCTTTCCTCGAAAGATTGTTTATTCCTTTTTTTGCATCATCTTTGGCTTCTACATGTTCAACTACTCTTCCATGGCTTACTTCATCATCTTAATCACCTCCCCTTTGTTTTAGCCCTTGATTTGCAACCATTTTTATAAGATCTACAACTTGTCTTTGTAGTATTTGCATGCCTATGCATCTATGTAATGCCTCTTCCTTATCATCTTCCCGCTCGAACACAAAATGATGTAGTCAAATTCTTTTAAACCTTACAAAAAAACATAAGAGAAAGCAAAAATAACAAATTTCAGACTTCCAATTCTTCTTCATTATTCTTCCAACTACTCTACCATTACAAACTCATTTTAACTACAATTCAATATATTACCATTTTTTGTACTTTTTAAAACAAATTCTATGAACTCATGTTTCCCTAGACCTAAGATGAGATGAATTGCCAACTAACATTCAAAATTCAATTTCAAAGGAAAAAAAAATCTAAATACCTTAAGAAAAAACACTCAAAGCTGATTTTGGAGGTCCAAATGAAAATTTCAGCTCCCAAATAATGTCAAAATGATCATTTAACAAGCTGAACTCCCTTGAAAATCCAAATAACACCTCAAAACGAAGTCACCAATACAATTTTAGTAAAATGAACCTCCAAATTAAAAATCATAACCCTGGGAAGTCTTTGCATCACCCTTGTAGGACTCTTCTACCACGTGACTCAATCTATTTTTAGAAACCACTCAATATTGGAGCTATTGAAGGTAAATGAACTTGAAATCAAGTTAGTAATTTAATTTTTAATATTTAACCATTTCTGATTTTTCATATTTAAGTTGCGCAATGTATATGCTTTTCTAAAATATATATCTAATAGTTATTTTTTGCTCTAATTTGTGTCGCACATTGTTGAGACCCTTTTTACATCACATATAATCATCTTGAGATGACTTGTACAAGTGAAAGATGCACTTCAAGGTATGGTAATCAACCACAATTGGGGTGTATGGAAGCAAAAGAACACTGATAAGAAAAATAAAATAAAGGATAGGGTATTTGCCAACTCATGTTGGGAACTTGCAAAATATCTCCTTAAGATCATAGAGCGCATTATGAGCATGCTTAGGTACATTGACATGGATAGACCTTGCCTCGGAGAGATCTATGATGCCATAGACTCAATGCTTGAGAAGATCAAGCAAATTATAAATGAGGAGCAAGATCCACAAGAGACCTTTTTCAAACAAATGCAATTATTGTTAGATGATGGAACAAAATGACCACTCCACTATATTTTCTTGCATATGCCTTGCTGCCCAAATACTATAGCTCTCAATATTGTAGCTTACCAAGAAGGTTGCCACCATATAGAGATATTTAAGTGTTTGACAAGTACCAAGCAGCATTTAAAAGACTATTTCGTGATGATGATATGAGAGATGTAATCATGGATGAGTTCTTAGAGTTTGTAAAAGGTAGAGGTCTAAGTAACGATGCTCTTCATCATCAGTTCAACAAGGATGCTCATAGTTGGTGGTACCTCCATGGCCAAAGATTGTAGCCCCTTGGAATCTATCACAAGTTCTATTTTTTAAAAATTAGCTCACTTTATTTACAAGAGAATTATGACTAGAAAGTGATTTTAAACTTTTTATAAGATTGAATTAAGTCTTTTTTAATTGGTTACTGTACGCGGTCTTCATAGGTTGCTAGTTCAACATTGGAGCACCTATTCTTTCATCCACTCGATGAAGCGCAATAGGTTGCCAAAAGAAAACAAAGAACCTAGTATTTATGCATTACAACTTGCGTCTTCTTCACACAAGAGTAAAGAATACAAAGAAGGGGAGACAAAGAAGTGGGATATAGGTACCAAGATTGCTGACTTGGATGCTTCCACTGCTCGGCTTGCAATGGATGATTTTGAAGACTTTGATGCCAATACCATTGTTGGTCCTGCTGCTGATCTCATTGGCCTTAGCTCAAGAAATACCGGAGAAGACAAATATGAAGATTGAAGAACTTATAATACTAATAGATTTTCAGTCCATTTGTTGAACAATGAACGTGAAACAATGATGAACTTGATATTTTTAATGTTTTGAGTCTTTGATGTTGAAGTTGATTGAACTATATGATGGTATGATCACTATGATTACAAGTTTATAGTGTTTTTTGTTGTTTTAATGTGTTTATGCTATATATATATATATATATATATATATATATATATATATATATATAAATTTTACATGTTTTTGTACTCAAGAACCCAAACGACCCCAAACCCTTTTTCAAAATTTTGACGAACACGGGAACCAGTTCTCAAACTTTGAACTTCGAACTGAACCTAGACCGTAAACTTAGTCCAAATGTATTAAATGGAAGGAGTAGGTGCTTCAACCTAAAAAGCTACTCATTTTGGAGGAAACTACCATGCTAAAAGTCAAAATGCTTTAAATATCAAGGCCAAAAGCAATATTAGTTTTGTCTTACAAGAGGCAATCATAGGTGTTACATGAGTGTGCAATGAAGGGGAAATGAAGAGAGTGTCCAAATAATTTCTGAGCACGATGCTGCACTTTCAAAACCAAATTTGGGGTCAATTTAGAAGAACAGCTAATTTCTCACGTGAATTGCTTGAAATTGATGTTATTGTCTAAAAATTTGCAGAAGCAAACTTGAGCAAACAGAAGGCTGTGAAATCTTAAAGAAGTGCTATGACTCATTGGGATAACAGGAGTTTGCAAAAAGTGTTAGCATAAGCAAGATCTTTCAAACTTGGAACAGTAGCAGCAGCCTCTCACTTGTAAGGTGCAGATTAGTTAGCCAACAAAACTATTAAATTCTGCAGGGAAACAAACTTGCCAGATTGTCCATCAATTCCAGCACTGATTAATTTCCAGCATTCTGCCAATAATGAGTCTATTGCCTAAAAAAGCATATATGTTCAAAAAGTCCAAAGAATATCCAATCAAACAGAGAACAAAAATCACTGAAGAGCATTTTGGACACATTATCATATAACTTGGCGATGTAAATAAAAGAATAAAGACCCCAGTATGGATCTACAGAACTGAATTACACCATCCTTGACAGAAAGAACAGTAATCTGCTTTGCTGTAATAAGATGCTTGTAAAAGTACATAAGATGTGATTTTACAGAGAACCGTCTGTGAACTACAACTTTACCAATCACATTTCACCTTTCCAGAAAATTTTGACAGCATTTTGTCAAGGCTTGATATAATGATGGTCAACTTGCTGCAAAGAAAAAAGAAGCAACTAAAGTCTAAAACCCTTGTCGATTTTCATCTCTTTTCAGTTTAGCCCTAGGCTAACATCCACAATGTGGTATTGTGATCTGACGAAAAGTTTTAGAATACTACTGTGGTATTTAATGGAAAAACAGATAAATACAAACGAAATAAAAATGAAATCTAATCTCTACAAGATTTCATTTTGCCAGAACATCGGAAGTGGCAAATTCCTCCAAAGAATTCCCTGCAGTCAGATGAATGAAATTGTCAGGTACAAGTCATAAAAGTGACAACCATCATATCTCCATTCAATCCGTGTATCCCAAAAATCCAGTACAACTTACAGAGGCATATGAACTGAAAATCTTGAATCCTCCCGATGGTCCCAGCATCTTCTCCATTTGGAGAGAGAGAAGGTGTCTTCAGTAACACTCAATTCAGTTTTGAGACACAATCAACACTTTCATTATGAGGCCCAGAAACCTATTACCATAAAATCAAAAGCATTAGTATGATATACAAATTCACCTGTAATGTTGACCTATTTGTAACCACAGCTTCTTTTTCTATAAACTTCTAGAATCAAATTGAGGAAACATATATAAATGATCCTTGAGGTACTATTTTAAGGGAGGTAACCCAAAATACAGGAAGGCTAATTTGAAAAGCAACAAGGACATCGATCTGAAGATACTCATTTTTAATGCTGCGAAATTCAATTTTTCATTTATCAACTGATTTTTTTTTTATACAATAAAGAAAGTTGAATATCCATTCCATGCATTGAACATATCAGGCATCTAAGAATGGTTACTACAAATCCATGGCAGCTAATCTGTGTAGACCTTGCCAGAACCTTTGTCTACCATATACCACATGGTATGATTATTTTTAGATCTAGCAAAAAGTCAAGGTCATTCTCTTTAAGTGCAATCAAAATTCTACACTTCCATGAAAAAATGTTGATGAACCATCTAATCCATCTTCAACTTTAACTGAAAGTAGAGGAAATAGAAAAGGTATAACAATACTTCTGGTTCTGGATTGTTTCGCTAGACCTGCTCTGATAACATGCTAAATTTAAGAACCAAAAATAAATATTGCAAAAATTGAAATCATAAATTCAATCTTCTCTTCCTTAGTACTAGAATAGTAACATGATCTAAGTATTATACATAAGCTTCTTAATTATCTGTGAATACCTTCTTACTAGAATATGTCACATATGTAATTTACCCAGTTTTGGCAAGCTCCTGCAGTTGATTAAGTTCATCAGAGCGACCCTTGTGAGTTGACAGTGTGATTTGAGGGTCTCAATGGGGATTTACTATTTTTAGTATGTCCAATTTGGGCAGTTGACATATTTGGCAGTGCAGATGGTGATGCTAATAGTTGGTCATCACCTGCAGTGGATGGAGCTACTTACTGCGCGAGTTCATATTTATTAATTAATTATTGAGTTTACATTACAATAAGGCACTTTATTATATTTGAATGTTATAAAATGATGTTGTTGAGGAAGTTTCTTAAGTGGTGTTACGTTTGGGAAACTTGTGCCATTCGGAGATTATAAATATTAGTCCATTTGATGAGAAATCTGATTGTTTATTTGTTTTTGTTGTCTTTGTGAGGATTTCTGAGGCTGATGTGTTCTATACCCTTGCTGAAGTGTAACAGTTTGAAGTTGAGAAGTGTATTGAATCACTGCTGAGGTATATTTAATTGCATTTTGGATTTTGGTTGAATCTCCTTTGCTGTATTTGTCTGTGGCTGGGAGATATCATTGTTGTTGAGAAACATTATTTGCTTCTCCTCTGTTGCTACTGTGATTGAGAAGCTAATTAATGCTGAAGAGGGTTTAGTGAGGGCTTGATTGAAGAAAGCACAGCATAGTTCAGCATTTTCCTGGTAGGAGTTTGATTGGTTTGTGGGGTGGCTGCCGTTTCATTTCCAGGCAGTGTTTCATGTTTTTGGAGCTGCATAAACAGCTGGGAGCCTGTGTGTGAATCCGGTGATTTAGAGGCCTGTGTTTGCTTCCGAAGGCCTGTGCAATTTAATTCTTGGAGCCTGCAATTTCATTCTGGGGGCCTATGATTGGTCTTTGCACGTGTTTTGATGTGCAAGGGACTGTCAATTCAAACTGAAGCAGCATTGGCATTTAGAGGGACCACTTTGCATTCAACAGTTCATTTGGTCACTGAGAGGGGCTGCGTATCATCACAGCAGTCTGCATTTCATTGATGGAGTCTACGAACATTTCCAGGTTCTAGAAAAATTAAGAAATTGTGTTATTGCATATCAAATGATGTTGCTTTTAGAACATACTGAAAATTCAGAATTGGTGAATGCAAATTTTCCTTGCAATTTATTTTGAAGTTTATCTTGGCATTGCTAGAGATTACATCAATGCTCTGTTTGCACTATTTATTATTTAATTGAAAAAATTCTAAAATTCACAAAACATTTGAACTATCAGAGTATGATTGACAAGTGTTTGATTAAATGCCAAACTGCTGATCAATAAAGGAAATTGATGTCCGTTGATGCTATAACCAGCTAAGGGTCATTACAACATGCTAAACATACCTTGTTACAGTACTAAAGACTAGATTATGCTTACAATATCCTCCTTTGATATCGTATTCTCTATTCCCTTTGCTTAATACTTGTTATGTTCAAGTTCTGATTTCTTTTATTCCATCTCCTCTTTTGCCCTCCCCATCGATGATCATGAGTACTGCCTTCTTATACCTTCGTTCTGGGATACAGAGTCATGTCTACTCCTTACTTACACTGGTTAACAAAATCTTGATAAATCTCAACTTATTTGCCTCTTCATATTCTCGTCTTATCACATCACACAATCTTAATAAATACTAAACATGGCGTGAGTATAATGAAGACTCAAGAGCATATATCATGTTTGTGATGGGGACACAACCCAAGAACAGAATGGAAACAACAGAAAAGGGAAATTATATTAACTGAGAAAATAAGCTAGTACAAACAGTACAGGAAAATAAACTTCAAAACATGCCCTAAGGGCTTACAATAGCATAAATCTGGAGATAATTTCTCCTTATGGTACCTCCTCTCAAACTCCACTCCGAACTGCCTTTTACAATGCCAAAAATCTCCCTAAATAGACCCCGGAGGGTTAAGGACTAGGAGTACATTCTAGAAAGTGCTAGTAGGCATCCACCGACCAAATAGAAGGTTCCAGAAGCGGCGTTAGAAGTCGGTGCAAATCTAGAAGAATCCAGAAACGGTAACCGAACTTCCGAGAGGCATAGCTTTTGAACCGTAGCTTCGATTGACGAATCGTTTACATTTTTGGAAAGCTCTCGAAGCGCTCTATAGCCCTATGGACCAGCTTCGCTCATCCCCCATTTTTCGGCCCTTTTCGAGGTCATTTAATGCCCCTAACCTGACTTTGAAGCATTCTTAGGAGGTCTCCAAAATCCGAAAAACTGCAATAACTTTCAAACCGTGGGGCCTTTTTACTTGATTCTTTTTCTGGAATGCTCTAAATCACAATTACATTCATCTGGCCAATTCACACCTTCTAAGTCACCAAAATGATGGCCAAATTGCATGCTCCTATTTTTTCGGGATTTTCAAACACACTAATAGTGGAACTGTGAGAGTTGGAACCTTTATTTGACCCAAATGGGTATCCAAAAATGTAAAGACATGAAACAGAAACTAAGTCTAAGTACATTTTTTTGGGTGACACAGGATTGCCCTTATACCTCTGGATGCTCCTACATCAGACACCCAGGGTAGATTGAAAAGTGACCCTGTCACTTTATGGATGGTAGAGGAAATCCCAAATGGGAAACCTCAGCTGCTGAAATCCAAGTTGAGTCCTCGATCGGCCGTCCTTTCCATTTGACCAAATACTCTTCATACTGCCTGTTTCTGGTACTCCTACCCACATGATGATCTAGAATGTCTTCTATTTCCTCCTTCTTAGAAGCAGGAATTGGACATGGCTCTAACACCAACTCCTCATCTGCACCATCATCATGATACTCTGTTAAATCTGCAATGTTGAAAATGGGTGAAATCTGAATACCATCTGGAAGCTCCACTTCATATGCATTTCCTGAGTCATGTTTCTTCAAAATTTTGCAGGGGTCAAATTTCTTCATTTTCAGCTTGTTGTAAGTACCGGCTGGAAATCTTTCTTTTCGTAAGTGCACCATGACTAAATCTCCTACTTGGAATTCCTTATGTCTTCTCCTTTGATCAGCCCTAGCTTTATACTCTTGATTCATCTTGGTTATGTGTGCCTGAACCTCCTCATGTAGACGCTTGATATGTTCAGCAAATTCCTCAGCTTCAGCACTTGTCCTCTCCCCTTGTTCTATCTTCCTCAGCTCTGGTGCAGTCCTTGGGCTATTCCCATATACAATTTGGAATGGTGATTTTCCAGTACTCCTATTTATAGAGTTATTGTAAGCAAACTCTGCTTGTGGTAGAATTAAATCCCATCCCTTGGGCTTATCCCCAACTAAACATCTCAGCAAATTGCCCAAACTTCTGTTTACCACTTCTGTTTGACCGTCAGTTTGTGGGTGATGCGTGGAACTGAATTTCAAGTCTGTTCTCAACTTTTTCCACAATGTCCTCCAGAAATACCCCACAAATTTAGTGTCTCTGTCAGAAACTATACTCCTTGGAAGACCATGTAGTCTTACCACCTCTTTGAAAAACAAGTCTGCAATATGGACAGCATCATGAGTTTTGTGGCATGGAATGAAATGTGCCATTTTGGAGAACCTATCAACCACCACGAATACTGAGTCATTAACCCTTTTTGTCCTTGGCAATCCAAGAACAAAATCCATACTTATGTCCTCCCATGGCCTTGATGGAACAGGCAATGGCTGATATAGGCCAGTATTGTGACTAAACCCCTTGGCAACTTGACAAACCTGGCAACTCTGTACAAACTTCTTCACATCCTGTGAAATTTGAGGCCAAAAATAATGTTCTCTAAGAATGGCAATGGTCTTATCTCGACCAAAATGTCCTGCCATCCCTCCACTGTGTTTCTCCTTAATCAGATTTTCCCTCATGGAACTCGTTGGAATGCACAATTGACTACCTTTGAACAACATGCCATTCTGAATCAAATAGTCTAACCACTTGGTTCTATCTACAGCAACAGGTTCTTTACAAGCTTTCCATGCTTCAGCAAAATCAGGATCCTCAGGGTACAAATTCTTGAGTTCATCAAATCCAACTACTTCAACCTGCATTACTGTAAACAACAACTGCCTCCTACTTAGTGCATCTGCAACCCTGTTAGATTTTCCACTTCTATGCTTCAACACAAATGTATAGCTCTGCAAGAACTCTACCCACTTCATATGCCTCTGATTCAATTTACCTTGGCTATTTAGGTACTGTAATGCCTGATGATCAGTATACAAAACAAATTCCTTTGGCAATAAATAATGCCTCCATTTCTTTAAGGCCTGAACTATTGCATAGAACTCTTGATCATAAACAGAATACTTCTTCTTTGCATCATTCAATTTTTCACTAAAATATGCAATAGGCTTACCTTCTTGGCTTAATACAGCCCCAATAGCGCTGCCACTAGCATCACAATCCACCTGGAAAACCTTTCTAAAATCTGGAAGTGCCAACACAGACTGTTCTGTCACCTTCTTCTTCAGCAATTCAAAACTTCTTGCAGCCGCTACAGTCCATTTGAACTCTTTTCTATCCCCTCTTATTGTATCAATTAGGGGTGCACATATGCCACTGAAATTCTTAATAAACTTCCTGTAAAAACTAACCAGACTATGAAATGATCTTACCTCAGTAGCAGACCTTGGAGTAGGCCATTCCAAGATGGCTTTTACCTTCTCTGGATCCATTTTGAGACCTTCAGGTGATATAACAAACCCCAAATAGACTAACTCCCTTTTTGCAAAGATACACTTCTTCAGATTAATTAACAGTTTCTCTTCCCTTAGCCTTTCAAGGATACTACGAATATGCAATAAATGTTCTTCCAAAATCTTGCTGGAAATTAAGATATCATCCAAATAGACAATAACAAATTTTCCTAAGAACTTCTTAAGTACCTCATTCATGAGCCGCATGAAGGTGCTTGGGGCGTTCGTCAATCCAAAGGGCATGACTAACCACTCATAAAGACCCTCCTTGGTCTTGAAGGTTGTTTTCCACTCATCTCCTTCTCGAATCCGTATCTGATGATAACCACTCTTCAAATCTATCTTTGTGAAGTACTGAGCTCCACTCAAGCAGTCCATAATATCATCCATCCTTGGCAAAGGAAACCGGTACTTGATGGTGATCCTATTTATAGCTCAAGAATCTGTACACATCCTCCACTCTCCATCCTTCTTTGGTGCGAGTACTGCAGGTACTGCACATGGACTCAGGCTCTCTCGAATCAAGCCCTTCCTCAACAGCCCTTGAACCTGTCTATTTAGCTCCTCTATTTCAGTAGGAGTCATCCTGTGAGCAGCCTTGTTCGGCAAACTAGCTCCTGGAATCAGATCTATCTGATGACTGATTTGCCTTACTGGTGGCAATCCATCTGGAACATTATCAGAGATAATATCTCCAAACTCCCCTAGTAAATCTGAAACTTCAAGTGGTATTTCACTACTACCTTCTTTATCTTTCCTAGGAATCAAAGCATAGCACATATGCTAATGTTTCATGCCATCTAAAAACTTCCTTCCATTACCAAGACAAATCCTAGCACTGCTACATACCTTTTCACCTTCCTTTTTCATGGGCTTCAATTTGTGGCGAACTCCATCCTTTGTCAGAGAGTATATGTTTGCATGTCCATCATGCACTGCATGTCTATCAAACTGCCATGGTCTACCCAACAATAGATGGCAAACATCCATCGAAATAACATCACAAAGAACTTCATCATGGTAACTCCCAATTTTGAATTTTACTAAACATTGTTCACTTACCAGGACCTTATGATCATCTTTTACCCAAGCAATCCGATAGGGCTGGGGATGTTTCTCCCTCTTGAGCTTCAGCTTAGAGACCATCTTTTCTGATACCAAGTTATCAGTGCTACCACCATCAATGATCACGTCACAACATTTATCCTCACACTTGCATCTGGTACGGAACAAACTCCTCCGTTGTCCTGGTTCAATCTCACCACTTAGTAGGACTCTTTCATTTACCAAGGTCCCACCTCTTTCTGCATCCTCTGAATGTGATGATTGTGCATCCTCATCCACATGAGCAACCCTAGCTTGGCCCTCAGCTCTCCTATCTGTCCTTCCTTGTTGTTGAGGGCATTCAAAGGCACGATGACCTTCTTCATTGCAATGGAAACAGGTACCACGGAAGCCTCCTCTTCCTTGTCCACGTCCTCTACCTCTTCCTCTCTGATTTCCAAAGTCTTGGTCACGGGAGCGGTTGAAACCCTCATTCCTCTGGTTCCTGCTAGTACCCTCATCTTCATTTTTCTTTTGGGTTTCATTGCGGCCTCCAGATGATCTACCGCTTCCCCTTCCTCTTTGACCACGCCCTCTTTGTCTTCCTTCAAACCTTTTATTCAGCTTCTCTTCAACTCGTAGGGCAAACTGGTATGCCTCTTCAACGCTGGTCATTCTTACTAGACTTAATTCCTCCTGGATGCTAGGTCTCAATCCACTGATATAACGAGCAACCTTCTCCTTATTTGCTTCTGCATGCCCCGCTCTAATCAAGAGTCGGTAAAATTCCTCTGTATATTCTTGGACTGATCTTCCTGCTTGCTTTAACCCATGCATCTTCTTAAACAAATCAAGCTCATAGTCCACAGGAATGAACTGCTTCTTCAATTTGTCCACCATGCAATCCCATCTTGTGATCTTCTCCTTTCCTCTTCTGTTTCTTTCCAGTTGAACCTCTTGCCACCAGATTTTGGCATGGCCTTTCAGTTTGGCCTTTGCAAACTTAACCCTATCTGGGTCCCTTATATCCTCATACTCAAAGTATTCTTCCAGTTCATTGATCCAATCGATCAACTCATCTGGTTTCAGATTTCCTAAAAATACACCCACTTCAATTGTAGGTTTTTTCCCAAACTTAGTAATAGCCCTAAAAAGCCTTTCCTCTACAGGATTCAGAACTTCCCCATCAAATTCCTCTTCTGGTCCCATTACTTCTTCTTCATTGTCATCCTCACTGTTGTCACCTACGGCAACATTTGCTCCTCTACGAAGCTCCTCTTGCAATGCCTGCACCTGCCTTTGGAGGGCTCTAACCTCCTCAGGATTAATAGCTCTGGCCCTTCCACCACGCTCTCTTCGTGGAGGCATCTTCTAACTCGAACCCACAACAACACAGTCCTAGTGCAAACTGCCTCACAGTCGACGCTTTGTCTACACACTCAGGAAAACCAGCTCTGATACCACTTGATGGGGACACAACCCAAGAACAGAATGAAAACAACAGAAAAGGGAAATTATATTAACTGAGAAAATAAGCTAGTACAAATAGTACAGGAAAATAAACTTCAAAACATGCCCTAAGGGCTTACAATAGCATAAATCTGGAGATAATTTCTCCTTATGGTACCTCCTCCAAACTCCACACCGAACTGCCTTTTACAATGCCAAAAATCTCCCTAAATAGACCCCAGAGGGTTAAGGACTAGGAGTACATTCTAGAAAGTGCTAGTAGGCATCCACCGGCCAAATAGAAGGTTCCAGAAGCAGCATTAGAAGTAGGTGCAAATCTAGAAGAATCCAAAAACGGTAACCGAACTTCCGGGAGGCATAACTTTTGAACCGTAGCTCAGATTGACAAACCGTTTACATTTTCGAAAAGCTCTCAAAGCGCTCTATAGCCCTATGGACCAGCTTCGCTCGTCCCCCATTTTTCGGCCCTTTTCGAGGTCATTTAATGCCCCTAACCTGACTTTGAAGCATTCTTAGGAGGTCTCCATAACCCGAAAAACTGCAATAACTTTCAAACCGTGGGGCCTTTTTACTTGATTCTTTTTCTGGAATGCTCTAAATCACAATTACATTCATCTGGCCAATTCACACCTTCTAGGTCACCAAAATGATGGCCAAATTGCATGCTCCTATTTTTTTGGGATTTTCAAACACACTGATAGTGGAACTGTGAGAGTTGGAACCTTTATTTGACCCAAATGGGTATCCAAAAATTTAAAGATATGAAACAGAAACTAAGTCTAAGTACATTTTTTTGGGTGACACAGGATTGCCCTTATACCTCTGGATGCTCCTGCATCAGTTTGTCTTGTCCATCTCCAATGGCAAGGACAAAGCTCTTTAAACACATATGTCTCTTGTGCTGATATCATCGACAAGAGTGTCGTGATGTACACTGTCAACTCATATTACCATATTCATTGTTATGGGATGATGCTAAGCATTGATAAAATCAATTAATTGTATTACATTTATTATATGGTTAATCATTTTTATTATTATTTTATTCATTTCTTATTAAACAATATTATATTATATTAATCCATTTATTGTTATATTAGTAATATAGTTAAATAATAATTTTGATAACAAGTTATACATGTTCAATAGTCTAATTATAATACAATATGTAAAATTTATTAATATATTTTCATTAACTTATTTGTATATTCATTTATTACCTTTAATGATTATTATAATTAAAATATTTGTTTAATTAATTAATCGATCAATATTTATATTGATTAATGTATACTAGTAATAATTTCATTATTAAATTCCAATGTAACATTGGCGTTGTGGCATGTCGGGATGCCTCGGCATCGGGACAAATTTCTAGGACAAGGGGACAAAAGGCCTCAATTTCAGGATGGCAAGGAGACAACAAGGGGAACGGTGGTCAGGGAGGTGTCATATACTATACATATTAAACATAAAATGCTGGTTATGAAATGATATTTCAGTATAACATACTAAATTGAAATAATTGAACATAACAAAATTGCAAGACAAATCAAAACCATTGAACATTCAAAATAGTAACATAGTACATACCCAATAGTAACATTCAAACATCAAAATTCAAATAGAAATTCAAGTACACTTCCGAGCAGCAGCATGGGATGTCTCAGTAACAGCTACTTCGAGGTTTTTATTTTGCAGGGGGGAGGGGAGGGGGAGTGTTAGTCCTGATGGTTCACTATTAAATTCTTATTACAAATAGTGGGTACCACACAACCCCTAGTATGGTCAACAAGCAATATGCAAGGCAAACTCCCTCTCGCAAGGGGTTGCGCCCCTTCCAACAAGCACATTTTCCCTCTTGTGTGGCCTTTGGATTCTTAATTTTTGAATCATATTTTTCTCAAAATTGACGTGTTTGAACTCCCGTGAAAGCCACTTCAAATTTGCTTTAAATCCACTCCAAATCAGCTAAATTCCTTTCAAAAAACCTTGCAATATCTTGGAAGGGCATTTTGTGGCTTGGAAAGTAAACAAAAAATGAAAAGAAGAAAATAAAACTTTGTGTTTGATGTCAAAAGTCCACTATAGAGCCACAACCAAGAAAATGGATCGAATTCGACGAGTATAAGTCAAATACGCGAAAGAAAAAACTTCCCACGAGAAAACAACTTCTTGTTGAGTAGTTTGTGATCATTTTTTTATCTATGATTATATTTATTAGAATAATCTTTATGTTTCTTTTCAATGCTCATTATTGTATCTTAGTGTATCTCAGTAAATATTAGAATGTTTCTAATATTTAGGTGGTCTAGAATAGAATGTTTCTATTCTATTCGACTCTCCTCTTTGTATATATAGATCATTTGATCTCTGATTAATATATCAAGTATTCTGCCATTTACGTTTGTAACATGGTATCAGAGCTAAATGCTTAAATTTTTCTTGGGAAAAATTTATAATTTCTAGAAATTATTTGTTTAAATTTTCTTCCAAAATTATTTCAGCTACTTTCTCTAAAAACCCGCCTAGGGTTTTCTGTCTGGAGAAATTCCGAACTCGGATCTACAAATCACGAACTAGTAAATCGCAACCAGCTCGGATGTCTCAGCTATCGCGATTTTCTGGATTTTCTTGGTCATTCTTCTCGACACATCCAGATTTCTTAAGAAAATCGCGTCTAAAATCAGGGTGTTTGAAATTGCGGCGCAGCTCAAATTGCATTTTTCCTCTCAACATGCAACTCAACTCGCGTCTCAGCAGAGCAGTTTGTCACGATTTTTCGACCCCAACTGGAAAAACATCTGAAACCTACGCAATTTCTTCTAAATCATGTCTGTATTTTTTCCAATAAGCCTACAACAAAATCAATGGGAGCCGCAAAACACTTGCTAAAACACTTATATTTCGAACTGCTGAAGGGTCGTTTTTATATATTCAGCTCTCACAACTTTCTTTGCCAACAAATCCGCCTTTTTTTTTGTAGATTCGACCTCCATGACCGCCGACTGATATTTTGCTCAAAACCCTAATTTTTGGGTCTAGAAATTATTTTTGGTTGCATATTCTTGTTGGGTTTTTATGAGATTTCAAATGGGTCTTCATCAGATTTTTGTGGGTGCCTCAATTTTTGAGCCAATGGATCCGAATTCTGATAGCATTTTATTTTTAGGTTTTCTGAGCTCTCTTCTGGGGGCTTCTCCAAATTTTTTAGGTCTTTCATTTTCTCACCTCGAAGTTTGTGCCATTTAAGATATTCACATATTATGAGGATCTAAATTAGCAGCATCAGAAGTTAGACTCGATTAAAAAGCAAGCCAATGCTGCCCAACGCTCAAAGCAGAAAGAATCTATCTACCATGCCTTTATGGCCAGCATACCTGCAGATCATGTGAAATCTTCTACCTGGTACATAGATTCCGGTGCCTCCCGACATTTCACTCACAGGCATGATTGGTTTGTTGAATTCACTCCCTATTCTGACTCAGTAATCTTTGGAGATGGCAAAGAATACAATATTGCCGGCAAGGGCAATGTTCAGATTCAATCCGAAGGATGAAGACTCATGTTCCTAAATGTATGTTATGTTCCTGGCATGAAACATAATCTTTTGTCTGTTAGTCAGATTATAATGCACTCCCCTCAATTGGATAAGTGTTTGATTATTGATCGTGCTTCTCGCACTACACTTGCTGTCGGTCTTGAGGATCATGGTATTTATAGGCTTGTAGATTCAAGTGATTCCTTTGAGCATGCCCTCATCACCTAATCATCCGCTCTCAGTAGCCTCTAGCATCAGCGATATAGTCACCTAAACATTCAATATCTAGCACAACTTGCTCAGGATAATTTAGTCCATGGCCTACCTAATATCCAGACCCAGAACCATCGCATTTGCAGAGCTTGCCAAGCAAGGAAACAACATAGGACACCATTTAAGGATGGTGAATCATGGCGGGCATCTAAATTACTCCAGCTGGTCCACGCTGATGTATGTGGTCCTATGAATACTCCTTCGATTATTGGGAACAAGTACTTCTTACTCTTTGTGGATGATTTCAGTCGCAAAATGTGGGTATATTTTCTTAGGCAAAAATCAGATGTTTTTCCTATATTTCAGCAGTTTAAAGCCCTAGTAGAAAAAAAGTTTGGTTCCCCCATCCGTAATCTTAGGACCAATAATGGGGGGGGAATTTTGTTCTACTTTCTCTGCCTTCTGTACTATTCATGGCATTAGACGTCAGTTCACCACACCTCACACCCCTCGGCGAAATGGTGTTGTAGAGCGTCGAAATCGTACCATCATAGAAATGGCTAGGGCTATGCTAGAACATAGAAATGTTCCCAAAAAATATTGGGCAGAAGCAATATCCACAGTTGTCTACCTTCTTAATCAGTCACCCACCCTTGCAATTAACCATAAGACTCCTAAGGAGGTCTAGTCTAGTCACAAACCTAGGAGCAACCATTTGCAAGTTTTTGGCTCTCTAGCATATGTGTGGATTCCTGATGCCAAACACACTAAGTTGGATTCCAAAAGCCAGAAACTCATGTTTACAGGATACAGTCACACATAAGGCCTACAGATTGATTGATGTAAACACTGATCGTTTAATCTTCAGTCGTGATGTTGTGTTTGATGAGGAACTCAGACCATTTCAGCTCTATACCTCCCCACCGCATTCCGAGATTCAATCTTCAGCAATCTCTGACTTGGGTCCTTCAATTTTATATGAGTCATCTAATGCTATTGATACACAACCTCAACCACCTCCAAATAATACAGCTCCTGCTCCTACTCCTCATCTAGCTATTCCGACAACCTCTGATATTGGCTCCTCTACTCTTCAGCCAAAATGGTGGGCTCAAACGATTAGTGATCTTTGTCCTGATGAACTCATTGGGGGTAGAACCTCCAGAAATAAGAGAATTCAGCACAACACAATTAATGTTGCTCACTTGGGTCCTTCAATTTTATATGAGTCATCTGATGCTACTGATACACCACCTCAGCCACCTCAAGATAATACAACTCCTGCTCCTGCTCCTCATCCAGCTATTCCAACAACATCTGATATTGGCTCCTCTAATCTTCAGCCAAAATGGTGGGCTCAAACGATTAGTGATCTTCGTCGTAATGAACTCATTGGGGGTAGAACCTCCAAAAATAAGAGAATTCAACACAACACAATTAATGTTGCTCTTATGGCCAACATCCACAATATCCCTAAGGCCCAAACATATGCAGAGGCCAAAGGAATTTCAGAATGGGAACAGGCAATGGATGTTGAGCTTCAAAGTCTTCAAAAGAATCACACTTGGGTTCTTTCAGATCATCCTCCTCGAAAGAAACCCATTAGCTGTAAATGGGTCTATAAGGTCAAGTACCATGCAGATGGTACCTTGGACAAATGCACAGCTAGATTTTTTGCTCGAGGATTCACCCAGAGCGAAGGCATTGACTATGAGGAGACCTTTGCCCCGACAACCAAGATGAGCACTATTCGCCTTCTTCTTGCCATTGCAGCTCAGTATGGTTGGAAAGTTCGTCAGATGGATGTGAAGAGTGCTTTTCTCAATGGTGAATTATAGGAAGAAGTCTACATGACACAACCCCCAGGTTTCAAGGTTGCCAGTTCAGAACCAAAAGTCTGTAGATTCCAGAAGGCCCTCTATGGCCTTAAACAGGCCCCTCAAGCTTGGTACATAAAGATTGATCAGTACTTGGTTGCTCTGGGATTTCAGCGTAGTCCATCAGACAGTAATCTGTATATTAAACACTTTGACAATGATATTCTTTTTCTTGTTGTCTATGTGGATGATTTGATCATTACTGGGAGTTCAAAACATTTGATTTCAGTTATCAAACAGGATCTATGCAGAACTTTTGATATGACAGTGTTCTCGGATTGCTTCATTATTGTTTAGGTATTGAGGTTTGGCAGACTGACAACAATATTATTTTGTCTCAGTCCAAGTATGCCTTGGTTGACAGGTTTCGAATTGCAAACTTGCCTCCACTCCTATGGAGATCGGTCTGAAATTGTCCACACAATCTGATTCTCCTCCTATAGATGAAACACTCTTCAGGCAACTAGTAGGTAGTCTCATCTACCTTACTACTACTAGACTTGATCTCAGTTTTGCAGTCAGCTACATCTCACAGTTCATGACAAACCCCAAAACTGATCATTGGATTGCAGCGAAACGTGTGTTGCGCTATGTACATGGTACTTCAGATTATGGTCTTTACACAAGGAGTGCTACTCCTCAGCTCAGTGGATTCACCGACTCCAATTGGGCTGGCTCAGTTGATGATAGGAAATCTACTTCTGGCTATGTGTTCAGTATCGGATCTGCAGCAGTTACCTGGACCAGTAAGAAGCAACAAGCACGGGCACTCTACTCTACAAAAGCAGAATATCAAGGAGCTGTCAAGGCAGCTTGTGAAGCAGTTTGGCTCCATCAGATGCTTGCAGATATGCATATTCCTCAAGCAGGTCTAACTTCCTCATTTTCAGACACTCAGGGAGTGCTCAAACTTGCCAAGAACCCAGTGTTTCATGAACGAACCAAGCTCATAGAGCTGCATTGCCATTACATCCGACAGTTAGTAGAAGATGGATCTTTTCAGCTACTCTCCCTACCTCAAAGCAACCAGTAGATATTTTCACAAAACTAAATAGATTGAGCATTAAGGGGGGGTATTAGAATAATCTTTATGTTTCTTTTTAATGCTCACTATTGTATCTTAGTGTATCTTTGTAAATATTAGAATGTTTCTAATATTTAGGTGTAGTCTAGAATAGAATGTTTCTATTCTATTCAACTCTCCTCTTTGTATATATAGATCATTTGATCTCTAATTAATATATCAAGTATTCTGCCATTTACATTTGTAACAATACTAACACCCACTTATTTATTCTTGTATCTAATGTATGCAATTTAACATAAGATGTAATATAAAATCTGCAAAAAAAGCTAGCCTTCCTTTTTAATGATCATTAAAACATCTGTACTGTAATGATGCATTAGTAATCCACACTCAACTCAAAATTAAAGCCCTACAGGTAAATGTTTCAGACATTCCTTTGCAAAAGAGAAAAAAGAATGAAGTATTATGATATAAATATTGCAATTGTTTTTAATTATGTCACTACAGAAAACATGCCAACCATAAAAGAGTCAGAGACCCAATCAAGTCTGCAAACGAAGTACCTTGTACAAACTTTGTATCCATTACAGTGGGTACATTGAAATAATATAAACTTCATAAATGCATTTTGAAATATAAAATACAGGGCATACGAGAGTTTCATTAATAAACCATTATAAGAAAAATAGCTTCAACAAAATATTGAGTGGTAGCCCTTACAAAAATGACATTGACAAAAAGCAACAAAAGAGAGTTTGGATTCCCAGCTAAACAGTGCAGTCCGTACTGAGATTAAACATTCGCTCATATACAAGGTAACTGATAGCTAGGTTCCTCTTACTGGTATTAGCCAAAGAATAGATAAGTTTAATTACTACAGAAAAGAAATAGTGCAAAATTTGAATCATGACTAGCTCACCTCGCTTAACAGCAATAGCCCCTTCCTTTTGATGACACTGACCTCAGCTTTCTGAAGAAAGCATAGATAACATTGTTGACAGAGCCGTACTGTTGAAAATTTACACAACAAATGTCGTGTTAGGATTCAGATCTTAATATTCGTAGAATGTAAACCAAAATATTCAAACGAAACATTACTGAACGTGTAATGAACAGTATGCCAGAAACAAAATATTCAGAGATTGCGCCTATGTTATTCCATAAACATGCATCATTGACCATACAAATGTCACCATAAAAAATAAAAAATAAAACAAGAAATGTGTAGATTACGTGTATGCCATCAGATGTGACATGAATAACCAATGAAATTAGGTATTTATGTAATGTCCCCATCTTTACTCTAATAGTGCAATAGCAATAAATCAAATATGTGGTCAAGGAGTGGCAGACCTTGAGCACCTCAAGATATAGGAGATAGATAATAGCAAATAAAAGTTCAAGTAGATAGTTTGCATATTCTTTTACTAGAGAATCAATACACATCAAGAGTATCAAGAAAAGTCATCAAGCCTACTCAATAAAACAGTTTTCCTAGTTGACATAAGATACACAACAAAATGTGTTATGAGAATGACTTAGGATATAGGATGACAAGATCAAGGCAACAAGGAAGAAGTATGGTGCTTAATGTGGATCATCATGCATCCATCATACATAGAGTATTCATAGCCACACCATCATGATGCATCAATCAATACCATCATGGAGACAATCATCAAACAATCATTAAACAATGATGAGAAGATGGAGATAGTAAGTAACATGCTTATAGTGTCAATCACAGGGGCAAGTCCTCTTGAATACCTCTATCATACCAAGGAGAGAATCATGATGAAAGCATAATTAACTCAGAAAGTTATCAATCAGCAAACAAAGATCAATCATACATGAAGGAGTTACAAATGATCGACAATCACTATACATTAGTTGGTTCGTTCATATCAAGCAAAAAGAGGAATTTATTGCCATTGCATACACAGATCAATTAAAGGTCTAGCAAAGACTACAATCAGTAACCTACTAATCGGCCAACCAAGAGAGATCAATTAATTACATAATCAGCAAAGTCAAAGGGTATTATTCTTACAAAAGATTGGTTAGCATGTTAACTATTGAGCAAGTAGACTTAATATCGATAGTCATCAGAACCTTTGTCGATATCAATATCATACAGAGTGAGAAGAACCTCACCATAATGAAAGAAGAATTAGAAGTGCATATAGATCATATACAAGCATTACCAATTAATGTCCACATCTAAGAAAACCATGTTATGTGGCTAATTAAGTGATCTATATACTAATCTTTAATATACAGCAAGGAAGACCTAGGGTGCAATTCAATTGATCCGATTTCAGCACAAAGAATAATACAACCTCTTCTAGACAAGGATAACCTTCATTGGTGAAAAACTTTTGAAGCATAAAAGAGTCGGTTATAAGAAAAAAACGAGAAAAAAAACCTTGAAGGCTAGGGTTTTTGTTTATGTGAGTTTTGTTCAACTACAACATACAAAATCAAATACATGATTGTCAAGATGAAACACCAAATATCCAACTCTTTTTTGAATAAGGAAGCAGATGTAATAAACAACATAAACGAATTGTATGATCAAATGAGACAACCTCAAGGTTCCTTCTTAAATGTGGACTTAGTTTTATAATGTGATATGTTGGTTATCACAAAGGGACTAATGCTATTCATTCAATGGATATCAAATTGACTTTTACAACTTCAAACCACTTCCAACCAAATAACTGAATGTAAAAAAATCCAAACTAAGTCTAAGAATGCAAGATAATGGGGCAAGCCTCCAACCAATCCATGCTTCACCCAACCCACTAGGCATTGGATAGTGCAATCTAACATGGATGAAGGAATGATTTTCACATTGTCAATGCTCATCCAAATACCCCGTGAAGGAGCAATCTAAATGAACATCTCCAATAGAAGTGCAACACTTGGAATTTATGCCCAAACCAAGGCTAACTTTAAGAAACCCCCTCCCAGAAATGTGTAAAATCTCGGTGAATCCTACATTATAATTTTTTTTGAATCCTGGTGAATCCTACATTATGTGCTAACTTCAAGGTAGTGGAAATTTTTTATTTGAATTGGCAATTTTTTACCTACTATAGGGAATTTTCATAACATCAAGGTGCTTAATTTATTAATTTGGGGGAAAACATATAATGCATGAGACGGCTTTTTTCCTTTTGATCGAAAATGCATATAAATTATGAGGTGGTTTTTAACCTTTTCAAGGAAAATATATATAATGTATGAGGCGATTTATTTCCTTTTGAAGAAAAATATATATAATATATTGGCAAATGTTTTTCCTGTAAATGGAAGAAAAAAAACTATATTGGTGAACAACCATTCATTGTAATTGGGACTCCTCTATAAACCTCACCCCTCTCATATGTAAAGGACTTTTTGAAATGTTTGCTATAATATTGCCAAATTGTTCTTAATTCATTGTCGATCTTCATGGTGAATTGTTTGCAATATTTTGGAGTATTGCACAGTCTCTTCATTATCCTCACCTAGATTAGGATTTCATTTCATGTTGTTTAGAAGTAGTGTTTGGTTGAATGGAAGTAACAGTGAATCAATCCTTGTGGAACTCACCTAATCCATACCACTAGTTGCTTGTTGATTATCAGGTTGTCTTGTGTGGTCAACTAGAACTTTAATGAGCTTTACATCAATTATTGTTTGCACAATGATATGCATCCAAGGATGGTGTTAATGGAATGGTAATCATTTGAATATCTTACATCTATCTTAAGAGATTGTACTAGCTTGGTTGATGTCAAAAGCCAAACCAACTCTAGTAGAGTCACAAAGACATTCCTAATTTCTTACATTCTAGGAGTAGAATAGTTCTCTAAACCATTAATCTCTTAGCAGTTTAGTGTTGGAAAAAGTTGAAGTAGTTGATATCCAATGAATGAATAATGTAAGTCCCTTTTTGATAATCAGCATATCACATCATAAAAACAGAGTAAAAGTCAACAATTAAGAAGGAACCTTGAATTTTCCTGATTAATTACACAATCCAAATATGTTTGTTTAGCATATGAGCATCCGTATTCGAGAGAGGATTAAGTATTTAGGTTTCACTTCAAAACATTGAGTGTTTGGTTTTGCATGATGTAGTGGAACAAAACTCACATCAATAGGTACGAGGACATATTGTGTGGGGCAAAAAATCGAAGCACCTAGAAGGCTTGAATAGTCTTACTCTTTGAGGAGAGCGAATAGCAAGACATTGTGGAAAAATTTGTAACCTTACCTCAAGACCCAACATTACTTGCAGATTCTGAGAAGAATATAAAAGCTAAAAGGCTAATTTTAGATGTTATGAAAGACAATATCATACCTCATCTAAGTACCAGGGCTTATCCATTTGAGATGTGGGAAGCCTTGAAAGGTGCTTTACTAGTGTGTAGGGCAAAATGGGATAATGGTACTCAAGGAGACGTTTGAGAAGTGCTAAGATCACAAAGTCTAATGCAGTTATCTCATATCTCACCAGGTTACCTCAGGTTTGAGATGAATTAGTTGATGTAGGTGTGAGCGTTGACTCATATGAGCTAGTAAGGACAACTCTGAATGGCTTTTTGAAGTCATGGAGAGCCTTGTGAGAGGCATTATAGCATGTGAAAACATGCCAGGTTGGGACAGACATTGGAATGATGCTAAGTTACAGATTTCGGTGCAAATGCAGGTACAAGAATCAGGTATGCAGATGTGTGAACATTTTTGTTTTAATTTCTGGGAGTGGGGTATCTTTGCCTTTGCAATTCCCTTCCCAGTCACTTAAAGTGAGTATATTTGATGCCAGCATAGCTAGTCAAGTGATGGAAATTTCTGCACTTTTTTAACTTTCAACAGGCTTTATACATTCTCCAGTATAACTATGATGCTTGTCTTAGGGATCCAACTTGGTCATTCTTAGATGGCCATTCTTCATAGAAAACCACATTTGCTATATAGAAAAATGCATACAAGGTCAAATACCATCCATCATAGAAAATTCTCTCAGATTAACAATTAGTAAAATAAATTTCATCTTAAAAAACTAAGAAAATTGTCTCCTCTTGAATTAATTATAATTTACAATACAACTTAATAGGACTTATAAGTGGAGCTGAATTACTCGTCAACAACAATGTGTGATGTTCACATTTATTCATTTCTATGATTAATACAACATATGATCCAACATTGCCTTCCAACATTTTACACAATATGAAAACCATTGCATTGAATGATAATTGTGTCATCAACTGAACATATCCCTCACTTAGCTTTTTAACCTTTATTACAAACACCACAAAACTTTTTCTATTAAACCATGATTTGGCAAATCTACTTGATAGTAAGGATAAGTTTGCAAAGAAAAGTATTCAATTTTAAAGATAAGTTGGGATATGTTTAAAGTGAAAAATGCAAAAAATTGCTTTTGGGCATTTTTTTGGCACCCTGAGCCTCGGATGCATCAAATGCTCAGGGATGCCCACGTAAAGCATTGCAGTGCCTTGTGGATGCTCTATCCATGCGTTGATGTGCATCACAAGGCATTGCAGTGCTTCTTATGCGGACCAAGACAACACCCACCTCGATATTAGCATCAAAATGCATCCACATCTGCATTTGAGGGTGCCAAAGACCATCCAATAATGTAGGGATGAATTTTTGTGGAAGGAGTTGTGACTTAGTTCTAGATCTTCTAGGAGGCAATGTGGTGTGGATTAGAAAGAGAATCTAGCTCTTGCAGCCAAGGGCGAGAAGAAGACTAAGGGAAATAGTTCTAAGTGTGGGGCCTCTTGATGTTAGTGTCAGGAGACAAACTAAAAGTTATCGAGAAGCATTCCTCCCTAGCTAAGAGGGAGTGCTAATGTTATTGTAGCTATGATCGGATTCCTTCAAGCCAACATAGATAGCATAAACGTTGTGACAATATAATTATTATGGTATAATTATATGATAATTATTGATAATATAATACTATATTAATAATACAATTATTATATTACTATTGAGATAATATAACTATATTATATAATATAATTATTTGAATTAATTAATTGGGCCAAGAGTGGTGACCCTTGGGGACACCATTAATATATATAAAGATCAAATCTTGCTTTTGGAAATAATGAAGAACATATTACGATAATAGATAGCTTCTATTATCTCGCTATATTCCCCAAGAACGCATCCCCCCCAAAAAAAGCCATCGTTTTAGGGACGGGAACGTCCCTATCCTGGGGACTTGCATCTGTCCTCAATTTTTTAACACAAAAATTTAAAAAATAAACAAAAATGTCACTTTTGCCGTCTCGAAAACCCATCCCATTGTCCCTTGCCATCCCTGTCCCGGAAACTCGGGGGAACATAGTTGTTTAGTATCTAATGGTTATCTATTGTAATCTTTTGTAAATATTAGACTATTTCTAATATTTAGTTTTTTGTTTCAAGAATAGAATGTTTCTATTCTTTACAATTGTTTCTTAAAGAAACATTGTTTAGTCTCTTGTATAAATTGATCTCTTGATCACTGTTAATAACAAGCAAATATTTTCCAAATACTTCGTAATAGGGTATCAGAGCCAACACTCATAATTTTTTCGAAAATAATTATAATTTCTTGGTTGAAATTATCTAACTTTTATTTTTTAAATTATTTATATGCATATTTGATTCCAACCCTCACTATAATTTGACTAGGGTTTCTGTTCTGAGAGATCTGAATCCCCTGACTTCTAGTTAGTTTTGCAACCCATTTCTATCTAGATCCGTCTATTTTTTCTGCACATTTCTGCCATTTTTTGTGGGGTTTTTTGCAGCAGAGCTATTTTTTTTTTGTACTAGATCAAAAAAATAAGAAATTCTTTGTGGGTTTTTTGATATCTCAACTGGGTTGTCGTCTGTTTTTTCTAAGTGCCTTGATTTTTGAGCCTCAACTTTCGAACCAGACGATCTGGAAACCGACAACATATTCTTTCTGGGATTTTCGAGTTATCTTTTGGGTCACCCTTCAAATTTTTTGGATCTCTACTTTTTGAGGGTTGCATGTTTGTTGCATGTGCTTGCATGTTGTTTGCATGTGTTACTTTACCATGCAAAGTCTTGTGTTTGCCTCCCTCAAAAATTCTGGTGGGTTTTCATAATTTTTTTCCTTCTAAAAAATAATTCTAATGGGTTTTCATTTTATTTCCCTAAATTTTTTTTATGGGTTTCTATAAATTTTCCCTTAAAATTTTCTAATTATGTAATTTGCAAAGTTGTGTGAGATTCCTTTGTGGATTTGTAATTTTTTCATCAAAAATTATCTGTTGGGTTTTACCGTTTTACCTATAAAAACAATGAAGCTTTGTAATGTTGGGTTTTGATTGTTTTTTTACCTCAAAAATCATGTTGGGTTTTGATTGATATTTCACCTCAAAAATCATGGATTTTTGAGGTTTGTTTTGGAACATTATGCTCATCTGCAAAGTTTTGGAGCATTATCCAAAGTACCATCAGCAGTCTTCTCAGCAGACATCCTCTACTCCAGATTCAAAAGGCTCTCGGGAAAAAAACATTCAATGCAACTATTGCCTCAAGTTTGGGCACATGAAAATTGAATGTCAGAAGCGCTTAGTTGCTCTATCTAAGCAATCTGGTTTGCAGCCCATAGCGAATAGTGCAGAGCACCTTGAGCAAACAAAATCTGTCTTTTACGCTTTTTGATAGCTTTGTGCTTTGGATAGATTAACCATTAAGGGAGGGTATTACAATAATAGATAGTTTCTATTATCTCTGTTTTGTATCTAATGGTTATCTAATCTTTTGTAAATATTAGAATGTTTTTAATATTTAGTTTTTTGTTTATAGAATAGAATATTTCTATTCTTTACGATTGTTTCTTAAGGAAACATCATTCGGTCTCTTGTATAAATTAATCTCTTGATTATTGTTAATAACAAACAAATATTTTCAATTACTTCGTAATAGAACATACATCACACATTATGGCGAAGTGACAATACTTGGGGGAGACAATCGGTTATTGTCTATAGCTCGGAGGGAAAATTAGTGTCTATGGTTAAACAAGCATCACAAAAAATAACATGGTATCAGAGCTTGAATTCAAGCCTGGTCCAGGAGGAGAAAATGAGTACACACCACAGAAGTCTCCTGTGTAGAATATACATTGGAGAGATGTGCGTAAGAGTTGTGCAAATCGTTTGGGTGGAGCCATGCAATTAAATCAAGGCATTTCTATTTATTCTTGAGATGCAAGTTTATGTTCTCTTAAATCCATTCGCTTCTGCAATAAAATGTCATTGAGTGTGTTTAAGCGAAGGTTCCAAAGTAAATGTGCTTGGAGCACAAACAACCGGCTCAATGTGATCGTGCTTTACTGATTCCGAGAGTTGTTAGGTAGTTTCTTCAGATCGGCATATTGCAATCGATGTAATGAACTTCAAAAGTTGAAATTATTTTGGATGTTGGGCATATAATCATCATTGTTGAGCGAATATAATTTATGCTAGGAAATATTATATCTAATGAGATAAATAATTTAAAATTCACGATTAATGGTTAACTTAGCCACTATATTGGGGAAAGATATTATCATTGACCAATGAAGAGATTATTAAATATTTCATGGTTGAGAGCCTAAATATTTCATTTTAGGTGTTTATCGGGGCATTGGTATATATATTCCAAGGAGTCCTTTCTAGTGAGGCCTAATAAAATATTGCAAACAAAATATCAAGGTGTGCTCTATAGTTTGTGGAAATATTTGTAATTTGGTTATAAGGTTTGATACAATTTTGAGCAAAATATTTGAAGTAGCAGCATTTCTATTGGTTCATCTCTTTGTCGTGAGTTTGGCATATGTGGTGGTAGACCATTCCAAACATGAAGAATAAATAACATTGGATCCAAAGGCCCAAAATCCAAAATGGATTGAATCAGGTCAGAAAATAGGTCATTGTTCTAGCCAACAGGACCATAAGAACTAGCAGAATGATTGATACTAAATGAATTGACAATAAGGACAAATCTCATAGTCACCATATCCACTAGAAAGGAATTAAGCTACATGGGCTAGCCACCATCGACTATAGGCCATATTGAATTGTTGAAGACTTTGATACACTAGAAAATCATATCCATATCTCTAGAGGGTGGTCTTCACATTTAGTTGGTATTGTGCAAGCATCAAAGACGTGTGATTGGCAACAACTACTACATCATCATAACGGATAATTTGATCTATTCCATCAAATGGGAAGACAAAAACTATCAAGACATTACAAATGGACAAAGAGATCAATAGTTTAGTAGGACACAAACATTACTAGTCATTACAATCAATGCCATTAATTAGTTGATTACGATGAAGACAAAGAAATTCATGCACAACATTGACAAGCATGGAGACTAAGGAATAATTAAAATGTGATGCAAGTACTCTCAATAAAACTATTCAGCACCTTCCTCAAGATTCACATCTCACAAGTCTTCACATAGATGCTTTTTGTGTTTCTATTAATGTCCTGGCAGCTTTGAAGCTATTTATTCAGCGAGCTTGAAATTTTCCGAAGGAAATATACCAGGCACTGAGGAAAGGTGGCTTAAAATTTAAAGCTTTTTTGGGCAATACAAGTGGATATCATGGTCTTTGGTATATCAAGCAACAATCATTCATGGAGGATTTTGCTTATTCCATATTGCAGTAATTATATTGGCTAGGAGTCTGGAAAAAGAAGGATAAATACTTGGTGTGATAACAATAATATAGTATCTAAACTATTATCTACAGTAGACTAGAATTTGATTCATTTCTTAGAGAAAAATTAACACAGGGTGTAAGCTAAGTTCACAAATGTAATTAGCGCCCATCAGAATAATGGAATAACACAAAAGGTATGGAGAAAAAGCTAAATGTAAAGGTTAGTACATATATATATATATATATATATATATATATGGTAGAGCTTGTACATATCTTTGAAACAATCGTGAGAGTAGTTTTGTGGGCTAGATACCTTCCTATGTACGCAACCGCAAAGTTTGTGAGGCTCATCATTCAACATCTTGTAATATATATATGCAGCCCAGAAAAATGAATTAACACTAGAATGCCACATAGTATCATAAAAACAACAAAAACACTATAAACTTGTAATCATAACATCATATCTATTAGCAACACCAAAATATTAAATAATATTGAGTCCAAGTATCATTATTTTGCCTTTCAACAATTAGAACTTTATACTAAATCGTAATCTTCTTCTCATCATCAAAGGCATTAGTCAATTCACAAATAGTGCCAATGTCAATGAGATCAATCACACTAATGACATTCATGTTTTTGCAGTTATCAAATGCTTATTACTTTTTCATTGTACAGAGAGCTTGTTAGTTTGTAATTAACATCCTACTTGAAAAATATTATATAAGTAGCTTGCAACTCCCTTCACCTATTGAAGATGTTGTTTAATGTTTAAAATATGTTTTATCCCAATACAGAGCTTCCAAATAAGCGGACCAGGGTCATTATCCGCAATTGGATATAAAATTTCACTCAAAGATATCTTGAGTGCTAGCTTAATTTGATGTAACAAATATTTGAACTTCAGCAAATTTTGTTTTGTAATGTTAAAGAGCTCTATTCAAGTTCTGTAATAATCATTTTCTGCAATAAATTATAGAATGTTTCTTGGTGGAATTGTACTTGGTTTGCACTCAGTTTGCCTGGGTCTACCCTAGTTCGACCATGGCTCGACCTAGGTTCATCCTAGAGGAACCAACCTACCTAAGTTCGAACCTAAGTGGAACCCAAAAGGGAATTGGGACCAAAACCAAGGACTGGTTTGAAATTCGCTTGGTTCAAAGGGTTAGGAGGAAAGCTAGGTAACTAAGGTATCAAGGATTACAAAGCAAAGACAAGATAACAGGGCCCTCCCGGTGAGAGGAAGCGGACTGCCAAGGATTTTCTTTAAATCTCAGGATAGTCATATTTTTGTTTCGTCTAGGCCTTGATCTTATCACGATAGATCCAAGGTGGTCTTAGATCTAGCACTTCCAATCATATATCATCATGGTAGATGATTAGAGTACCTTAGAGCTAGATATCTTCCATGATTGGGACCATGTGAGTAGGGAATGCTTTTGTAATAGAGGAAGCAACTAGAGGATCTTCTTTTGTTGACATCCGAGGATCTTGGTCGTATTGGTTCAAAGGAAGTGGACCATATCAAGTTTGTTTCTCTATTGACCAAGCTAGAAGGCTTTTATGCGAACATCTAGATCATGATATTCCTAGATAAATGGATACTTGTTGGATCAAGGATATTCAAGAGAAGAGTTTGACACATTCATTGTGAAAGTCATGCAAACCAAAGAATGGAGATACACCTTGCTGCCATGAGGATGAGATGGTGGCACATTTCTAGATCAATTTCTTCAAAGAGGAAGAATTAACATGCAAAGGGAGTCTGACAATCAATCACAAGCGATGTTGGATGAGAAGGTTAGAAGGTTAATATCAAATTCAAAGGGAGTCTAACAATCCATCACGAGTAACCTTGGACAAGGAGGTCAAAAGGTTAATATTAGACTGAAGGGGTCTGAAGTTTTATTAGCAGCAACCTTGAACGAGGTTAGAAGGTTGATATCTATTTCAAAGAGAGTCACATTATCCTAAAGATCTCAGTGCATTCTTCTCTATGAGAAGAAAAGGTTGAGGTGCAATCTCTTGTTAATTGATTCTTCTCTGTGAGTGAGAAGTTTGAGGTGCAATCCCTTGTTAATGAGTTCTACTCTGAGGGAGAGTTTGAGGTGCAATCCTTTGTAGCATTTTTCTCTGACACAAAGAAATTTGAGGTATAAACCATTTTAGCATCTTTCTTTGAGACAGACAAATTTTAGGTATCAGCACTTGTAGCATGTTTCTTGAAGACTAGAGAAATTTGAGGTGTCATCCTTAGCAATCCATTCTTCTCTGTAAGGGGGAAGTTTGAGGTGAAAGCCCTTGATCCAACCTATAGGAATAGCCATGGTGGACGTCATGTCAGATAATCCATGACTTAGGACTTGTATTTATTCACCATTTGAGAGTAGCTATGGTGAACATCATGATGAGATGGCAACAACACATTGAGTGATTCCATGATGGGGACTTGTGCTCGTTATATTTCCATTTATGGGAGTAGCCATAATGGTGGACCCACCATCTAGTAGTAGCCATGGCAGAGGTCATGCGAGTGACTCCACGACTAAAACTCTTGACTCACGCTCTAGGAGTAGCTATGGTGACCCTCATCATGAGATGACGACATCAAAAAACTATAATGACATCAAGTGAGTGATTTCATGATGAACGCTTGTGTTTTCTTGCATTTTCATTTAAGGGAGTAGCCAAGATGGACTCAGCCTCTGGGAGTAGCCGTGGTGTGTTAATTCTGTAACTTATAATCCTACTGATCTGTTCTTACATGACATAGATTGATCCAAAACCTTTACATTATCCTCTGAGGGATATCAGCGTCTATCCTTAAAATTAGTTTAGATTTAACTAAACTCATTTTGTGTTAAAGTTATATTTAAACTTATTGTCTCTTGGAAAAGTCGCCGACTTCTTGGATGAGTTTAAGAATGTTTTAGAAGGGACATGTCCCTTGTAAGGACATGTCCCTAGGTCTCTCTATTTATAATGGGTATGGTTGAAGTCTAAGAGCACACAAGAACACAAAATAATCTGCTCCTTAGTCAGTACTGCCCACATACGACTTGTAGAACAAAAGACAGTTCTTATTTTTAATTTAATTCAAGACAATAATTTGAAGTTATTCACAGCAAGCTACAAGGAGAGGAAGAAAGTTGAATCTAATCCCTGATTCAATCATAGAATTTGCAGAAACCTTACATGGTATCAAAGCTCTGGTAGTCAAACCTAGGCTCTGCAAAATTCAATAATTAGACTTTATATATATCTAGCATCTATATCCTATCTTCAATGGCATACACAATCAGACCCGAGGACAGGTTTGATGGGAAAGAACACTTTGATGCCTGGAACTTTAGAATCATGATGATTCTTGAAGAAAATGATCTAAAACAATTTGTTGATTGAGCATCCAAACAACCTAGTATTGAACCTCATAAAACTGTATGGAGTAAAGGAAATAGAAAAGTCATTTAGATCATAATAGATAGAGTAAAGAATGATATTGTACCTATGCTAACAAAACATCAGACAGCATTTGATATGATGAATGCATTACTAAATACATATGAGGTCAACAATGCAACTAGAGTTCTTGTACTGAAAAGGCAACTAAATCGCATACAAATAGAGAAAGGAGAATCAATGAATTCTTACTTCCTAAGGGTTTCCAACATAAGAGATGAACTATCAAGTATAGAAACCACTATTAGTGACACGGAATTAACACTATTGGCTATAGATGGATTACTAGATTTGTCGGAAACTTTTGCATAAGTGCCAAAGATAAAATTCCTGACTTCAACAGACTTAAGGGGGATTGTCTTCAAGAAGAATCCAAAAAAATAAAGAAAGGAGGGAAACTGAAAAACTAAAGATGAAGAACTTCATGTTCTTAATACAAACTCCTATAAGGGTAAGAAGAAGCATTTCAAGAAGAAAAAGGGAAATCAAAAGAACGAAAAACCCAAGAAAGATCTATCCAAGATAAAGTGTTTCAAATGTGAAAAGTTTGGACACTACAAATCTAATTGTCTTGAGACTAAACAAGTGAACTATACAAATGTTACTACGGAAGAAATTAACTATAATCGTGTATTGTATTCGTCACTATCAAATGAAATCTCAAGTAATGCATGGGTAGTTGATATTGGATCTTCTAGACATATAATAGGATACAAAGAAGCACTAGACTCTATTTCAGAAAAGGTTAATGGCAAAGTTATCATTGGTGATAATTCAGCACATTCTGTCAAAGGAATTGGAAACTGCACCTTGAAACAAAAATCAGGAAATTCTCTTCTCCTCAAAGGAGCACTCTACGTACCAAGAATAAAAAGAAATCTAATCTCAGCTAGAGCACTTGAAGATGATGGGCATAATGTTGCATTCATGGACAATAAAGTAATAACTTGGGCAAAGAACTCCTCTATTAAGAAAGTGAAGTTGATTGGTCAAAGAAAAAAATATTTGTATGAATTAAATTTAGAATCTAGTCGACCTATTCAAGCCTTAATTCATGAAGTTGCATACATAAATGAAATATGGTACAGAAGATTAGGGCATCTAAATTTCAAAACCTTATCAACTATGGAGAAGATGGTTACTGGTTTACCTAAACCAAATAAAGACCACTCAAGCATATGCAAAGGGTGCATTGTGGGTAAGAACACCAAAAGTCCATTTTATGATAGCACTAGAAAAAAAAATAATGTTTTGGAATTAATTCATTCATATTTATGTGGACCTATGTCTATTCCTTGGAGGATTCTAGTACTATATTTTGTTCATAGATGACTTCTCTAGGAAAACATGGATTTACTTCTTAAAGTGCAAAGAATCAAACGAAATCCTAAAGAGATTTAAAGAATTCAAAAGATTGACTGAAAACTTATCAGGATATAAAATTAAAACTCTTAGAGGGGGATACACCTCAGATTTGTTTGAAAGGTTTTGTAAAGAAACAGGAATTAAGAGGGAGTACACCGTTCCTTATAATCTAGAACAAAATAGAGTAGCAAAAAGAAAGAATAGAACAATTATAGAAGCTACTAGAGCTATGATATTTGATCAAAATATCTAAAATATTGTCTTTGGGCAGAAGCCTCTTGTACTGCTGTCTATATTCAAAATAGAAGCCCTCACTCTTACCTTAGAGATAAAACTCCTGAAGAAGTATTTACCAAAGTTTAACCAATATAAGTCATCTTAGGATTTTTGGGTGCCCCATATATATCCATGTTCCAAAAGAAAAGAGAACCAAGTTAGAGCCCTCTGGGAGGAAAGGTATTTTTGTAGGGTATAGTGAAACATCTAAGGCATATAGGATTTTCATACCTGGATAGAAAAGTATTCAACTTAGTAGGGATGTAATTTTTGAAGAAGATCTAGCATTCAAAAGAGCCTTAAGTTATGAAGAACCTTCTCCTTTACCTGGTTTTGAAAGAAATACTAAGTCTGAGTTTCAGAGGGAAAACATAGAAGAAATTGAAGATGAAATTCAAAATCTAAATCTTGGAGAAACTCAAAATTCAAAGAAAAGGCCACTTTGGGCCATTAAAACAATCGAGGAAGCACATGACTTTGTTGCACCTTCTAGAACAGTCAGAGAAAGAAAATGACCTAAAAGACCTTCTAGTTATATAGCAAACATGAATGATTTGTCCAAAACAGAACCAACCAATCCTTTAGATGCTATTAAACATACAACCTAGATGAAGCTACGACAAAAGAATACCAATCTATTATGAAGAATGATGTTTGGGAAATTGTTCCAAGACCTAAAGGAAAATCTATTGTTTCTTCCAAGTGGATATTTAAAATAAAGCATCCTACTGACAGTAGCATTGAGAAGTATAAAGCTAGATCTGTAGCCAAAGGATTCTCTCAGAAAGAAGGGATTGATTATGAAGAAATCTTTGCTCCTATTGCCAGATATACCTCTATAAGAGCAGTCCTAGCAATTGCAGCATCAAACAGATGGAAAGTACATTAGATGGATCTAAAAACAGCATTCCTAAATGGAAAGATTACAAAAGATGTATATTTGGAGCAACCTAAAGGATTTGAAACTCATGAGCCTAACGTTTTTGTTTGGAGGCTCAAGAAAGCTCTCTATGGGTCCAAGGGATTGGTATGAAAGAATTGATAAGTATCTCACCGGCTTAGGATTTTCCAAGAATGAAGCTGATCCAAATTTATATTATAAAAGAGATAAAGATGATATGGTAATTCTGATACTGTATGTCAATGATTTACTAATAACAGGTGATGATCATCTTATTAATCAATGCAAGAAAGATCTAATTAGAGAATATGAGATGAAAGACTTGGGACTCCTTCAATACTTCGTAGTTAAATAGATTATGAGATACTTACAAGGCACTCTTAATTTTGGGCTCAAATATGAGAAAGTTGATTTATAATTGTATGGATTCACCAACTTAGATTGGGGAAAAAGTGTTAAAGACAAAAAAAAAGTACTTCAAGATGTTGTTTTAGTTTAGGATCAGCAATGATATCTTGGATATGTAGAAAGTAGTCTTCAGTAGCTCAATGCTCCACAAAAGCCGAATACATTGTAGTAGCGATGGCCTCTCGAGAGCAGTTTGGCTAACGAATTTAATTGTGGGATTATTTGGGCAAGCTATGAATCCTACGATTATTCATTGTGATAATCAGAGTTCCATCAAGCTTTTGGTGAATTCAATTTTTCATGACAGGTCCAAGCATATTGAAATTCCTTACCATTATGGAAGAGATATGGTAGACAAGAATACTGTAAAATTAGAATACATTTGCACTGCGAATTAGACAACAGACATACTCACCAAACCTCTATCTAGAGTGAAGATAGATCACTTTAGGAGAAGACTTGGTATGGTTGAATTGTAATCCATTTGTATTCTTTAAATTATTAATAAAATAATTTTATTGTCAAGTTATTAACTGTTATGGGCTCCACCATTTGTATTCATTATTTAAGAGGTGACAATCTCTGAGATAATGAACACTTGCATAAAAGACATTATGAGAGATGACGATCTCTTAGATAATGTGCTAAACAATAGAGTTCTACTATAGGATCTAGATGAGTTCAAGATCACATTGTGATGTAGACATTGGTATGTCTATATATCACAATTTGGATAAAGGAAGAAATTTATTTTCTTTCGGAGTTTATCCTGTGTTCTGGTAGATCTTAACTTGGGATCATGTTGTGACATAAGAATACCAGTATCTATGAGTCACAAGTTGGATAAATGAAGAACTTAAATTATTCTTCAGATTTATCCTACTATTATCACTAGTAGCAGTGATTTGTCATATCACAGGTTTAGTCATATGACATTGTATCATGTGTTTTATGATACCACATGCTAAGAAGATTCAGATAGATATAGAGTATCAATTCTTGCATGTTCATCTTTATTGATGTTGCTAGATATGATATCTCTTAGTATGATTATCAAGTTAAGAGGGAGTGTTAATTCTATAACTTATAATCCTACTGATTTGATAACATATCAGTCTAATATGTTCTTACATGACATAGATTGATCCAAAACCTTTACATTATCCTCTTAGGGATATCAGTGTCTATCCTTGGAATTAGTTTGGATTTAACTAAGCTCATTTTGTGTTAAGTTATATTTAAACTTATTGTCTCTTGGAAAAGTCACCGACTCCTAGGATGAGTTTAAGAATGTTTTGGAAGGGACATGTCTCTTGTAAGAACATGTCCCTAGGTCACTCTATTTATAATGGGTATGGTTGAAGTCTAAGAGCACACAAGAACACAAAATAGTCTGCTCCTTAGTCAATACTGCCCACATACGACTTGCAGAACAAAAGACAGTTCAAATTATATTTCTAATTTAATTAAAGACAATAATTTGAAGTTATTCACAGCAAGCTACAGGGAGAGGAAGAAGGTCGAATCTAATCTCTGATTCAGTCATAGAATTTGCAAAAGCTTTACATGTTGGAGGTCATGTGAGTGATTCCATGACTACACTTGTGTTGAGTCACTCTCTGGGACTAGCTATGGTGACCGGCATTGTAAGATGACAACATTACCCTATAATTCAAATATATGAAAAGATCTTGCCTATCTAATAGGGAGTGTTGATGTTAAGGTTGGGAGGGACAAACCAGAGGTTATGAGAAGGATTCCTTGGTAGCTAGGAGGGAGTGTTAATGTTATTGTAGCTATGGTCAGATTCCTTCAATCTGATATAGATAATATAAAGTTTGTGATAATATAATTATTATGATATAATAATTATATCGATAATATCATTAATATTATTATCGAGATAATCTAATTATATTATAATATTATTGTAATACAATTATCATAATAATACAATATAATAGTTTCAATCAATTGATTGGGCCGAGAGTGCTAACCCTCAGTGAGGGGCACCACCAATATAAAGAATATCAAATCTTCCTCTTGGTAATGAAGAAGAGCATACAACACATTAAATCTGCATTATGGAGAAGCAACTGTGCTTGTGGGAGACAATCAATCATTTTCTATGGCTGGGAGGGTAAATCAGTGCCTGTGGTTAAACAAGCACCACAAAAAAAAAACAGGGCCAAGCAGCAAAAAGGGGGTGAGCAGCCAAAAGACTTGAGTAAAATTAATGCTTTGCTTGCAAGAAGATGGGACACTATGCCAGTCAATATCCAACAAGGAGAAGATAAGTATGGTAGCTTCTGCTAAGGAGGACAGGTTCACCTCGAAATTTAAGAATGAGTCCTCAGTAATTGTATGCTTATCTACAAGTGGCATATCTTCAAGAATGTGGTACATTTAGTGGAGCATCTTGTCATATGCCAGGTGCCAGAGAGTTTTCTAGATCTCATAGAGGTAGGAAATGATTTTTAGATTATGCTTGGAGATGATACCAGTGTCAGCACAATAGGACGTGGCACTATATCCTTTTGGTGGGAGACTTTGTTTCCTATGGTACTACAAGCTGTGTTTTATGTTCCAGGGCTGAGGCAGAATCTGATTTCAGTTTTTGCCACTGAGAAGAGGGGATTTGAGGTAATCTTTAGAGGACAGGTACTTATTTACCCGAAGAGGTACAATGTCACTTCAGCTAAAGTAATTGGGGCAAGGAAGCTTGTATCAACTTTCTTTCCAGCCTGTACATGCCTTGACCAACAGCAGTAGTAAAAGTCACTTGTGTGAGCTATGGCATAGGATGGTTCACCTGCATCATGGAACTTTGAGGGTACCAAGGAAGATAGTGGCAGGGTTTCCACAGTTTAGTACTTAACAATAAGATGTATGCAAAGAGTGTACTGTGGGAAAGTACACTATGACAGTCATTCTCACCGCTGATAGTAGATCAACGAACTTTGTAGACTTGGTACACAATGACATATGTGGGCCCATGTCTACAGTTTCTTTGAGAAGTGCTGAGTACTAATGGGAACTTCATTGATTACTAGTCCGAGAGGACCTGTATCTCTTTATTGAAGACCAAGGATGAGGTCATCAAATAGTTTCAAGAGTTCGTAGCTCTTACGGAAAGCCAAACACAAAAGAAGATCAAAGTCCTATGGTTGGATAATGGGGATGAGTACACCTCCAATGAGTTTGCTGACTATTACAAACAAGAGGGCGTCAGGAGGGAGGTAGAAGCACCTTATAAACCCTGGCAGAACAGGGTTGCCGAGAGAAACAACTGAGTAATTGTTGGGACACCATGGGATATGATACATTACCACTTTTCTTATGGGACGAGGCTTGTAACACGACAATTTACCATCGGAACAGGAGTCCCTGTAAGGCATTGGGTAGCAGGACTTCTGAGGAGGCCTTCATTGGGAGGAGGTCAGATATTGGACACATCACATCTTTGGGTGCATGACACACTCACATGTCCCTTCAGAGAAGAGGATGAAGGACATTGTTGTAGACTACAGTGAGACCCCAAATGCCTATCAAATCTACAATTCAACAGAGCGGAAGATTGTTGTGAGGAGGGTTGTCAGAAATTAAGGCGCAAGCCTTCAAAAGGTCACATAAGTTGAGAGAAAACAATTATCAGGATCCACGGGTATAGAATGGTACATAACAGGGGACTCAATCAGAGGTTTCAGGGACCCAGAGTTTAGGAAATACAACTTCACCTTGTACAAGTATATAGTGTACAAGTGCGGATTCACAGGGTTCAGGTATACAGGGCACAAGTCTTGGCATAGGTTCCAGAGGTATATCTCGTACAGCTAGACTCCCACAGGGGACAAGGGGGCATGAGGATGTTCCTCTACAAGAGGTCACTTTGTAAAAAAGGAAGGAGAGATGGCTATAGGATACACTGAAAGAGGCCAAGGAACTAGAGGTGAGCCACAAAGGATGATTAGAGAGAGTTTGGTACCTGAGAGGTTATGATTGAAAAGGTAACTGGAAAACAAATACAGGAAGGTAGGACTCAATTATGTTTCAATTATATCATAGGCATCTACAAGATAAGGCTAGAAATGCTCAGAATAGACCATTAATAAAAAGCAGCTCAATAGTAATGTGACTAATACAGTTGAAGAGAATACCTTAGTTAATGGAGATTGTTTGTTTTGCTATGCAGCTGAAGCAACCAGTCCTTGCACATCCAATATTGTGCTGGATGAATTTCTTTGCCATGCTTCCATTCTCTGAAATAATCATAAAAAGACTTGCGCAAATATATGTAGATAGCCCAAATGAAGAAAGACGGCAACTGGACTTCTAAGAGGTCTGTGATAAATGCACTTTCTGGAATATCATAATAGGTATATCAACCAGCCTGAGATGAAATACACTTTCCCACGAAAAATCTTTTTGAGACATCATATCCAGGGTGTCCAACCCTCATACATGTTGCACAAATTGTCAATGCTTGTAGCTTGACGAAGAAGATGGTCCACTTGTTCTGAGACAGTAAATTGTCTGCACAAACAATGTAAAAAGAATTTTAGTAAATACTGTTATAAAGAAATAAGTGGACTTGACCAATATTATCAAATAACCAGAAATTTAGTAATAATTAACCTTTTCCCATCAGTGTCTCGACCTTCCAACCTTGCCTCAACTCGTTTTAGCACCGATACTGCATACGCATTCTTACCTAGTAATGAAATGCATGTCAAAATTTGTCAATATCAAAAGCTTTTAATCAGAATGCATGATTGATCAATAAAATTCCATACCCCTAAAAGTGTGACTTCTTTGTTCTGTTTTCATAGATGAAAATAAAGTTGATAATTCACTATAGCTTCCAACCCTGCCTTTATCTGTTGTTACATGAATCTGTTCCTGCCTATTTCCCTGTTGCAACTCTCCAGTTCGATGTTTTTCAGTAGCATTCAAATAGTTGTTCCCTATTTCTGTAACATTTATTTGTGTAGTGCTTAGGATTTCAGAGTTAGCCTTTACAGATGCCGGTGAGTCCTCTCGCTTGTGATTTGTGCTCTCTGAGAAGGGAATGCGATTGCTGCCTGTACAAATCTGATTATTCCCCATGCATGGAACTTCAAATTTGCCATCAGTTCCAATATGTGGAACCGTTGCAGGATCTTCCTGGCTGTTAACAATGAAGGATGGAGAAGTAAAAAGTATATCCTCATTTACTGTATATTTTGAGGAATCTTCCAACTCCCCTCCACTAAACCTAATCATGTCAGCTACACTTAGATGAGATTCCCAGTCATTAAAGATACCCACAGGGTCTTCCTGGTTTTGGCAGATGGTACTCTTTGAGGAATTACCATCAGACTCAGACCCACTAAGTTCTAAGCTGTCAGGAGGTGAAATCCAGGACTCTTCATCACCTTGAAGCAGAATTTCTTCATCAGTCACAGAATCTCTTCCATGTTCATCATTGTCCCCGACTGCTTGTGCAAGATTTCTATCTTGATTTATGTTAAACACTTCATCCCTATCAAGTTCAGGCCCAACCAAATCTAATTCTTGTGACCTTGCTTCCTGACTTTCGCCAACACCTTCAAGAGCCTGGGGAAACAGTAAAAACAACTGACATTAGGCATTACTTAATTAAATTATTTCGATCATAACTGTAACATACTATATAGCACCAATAGAGACATGATTATATGGCATAGAGTTAGTAGTTTACTTTATGAAGAACACCAGCATCAAAACTTGCAGTCCGTGCAAGTTTTGTCAAAGCTATATGTAACTCTTTCACAGTGTTCAGAAGCACTGGAACAGCAGTCATCAAAATGGGTCGAACTTCTCCGAGCTTTGAATGAAGAGACTGGAATATTGCTTGGCCCTGTCCTGGTAAGACTTCTAGCTTCTGTCCTCCATCTCTATTGATAAGACTAATTATTGTGCTTGATGCAGAAGCCAATGTAGACTCCAGAGGGAGAAGTAAAAGGGTGACCTATCAATATCACTCATGATATTAGATTTTATATCACTTATGATGTTACAAAAATTTAAGTTCCACAACATTAACATTCCTACTAAAACAACCTTCCCTAAGTACAGGGCTACTATGTTTAAAGACTTTAATAAAGGTTTTGATTCAGTCACTCGGTGTGACCTATTGCACATTTTGACAGTAAAATTGATTTTGTGGGCTTGCCCATGGCGGATCACAACGGCACTGCCACAGAGCCATACAACAGAATATAAACTGAACACGTTAAGTCTAGAATATTTGCCACAAAAAAGAATTCAGTATAATTTCAAATAGTGGAAAACAAAACTCATAAGGGAAGGCCAACAACAGTTTCACCATTAAGTATGCCTACTAAAAACATAATATCAAATAAACTTCAATCAGCAATCATGAGTAACATCTACTTATTAATTAATTATGACTGAAACCCACAAATAATGTTGAGGCAATCCAGCAGTTTAGCAATCTAAATTATCTTACCCACTATATGTAACAATGAAGTTCTTGGCCTTCAATTCTTTAGACATTCTCATCATGTCCCATCGTAGTGCCTGGATTGTTGTCAATTCATCATTACTGCCATCTCTAGTGCTCTTGTCATATTCTTACCCTTCCTGCAGGAGGATGTTCTGTTTTCACTCTCAATGTCCATTGTCCATTATATTGGTGACGAAGGCACCACCTTCATTTACTTTCTTGGCAAAGGGATCAATTCCTCAATAAGCAATGCTTCTCCAATCCATCTGCTAGTTGATTCTCCAATTTCACCAACAATTCCTTGAGCATAGGATTATAAACTCCTAAAGTTTCTCTTGTCAGGTGTTGTCAAGTTCGGTGACAATCTCATTGTTGTTTGGCAGCAGTTTAAACTTGGCCCTGAACATCCTTCTTAGCAAGTCCTAGGAGGGTGTGGATGATCATGAAACGTCCAATATTCTAAACCAATCAATGGCTACACCCTATACCATTGTTGGAGACACTCTCAACCAAAAGTCTTTGTCCACCAAACCACTTCCTCTACAGATCGTCTTACACAGCTTGCGGTTATTGGCGATTTCGGGTGAAGCTGTCATGTCCACTCAAGCTGGAGTCCATCTGGACAAATAACTTTCTTATTCGGAATAACAGAGATTCCAAAAACAAAAATCACAATATGTGTCACCTTGTATTTGTGCCTAACATCTTTGAGGAAATGAGTTTTTGAAGGCAGGCGGATATCATCAGAAAATGTTGACCATATTCTGTATCCATGGTAGTGAAAGAATCACATGCCTCTCTGTCTGATAACTTGTGATAAAGAGTCCAGTGTGTTGATACTCGGAAGACCTGGAAATAGAAGGCTATGGTAATCAGATTATAGTGGTGAATCTGTATGGAAATTTCTATGATCCCCACTTCAAACAGATAGTACAATAGACCATCAGCACTATCTTGACATTAACGTCATTGAAGAATTTGGAGTTGAATCAGCAACTGCAACTTGGCATGAGCAATCTAGAATCAATGAGTCCAGTTCAAAAACTGCCTGCCACCTAACCAGTGATATTAAATACAGTATGAAATTGTATTGGATTGATTTAATGGATTTCTCAACAGGGATATTCATAGTTATCAATTCAGGAATCAATAAAGCTGATTGTGTGCAACTCTATTCATGGCACCTTCATCATTGTTTTGGAAATCAACTGTCAAATACATGAACTTCACAGGCTCCATATATTCTGGCAGGCAATGGTTCAGAAAATGATCCTTGAATGCACAGGCATCATCATACATCCGGAGGTTCTAGGAATCAAAGAAGTGATTTCTCTCATACAAAAGACGGTGACCAAAGGTATTCTGAAAAGTTATCAATTGATTGATAAATATAAACAAGTCTATATCATGGCAAAAGGAAACCAAACCTACAGGTTAAGGATATACTGCATACGAAATGCCCGCGAGAAGCATGAAGATGAGATTTGTTTAAACGGACATATATGTTGCTCAATCACCATCACACAAATTAATGCTGCCTAATATATTTGAATGGAATTTGTATATGAAGATTAGTAAGGTAATTGTCCCAATGTGATTAATTCATAAATGTCAAAAGATTTGATCAGTAGAAGCAGTGATCTTGACATCATATAAGATAACTATAGTTTAAATGGCAGATTAGTTTAAGAAGTTTTTGTAAATAAATTCTTGCCATTAGGCGGTTGGATTGAAGCAACATGACCATTCATATCTGCACCTTCTCACTCTTATATAAATACACAACGCTAAAATCAAAAGGTGAGACTTTAGGAGTGGAGGCATTCTTGATTAAAAAAAAGATTTCTTGTAAAAGGCAACATATATTTTCCAGATTAGTTCTTTAAAAGGAATGAGAATGGGAAAGAAAAGTTCAGACTCAAGCGTCCAATTTGGTGCAGTTGTTCCGGCATGACCAGTAAGAATTTAATATTCATAATATTATAGTGCAAAGGATTCATAGCACAAACAAGTTTTGTCCTTTATAGTCATCAGGAAATTTGTGAGCAATTCTAAATTTTTGAATTGTATAAAGATAGATTATAGCATCTTAAGTTAGATTATCAGAGATATAGAGAAATATTAATTTGTTTCCATACTGGACTAATATAAGATAGCATATATAATTAATTTCTTTTACATTTTAATAATTAGATTGCTGATGATATTAATACATATTGTCCTATAAAGTTGTACATAAATAACTTTCATGATATTGAATCTATTACCCATATAAATAAGGCACTGGTTGTTACATTCTTCATGTAGTATGCCTTTGATTTATAGTCTCAGAATTGGACATTGCTTTCTATCCTTTCCTTTCAAAGAATTGATCTATTCATTTATTATTATAATTTATAAGCATCCTTATTTTAAACATCTTTACTTTCAAATAATTATATTCATAATAATTACAATTTTAAAATATTGAAATCTTAAACGCATTCTGTTAGAAGCATTTTCAGCATGAAGTAATTGGTAAAGTTTTGAAGTCAATATACTTTCAGCATTTTCATTTAAAGTGGTGCAAATTTGAAGATTTCTTAATTCCTTACCATTTGGAAGATTCTTTGTTGCACTTGTGATCAGATTATCTGCTATAAAACTTCTTGGACTTAAGAGATTGGTTAAGGATCAGGTGCACCCAACTTGGCTTTGCAAAGCCAAAAGTGCAGAGGACTTCAATCGAATTGATCAGTCCTGTCAAGTTGGCTTTAACCAGTTGAAATCCCAGCATTGAGTTGGCAAGACTCATAAAATTCCAATATTTGGTTTTGGGAACCAACAGATTGGCAACTCTACTGGGGAAGAGTTGCAAGTAACTTAAAGAGTTTTTTTGTTTTCAGATCAGCATACAGATTCATTTAATCAAGAAATTATGGTGAGTTTCAGATTTTGGTTTTTTTCAGCATTCACAACCTTTTCCTACTTATCAAAACATTTGAAAAAATTTCAGATTTTGGAAATGTTTTGGATATATTAATTCAGGATTTGATATTTGGTTGCTAGTTAAAAAAATTTCAATAATTCATGTTATTCAGATTTCTGAGTTCTGATTTTTCATTTCTGCATATAGGAGTGAGCATATAAACATTAGAGCTTTTTAAATCTGAAATTATAGAGATTCTAGTTCCTGTTAAAGTTCTGATTTTGTTTTCAAAATTATATATTTCAAAAATCTTTATTTCAATTCAAACATTTGGTGGCATATACTCTGCTGAGGAAGAACCTAATGTTTTATATTATTCCCTTAAAGGGTGGCGACTCTATCATACATATATGGTTAATGAATGTACAATTATTTTGTATAAAAAGTGATAAAGGAATTAGACATCTATCTTTATAGTTTATGTGGGGAAAGAGATCAGTTAATCAAGGACCAAAAAGATTTACACAGTTGACTTATGAAAGGAAACTGAGGAAAAAGAAAACTAATAATCAAAAGTCAGATATGAACTATTCAAGACATAGGGATTTCCATGCAAGGACTAATGTGCAAAACAAAATAAGTAACTCGAATCATAATAGTTCTAAGAAGGAAAATGAGAATTTTAATCCATTCTTTCAAATCCCTAGAGTGGACAAAGAACCACAATGTGAAATAACTGAGGAAGATGAGGAAGATGAGGAAGAGTTACAACAGTGGGATGCAATCATTAAAAGATAGCTGAAGCGTCTAGCGATAACAATGCAATATTAGCAAGAATACTTAAGAGGCAGCCCGATCATATCTTGGAGAAAATAGGAATATCAAAAGCTAACATTATTTCCTCAGGAAAGAAAGCAAACAGTTGAGAAAAACAAGGGCAAGAGAAGTGGAGAGAAGAAAAAAGTGAACAATATTCAAGAAGAGACAAATAAAACATTTAAGTACAACCCTCCTCATAGGAAAAACTTATACCCACTTTATGCTACTGGCCATGTCAATCCTTTGTATGATCATGGGCAAAATAAAAAATAAAAATGAGGGTTTCAGAAGGCATTATAGCAACAACTAGCACGCTGGAAATTCAGGACAGCTTACTGGAGGTATTCTGCATAATAACATTGTTAATGTTTGATAGCTTCTATTGGATGAACATATGTATAATTATATAAGAGTTATATATATATGAGAGAAATGTGTGTGTGTGTGTGTGAGAGATTATATATATATATATATATATGATTAAATATATTATTAATTATCTGAATAACAAATAGACATGTCCCATGAAGGGACATGTCTATTTATTTACTTATTCTGAATATATATCTAAAGAGGATGTTGCATTTGGATAACATATACCATAACCATGGCAATGCGAATACATTTGTAGCAGACCTCTAAAAACTAACATGGTATCAGAGCAAAGTCTGGGAATAAAGATATTGAAGATTATTTCAAATAAAGAAAATATGGGTAACATTTGGTAGAGTTTCTTGATTATACGGTTGCTGTGATTCACGAATCTTGATACAGAGTTCACGAGAAGTTATGAAATGGGTTGGATTACAGATCGCCAATGTCTTTAAATGATCACAAATCTGTGAAATAAAATTGCAGATTAAACTCATAGACTGAGAAAGCAATTGTAACCTTTTAAACAAATATTCCCGTTCCAAAATCAGAATTGTTTAGATAAATTTTGCTGCTGCATCTACCGTTCAGTAATGTTTCCTCTTCGCATAAATTGCTTTTACTTGGACTACTTCCAAATTGTAAGCCTTTAATGACCAATATCTACAGATTTTTAATATTTCAGATTGTAGTGGTCTCAAAACTAAGCTTGTCTTTGATATTTGAGACACAATTTCATCTCCTATCATTACTTTAAGTATAGAGCACATTCACCATGCTTGGCAAGTATTTATAATAGACAATCTTCAGTTTTAACAGTTTCAATACTCCTTAACAAATGATATTAAGAGAATTACGCTTTTACTCATTCAACACTTGAACGCAGGAGTCATGGTGATTAGTTGTACCGTTTCATAAAATCATTGAGCTGTCAAACAAGTCAAAAATTTTGTGCTTTCCATGTTAATAAATAGTCACCTGACAAAGTCTTAGTAATATTCACGAAACAAGTGTTTCATTTTTCTTATTCCTGTAGTTTCTCGATGATATGTACATAACAACAAAAAATTCAATGCCACGTCCTGTTAAACTGGGTCTTTGATAGATTTTTTTTCATCGCAGTAAATCTCAAGGATGAACTGTGACATAAGTAATGATTTCTTCATATCAGCAATACATTGAATATAACTGTGCTTAGCCATTCGTGGTCTTCATTCATGGACTTTGGGTGAAAGACCCTAAGGAAAATAATTAGTAATAGTGATTAAGACAGGCAGGCCACATCTTATTACTAGACAGTGCAGATATATGTCAGTGGTCTCATGCATAGTTTGCAAGCTCTCGGAGTACTCTCAGAGTTGTCGAGTACTCTCAAGTTTTTTTGCTGGGCGAGTACTCTCAAGTTTAACTCTCGCATATTTATAGATGTTAAAAAACGTATGTAAAAATGTTGATGTAGGGAAAACATTGGATTAGATGCATTTTTTACATCATTTTAGTGCTATAAAACTATACATTTTCTCTATTGAAATATCAATTACTAATTTAATACATTTTATAATTGTATTCTACAAAAAAAAATATGTTTCTTCAAGAGATTTTAAATTTTAGTACTTTCTGAGTTGTCAAGTTTTCCCCGAGTTTTTGTTGAGTATATGCCAAGTTTTTTCCGAGTTGAAAATTTTGGGCTTGCCAAGTACTCTCCGAGTCCGAGTCTGCAAACTATGGTCTCATGTACTCGACATGCAACTTTTTAGGTGTGACTCATCCCCACAAAAGAGCGAGACTTTGACAACAAACAAGGGCAGTCGACGACTTGGGGAATTCATTTTCTTAAAGTAATTAAATATAAGGTGATGATATATGGTTTATTAGTAAATATGAAAACATATATGATGAGATTTGATCATTAATATTATTAAATGTAAAATGAATATATAGTAAGATAGAAATAAATTTTATAGATGAGATTAATTAAAATTTCTATAATGCTAGTGTAGGAACTACGCTCACTCCTATATGAATAGCTATGTGTCAGTGTATAGTATGAGATTGTTCCTATAAGAATGGCTAGATAAGAAAATAATATGTTGAAAATTTAGATTAAAGTATAAGTTTATCTATATTATATTAAAAATTATACTAGTCTCTCATAGTTTTTGTAATTTATTATGTACTATATGAGTTATATGCCTTGATCTTGTAGGAAAATGAAGGATTGACATTAGATTCAGAGGGACTTTGAAAAACTTTATCAAAGACAAGAAGCTCATATAAAATTGATGTTAAGAGAGAGTCATTAGAGACAACCTTGAAAGAGAGGAAACAAATAGAGGATATGATTCAACCTTCGGTGATGCGGAGGGAGTAAACCACGTTGAGATGGATTGTCCAATGATCATTAAGTTGTACTAGTCAAGAGGACTGTGACTCATGTTCATATACCTTGTGACTATGTGATTTTTTAATGGGCTTACCCCCTGTGTACATCATGAAGTGACGACTTCCAAATGATGTCACTTGTATTTGGAGAAGTTGTTGTAAGGTGATGATCTTACAATAACTTGTATTATGAGATCAAACAAATTAAGTATATGGTGAATGCCTTGCATCTCAACATTCTAGGAGGCCATTACTCTAAGAGTACTTGGTGAATATCTTTGATATTCTATGAGGCGAATACTCTTGATATAAGATGTGATATCAAACCTTATTTTGAGTAATTGGTGAATATTGTATGATATTCTCGGAGACCAATACTCGTGATGTCAAAAGTGATATCACACCTTACTTGAGTAATTGGTGAATATTGTATGATATTCTAGGAGGCCAATGCTCTTGATATCAAATGTGATATTAAAACCTTTTGAGTACTTGGTGAATATCATTGATATTGTAGGAGGCCAAACACTCGTGATGCCAAATGCAATCTCAAATATTGGAAAATTTTTAAGGTATCAAATGATATATACTTATAATTTGTCATTCTATTAATGGTGTAATATTTGTCTTTTGTTCATCCTCCCTAGCTAAGAGGGAGTGCTAATGTTTGATAGCTTCTATCGGATGAACATATGTATAATTATATAAGAGTTTTATATATATGTATGATTTAAATATATTATTATTTATCTGAATAACAAATAGACATGTCCCATGAAGGGACATGTCTATTCATTTACTTATTCTGAATATATATCCGAAGAGGATGTTGCATTTGGAAAACATATACCATAAACATGGCAATGCAAATACATTTGTAGCAGACCTCAAAAAACTAACAAACACAAACTTAAAATAGTCTTATGGAGGAAATCAAAACAATATATGTATCAATCACAATAACCAAGGCTATCGAATGCAAAATCAAAGGATAAGGAATCATATCATAAGACAATCTATGGTTATCGAGAGGTATAGACAATTGGATTTTGACGGAATAAGAGGATATCCCAATCCAATCTCTAAAGAGCTGAGAACAGCCATTTCGAAGATTTCTAGCAATGGAATTGATTCTACTGAGCAACATGTCATTAATCTGAAAAGTACAATTGAAGAAATCGATGAAGATCACAAGGATGTTTTCATGAAACTCTTTGTGAAATCTTTAATAGAAGACACAATGTAGTTATATAGGAGTCTTCCTGACATATCCATAAGTAGATGGTGCGATTTTGTCGATCAATTCAAAGAAAGTAAAAGACCTAACAGATTCTCAAGCTATGTGGCTTTAATGAGTGAAATCATAAACTCAGAACCTACTAGTGTAACAGAAGCTCTCAAATACCAAGCATGTTAAGATGTCATGATAGAAGAGTATCAATCCATTTTTTAAAACGATGTATGGGATATAGTATCTAGGCCTAAAGAGAAATTTGTTGTCTCTTGCAAAAGGCTCTTCAAAATTGAACATGCTACAGATGGCAGTATAGAGAAGCACAATGCACATTTTGTTGGTAGAGGGTTCTCTCAAAAGGAAGGCATTGATTATGAAGAGACATTTGCACCTGTTGTCAGATATACTTATGTTAGAGCAATCATGGCTATTGTAGCAGCTAAAGGTTGGAAGATACACCAGATGGATGTGAAAATTTCATTCTTGAACAGGACTATCAAAGAAGTCTATTTAAAACAACCTAAAGGTTTTGTGATTCATAATGTAGCCTCACATGTATGAAAACTAAAGAAAGCCCTATACAGACTTAAACAGGCTCACTAAGCTTGGTATGAAAGGATCGACACTTATCTTATGAGACTAGGCTTTTCAAAGAATGATGCAGACCCAAATCCCTACGTTAAATTATTAAAGGTGATATGTTAATACTAATCCTATATGTTGATGACCTACTAATTGTAGGAGAAGATCATCTTATTGTTCAATGTCAAAAAGACTTGGCCTCGGAATTTGACATGAAGCACTTGGGTATTTTGCACTACTTCCTAGGTTTGAAAGTCTGGCAGAACCTGATGGTATTCTTCCGAATCAAGGAAAATACACTTGATATTTAAAAAAAAAATTGGATGATAATTTGTAGACCAATAAGCACACCCTTGGAAACCAACTTACATAAGTTAAAAGAGGCAGCAAAGGAATCCAAATTTGAAGATCCTACTCTTTATAGACAGATTATTGTTTCACTGATGTACTTGGTTAAAACTCAACCTGATATTTGCTATGCAGTAATTGCTTAGAGTAAGTTTATGTGCAAACCACGGGAGATACACCTCGTTGCTGCAAAACATATATTGAGGTACCTTCAAGGAACTACTGGATATGTTCTTAAATATAGGAAAGTTGCCTTAGATCTACATAAATAGCTGACTCAAAATGTGCTGGAAATTGACTAATCGAAAAAGCAGATCACAATGTTGTTTTGGTTTGGGATCAACCATAATTTCTTGGATAAGCAGGAAATAGTCTTCAATAGCACAAGTTCTGTAGAAGCCGAATATATTGCAGCCTCTATGGGGGCCAGAGAAATAGTATGGCTTCAAAAGTTGATTGTGGGACTATTTGGTGAGCCCCTGAAACCTACTACTATCCACAGCAATAATCAAGTTGTATTAAGCTCTCATTGAATCCAGTGTTCCATGATCGATCTATGCACATAGAAATTCCTTACCACTATGTGAGAGATATAGTAGAAAGGAATGCGATTCAAATGGAGTATATTAGTACAACTAATCAAATAACAGACACTCTCATCAAGCCTCTCTTGAGAATTAAAGTTGAACACTTCAAAAAGAACCGTGGTATGGTTAAAATGTAAGTTATTGAGCCTAAGTCTCAAAATCATTTTTATACTAATATATATATATATATATATATTCAAAGATGTTTAATGTGTAATCTCTTTTGACATATGTGTGACTATGTGGCTTTATGGGGCCCCCTGTGTACATTACTGAAAGGTAACGATCTTTCTGATTATATACACTTATATCTAACATTGTAAGATGACGACTTTACGATGTTCACTATAATGATGAATATCATGTGACTTGATATTGGTAAACATGTCTTGATAGTTAGCGTCTCTTGAACATTTTGATAGATACCATGAGACGTGATACGTATTGCATCATTATGTTCTTTATGAGATAATCATGGTGGATATTATGTGACGTAATATATGTGGGTATGCCATGATATGGTAGACATCTTGAGACATGATGTCAGTTCACATACCATAACTAGGATATAAGAATGTCATGTGACTTGATGTTCTCTATACTCCTTGAGAACGAGTTAGGTGATATCTAAATTGATATATACTTGTTATCCTCCCTAGTTAAGAGGAAGTGTTGATCCATAGTAGCTTCAGTCAAATATTAGGGTAATGAATTGATTACACACATATGGGAATGCATGCATGTCAATTCACACAGTGAACTGACACACATACATAACACAATTGCCATGCTTAAGCCTTTGAAGATAAAACAATCAACCCTATATCTAATTTGAAATTCTATGCGAAAACAAGTATACTGAAATCTGTATTATCAGATTCTACTCATAATTACTCTCTTGAAAAAAAGGTCTTATTAGACAAGTCAAGTAATGATCTAACATGTAAATAATACACCTATTTCAGGATCGAGCAAACAATCCATTAATGCAAGCACAGATCAGTGACTTCGTATAAATTTTGTTTGTTTAAATACTAACAAATCAGATTCGTATAATGTTAATATTTGTTAATGTGGACAGTCATGTCATGAGCGGACAAGAGACATGTCCTCTCATGACATGTCCTTCGGCCACATGTCTCTTTAAGGCATTATTTATACCGAGTCGATTAGACCAAGAGAGAGAGAGAAATCAATCAATACTCTCTCATTGGAAGTTCGGCATCTACAGAAGTGCAGATAAAATTGCATTCTCTCATTTGCATCAGTATTTCATATAATATACTAAATCGATTCCCTCAAGAGTATAAAAGTCTGATCATTAACCTGCAACAAAGAAAATCAGTGCATTCAAATCTGAAAATAACAAAACTATACCAGTCTGATTAGAAGTTTAATTTACATTCACAGGAACAAATCAAAGTCTAATGGTTCAAGGTACTCCCGAGGAGGATGAGCTTTAATTGAGCAGTGTGTGCTTTACATATATCTGTAATAGACCTTTCAATTCTTGCGTTGGCATGAGTACAAGAATGAGATGAAGCAAGAGACTTGGTCATCTCAAGTAGAGATGGCAACCTTATATTAGTAAGAAGCTTCTAATAAGTTAGTCACAAATAACAAGCACAAAGGTCATGACAAGAGTTACACTAAAGCATTATTACTCATTTTCTAGTCCCACAGACAAAATATAAGATGTCTTGTGCCAAGATTTTGTATCTAATCTATTTAGTCACTTAAATTGTCTTACATTTTGATCATCAATGTCATAAAATATAAAACAGATGAAAGAGTGGTATACTATCACTATTTAATCAACAGATTGTCTTGCAGCAATGAATTACAACAGGATGTAGCCTCTGACAACAATAAAATATATGTTCTTTGAATACTGTTAATGAAACAAACTAACAAGATTGCTGGCTACCCCCTTGCTCTTTGGTTTAGTTTGTTTGCTTCCTGATTCTAGTCTTAAACATCTTTTAATGTTCCTTTTGCACCCCTGACAGGTTATGACAATTTGCTTTACTGTGACACGCGGTGACCTACACTGATCATTTACACATTACTATATTCCTCCTCTGGCAAATGTTAGCAAAGTTGCTTTTGGTGTTACACTAAAAGCAAAGGAGAACTCAACATTGTGCTAAGAATTTCATACTCAAATAATGATAGTAAATATATTCATATGCAGAAGTAAAACACGCAGATTGCAAAGCATTCATACATATATCAGCAAACTCTCTGTAACAGCAAGAATAAATCGACAAATGATAGTAGTAATAATTGGGAAAAATATTAGGATAAGAAAACTCTAACTTTTGAAGTGCACAAAAAAGGAAGAACCCTTTCCAAGATATGATAATTTCTAAGAATATTCTTAAAATTTGACAGAAAGACATTAAGAAGTGTATAAAAGCAATATATTTGTCTACAGATGCTACCACCTGAAAACTTGGTAACAGAAAACTAACCTTATTAAGTTCAGACATTAGATTACTATGTTGTGCAGCAGCATCTTTGGCCAACCTATACACATCATGTGCACCTTCCACCCCTTCTGTTATTGCTAGAACCTGCATAGCAATAGATTAAAACAATTAAACCTGAATCCTACATCCACTGTAACATAGATAAAGATAACTTTTACCAAACAAAATTCCAAAATATGCAACCTTTGCAAGGAGTGAGGTTCAATAACAGCTCCTACATTTTTCATATATGATTTGTTAGTTTTTTTAAGTAACGTCTTGTGACAAGTACTATTTATTCCAACACTTGTTTTGAAAGTCACATCTTTTGTCAAACAAGGATAGCCCTTTAATTTCACAAATGTTGGACCCTGCTTAGCCATTGGCTTCTCTCCCTTATGCAAATCTGGATGGTAGTGAAGTCAGGGAAGAATTGTTGAGATTCGAGACAACTTCATACACTACGACCTTCAAAAACACAATTATGACTCTCACGCAAGGCATTTGAGGATTGAAAACCTTGTTTAAACACAGAGAGTAATTAATATTGTCTTTGAATAAGCTTAAATTTACTAAAAGAAACCAAAGAAAGAACTAGAATGCAGTCATCAAAAAATGAAATAGAACAACCACCCATGATATGAAGGTTCAAAGTAAAATTGAAAGGAATTCAAGAAAACTTGGAACACTTGGATCTTGCCTGGGTTTTAGCAAACGGGGTAGTCTTAAAAATTATAAAATGGAGGCATGTACGATTCTCACAAATTGGGACAGAGACAGTGATCCAGACCCCAGATAGGAACTATTGGTATATGCAGGATGTTTCCTTTAGACAAAATGCCCACCTCTAACAAACTATGTTCTGTATTAGCAGATGATTTTTCACACAATGTTCATAAAACTTGAAAAGCAAATAAGATATCCATTAATATTAGCATCCATATTCTGCAGTAAGGATTTCAGAATTTGAATTGACAATTAGGAATCAAGATTCATCAACCTATTTAAGCATACCTCTTCAAGCATCGAACCAGTCTCAGTTGTTAGAGCAGAATTGCTCCTTGCCACACGACAAAATGCAGACAGCTCCTCACTTGCTTTCACTACCCATTCTCTCATGCTTGAAAGTGTAGCTTGCAGCTCACCTGTGTTTGATATCATGAATGTTATTATAAATTCTTTGACAACTTACTGTTATTATGAGGATCAGCTATCTCGTAAAAGAATTATATACCAACACTAATCATGTTTTACAGAAGCAAATGAATAACCTGAAGTAGATTTTGACTTTATAGATACAAGACGCAAATCATTTGTAGCAGTGGATAGGCTTGCAGTTGCCGCTTCCATGCTCTTTTGTGCTAGGTGCCATTCATGGTCCGCACCTAAAGAGAATGAACATACAACAAAAGTCAGTTTTAGTCATTTTCCCATTATAAACATTCTAGCTCCTTTTCTACCACCAAGCACTCAGTGGATTTGTATGCATTGCCATTATATTCAATAAATATTTTTATGTATTACTCATGCAGCCAAAATTATGTAATGAAAAATCATAAAAATGTAATTTTAGATGACCCAAATTTGGGGTCAAAGATTGCTGCACCCCTAAAAACCTTTCACTAATAAGCCCTTTTGTTATATTATTGTGTTCATGTATCCAAGGATTGTGCATATAAATCATATGTTATGATCTCAGCAATATTTCATTTTATCACATGCTCTGTTCTCGAAAACAGTTGTCCTGCTTGAAGTTGTTTCATTTATTAGCCAAGTTCCAAAGGAAAGCAAGGAAAAATGAAAGCCAGACGAGGAGTTTCCTGAAAGGCACCTTCGGTGTATGAGTTATGGTTTCAAATGGCAAATGAGGAACTTGAGAAAAATACCCAGGCAGAGAATTGAGAAGCAGGAACAAGCACAGGTCTGGCAGAGCATGCTGACTAGTGTATGGACAGCAGATATAAGCATCTAATACGCCCGTAGGCGCCAGAGATGACTTAACTAGGTGTTACCTATCCCACAACATTTTCAAATTGTGTGTGTCTAAGTTGGTAAAAGCGAAGCTTAGTACTTATGCCTTTGCGATGTATCTTTTCCCATGGTCACAAATGAAAAGTCCAAGCAAGATAAAGTGTTGAAGTTATTAAACCTTGGAACTCACTGAACCCCATGAACCAGTTCAATTGGTTCAACATCACCAAGACTATGTTGAAAGTGTCGTTGAAGTAGCCTGTGATCAATATTGAGCCGATTGAACCTCTTGAACTAGTTCAATGAGTCGAATGGTTCAGTGCATTCAATTGGTTCAATGTCGGTCACATAAAAACTATTCTGTCAGTTGATGTTTTGTTGATGTGCTATACTGGCCATTGTGTTTAAAAGGAAATAAATTTATTTTTGAACCACTTGAACCTGTTAAACCCTTTAAAAAGGTTCACACGGTTCAAGCATTTCAACATGATCTACCAATAATTCAAGTGGAGGCAGAAGGTACATATTTTGAAAAGGTGAAAAACCAGAGATGGAATATTCTGGCAACTTTATCAGATTTCACAATGTACGGGAAGTAATAATGAAATGGCAAGCCACATGTAGAAGTGACAAGGTAATTAATATCATTTAAGGGCAAGATTTCATGCTATTAATTGGCATAAGTGAGGGATTTGGGTATCATTCTACCAATCCTTCTGCAAGGAAGGCGACAAATGGAGGACACCTGGATTTCCAGGTTTGAAGTTGCAGAAGGTTTCAGCTACAAGGTGAATCTAATTGTTTGCCCTTGTCTTAGCTCACAGTGCTAGCATTCTTTTGAAATTTTACTATTGCTTCAGCTTGTGAATTTCATTATCGGGAGAGCTGCCTCTTATTTTTTGAAAATGAGTCTGAAGCAAGGATATGCCTCTTGGGTCTAGTTTGACCTTGACTATTTTGTAGAAAGAGCGGAAAACCTTGAAGAAGGCTCTGTTATGAGTACTATTGTTGAGAGTGGCATAGTGGAGGTTACAACCTCTTGGGTCTAGTTTGACCTTGATTGTTTTGTAGAAATAGCTAAGAACCTTGAAGGAGGCTTTGTTATGAGCACTATTGTCAAGAGTGGCATAATGAAGGCTACAGGTTTTCCGCTGGCCCTAGTATATCCAGAATTGGTCAAAGAATGTATAAACAGATATGGCCCAGTGGATAGGTGTATAAGGAAATTCAATGGGGAGGCCTTGCTACCAAATAATAAGGAACTGGGCTGCCCTGAGAATGCCAGTAGAGGAGGTGCATACCGAGTTTAACATATCAATGTCCTGGTCCACGTTTTCTGAGGAAAAACAGGTTTACAGGAACGTAATTGCCAGGAACTGGTTGTTAAAATTCTAGAAAGGTGGGTCATGGCATCTTACAAGGGAGCATATGAAACCCAACATCAAGGACTTGGTGGCATTGTTGCAAAGAGTTAGCTTTCCATTTTTCTAAGCTGGATGTATTTCTTCATCCAAACAATTTTGCAGGGAGCCCAGTTTTTGAATTGGGAGAGAATATAGCCAAAGAATTGCATGACAAATTAAACAATGTCCGTTTTGGAAGCTTGGGTTTCTACTGTTGATGCATAGCATCAGTCAAAGTGATATTGAGCATTTGAATCATGATTTACATGAACATTGTTTTATGCATTATATTATTGATAAGAATAATGTATATATATATATATATATATATATATATATGGTTAATTATTCATAAATATATATACACATATATGTTTATATGTATATATATAGATAGATATATATATATATATGGTTGATTATTCATAAATGACTTTATCAAATCGGGCTCTTATCATTGAAGAGACTATTGTTATCGGGGCTCTTGTATATATCTGTTACTGCCGCCAATTGTAAACAAACAAATTGTATTTGTTATGCACTGAACTGTTGTTAGCTATGCCCTTGTAGGGACATGATTCCTGGACATGAGTCCTTTCATATATATAATACAAAGCAATCATTGAGGACTGATAGCAATTACAAGGCATATACAGTCTCAGTGATCGCTCTCTCTCTGCAGGAAAACAAAGACATTACTCAAGGCATGTTCGTTGATCCTTCATTGCTTTTCAAGATTGAAGATTGTCTCATACAGAATGTCACTCAAGTTCAAAGATCTGCATCATTAGAACAAAACAGTCAAACTGTTATATCAGTAAGTAAATCTGAATTTTGTACAGTCTGCAATTATAGTTTATATCACTATCAGAGATCCTGCATTTACATCTACATGGCTTCATATTTGTTTTATTGTTTGTCTTGTACAAGGGAATGAACTGGGTTGCATCATGAACCATTTGCTGCAGTGATTGAGATTTATGAATACCATCCTCAACTACAGAAGAAAAGACGACGTAAAAATTACAGAAGGGTTAGCGATGTTTCCTCAGAGAGATTGACTCATGAGTTGGCTGGTATCCCCAATAAGCAAATGTCGGAGGAAGAAATGCAATTAGTGAGCATCTTTTGCAGTTTTTATACTCAGTTCCCAGTGTTTCACCTACCTCAAAGTAGGAGGATATGACGGACATCATGTCGAATTGCCTAGGTATGTGTTGGACTGTTTTAATTTGGTAGAATTGTGTCATCAGCTGGCCTATTTGAGTAAGATGTACTCACCTAAGAATGAAACAAGGATATTGTTTCTAATTGAGCTAGGTTTGTGTGAAAGTAGATAAATTTCAGGCCCTCAACCTTGAGGTTGATTTGTTCAAATTCAACTTCCAATTTTACAAACCTTGAGTTAATTTTGATAGTAAGGGCTTTGCTAGAGCTACAGATCATCTGCTACTCAAGATGGAATTCCTACGCCTACCTCATCTCAAATACCTAAGTCACAAGGTTCAAGTTCGAGTTCGAGTTCGACAACTATGAAGTTCGGATGAAATTGGACAAGTCAAAAAAAATTTTAAAAAATCAACATTAAATTCGCCTTATGCTATTTATATGTTATTTACTATTTACAAAAGTAAATATAATTTTTTAATATAAATATGGAATGATTTAAATATAAAATTAAAAAATTAAAAAATATAACTTCTACAGTTAACAATTTTATAGTTTATAAAATTTTAAAAATGTCTTCTATCATAATAAAAATTAATTCTAATATTTTAATACTATAATTTTTTAATACAAATATCAAACTATTTTAATATAAAATCATAAAAATAATAATTTATTACAGGTAACAATTTTATAGTTTCTAAAATTAATAAATATATAAGTTTTCTATCATAATAAATTTACTTTAATATTTCAATATTATAAAACAAATGACAAAAACATAAATTAAAATAAATTTTGAAACCTACATAACCGAGCACCTTAGAAAACAAAACAAAATCATGTGAAATAAATGAAATCATTCGGAATGATGAAGAGGCAACAACAGCCGATGAATGGGTGGCAGTGGCAAACGAACGGGCAGCAATGGTGGACGAACGGGCAGCAAGAATCTCCCTAGCCGTCACTACAGCAACAAACTTCTCAGTTGTCGTCACTGCACCTACAATCTTCTCACGATTCTAAACAATTGATGCATTCCCCCCGTTGTCAACTAATGCATTCCCTCCGATGTCAAAAACCCTAAAAAACAGTAATAAACAACTCTTTTTTTCCGCCGTACGAATTTATGGCGAACTTTGACGAATTCGTTTTTTTTTTTATGGGTTTGCCGAATTTCGAACCTGGAGCCGAAAATTTGGCGAACCCTGTGACAGTCAAATACTACTAGGATGTTGCTTCAGTTTAGGATCAATTATGATCTCTTGGATTAGTAGGAAACAGTCTTCAATAGCACGAAGCTCAACAGAAGTTGAATACATTGCAACCTCCATGGGAGAAAGAGAAGCAGTATGGCTCCAGAAATTGCTTGTGGGATTAGTTGGTGTGCCCCTAAATCCTACTATTATCCACTATGTTAATCAGAGTTGTATCAAGCATTCAATGAGTACAGTGTTCCATGATAGATCATAACATATAGAGGTTCCTTACCACTATGTAAGAGACGTCGTAGAAAGGAATATGTTTCATTTGGAGTATACTAGTACAAGCGATCAGACAAAAGTCATTCTCACCAAGCCTCTCCCCAGAGTAAAAGTTGAACACTTTGGGAAGAAACTTGGTATGGTTGAAAATGTAAGTCATTATTGAGATTGAGTCTCAAATTATTTGTACTAATATACATGTTTAAAGATGTTTAATGTGTATACTCTTTTGTCATGTGTGTGACTCCATGACCTTATGCCCCACCTCCCCCTATGTACATTACTGAAACGTGATGATCTTTCAGATAATGAACACTTGTATTTGACATTGTAAGGTGATGACTTTTCAATGATTAGCCTCACTATCATGATGGATATCATGCGACTTGATATATGTGGACATGCCATGATAGTATCTGTTGGACATTTTGATAGAGGTCATCAGACTTGATATCAGTTGAAGATCATTATGATCCTTATGAGATAATCATGGTGGATAACATATCTATGGACATGCCATGAGTTGTTAAGACATCATGAGACTTGATGTTAGTGTAAATATCATAATTTGATATTCAATGAAGAATGTCATGTGACTTGATATTCTTGAGCATATCATATATTTTGATATCACGAGTAAGGAGACATCTCTTCTCACAATAGATGAGTGTACCTTTGTGATCTATACTTGGTTAAAACTTTATCTTCCCTAGCTAAGAGGGAGTATTGAACAAAGAATCACTTCAGTCAGATGTAGGAACGATAAACAACTCTTTCATATATATATATATATATATATATATATATATATCAGTATAGACAGTGTATACTGATATATATGCACACATATTAAATTGCTCATAATTATATTACCATTTGATCTAATCAATTATCATTGTTGCACCTGATTGAAACATCATGAATGCCAAGTAAAATATCAATCTGCATTTAGAGATTATTACTTGCAGATTATTGTTATTTCATGTTTCATTCACAATCCTGATAGAGCATTGATTATCGGTGATTCAGATCGGATACTTGTTTGTGCAAGATCACTTCAGATCATACTTGATAAACATTAATATTTGTTAAGTTGTATCTCATGCTTAAATCCCGATTAGTGATCGTCTAACCGAAATGAAAAGGCACATTCAATAGGCGATGAACAAACATGCCTCCACTTTGCACAAACATGTCCGCTCATGGAAAATGCCTCTTCCATGCGTATTTAATGCAGATCCGATCTCTAAAGAAAGACATTGAAATCAGTTAATGTTCTACCTCTTGGATATCGAGTCTCACTAAAATCAGATTCAGACTTGTGAATTTATATTGAGTGTTTTTCCAATATTGATTTAGCATCAACTCCATATTCAACAAGATCAAGGTTATCAATATTCTGATTACAACCTGCAGATTAAGTACAGAGATTAGTAAGAATTATATTCTGAAAATTTGAAAAGACATATATAGTCCAAATCTGAATTAGATTTAATCATCATTAACATCATTTGATAATTTTGCAAAGGATCTATGGGTCTTAGTGACAATATAATCCAATATTTATTCATGTTCAAGTTTCATATCCATTGTATGGATATAATTAAACAGCTTCATACTTTCTGGTTAAAGGCATATGATTTTAAATCCAAGCTCATTCATTGGAAATCTATCTTAGAGAGTCGTATAAAATTCGGAGGGAATCCTTCATAATCAACCCAATTATTGCTAAATCATTTGTTCTCATTGTGGGAGATAAACTCTAAGGTCAAATTTGATGGCCAATGTCATGTCCCCATTTTGGAGGCAATTTGATTTAATTAATTTAATTAATTAGGTTGTCCAAAATAATGAATATTTTATGAGGATGACTAATTAATTATTTTTAATTAAATAAATAAGTGGTATTAAGTTAATTATTTATAAAGTTATCAAATAAATAAATATTAAAAGGTAACTTTATATTTAATTAATTTAATAAAGTGACTTGAATTATTAAATATTTTATAAAGTCACTTTATAAAAAAATCAAGAGTTCCCCTTTTGAGTACATACATGGACTTTGTAAAAGGTAAAAAGAAGTAATATTAAAACTCATGTATTATCCCACATTGGCAAGATGGAAGCGTGGAGCAAGTGAGGAAGGGATTAAAAGAAAGAGGATAGCTCTCATTTATTCATGCTTGGAAATATCAAAGAAATTGGAGAATTTTCTGGAGATTATGTCTCAATAGTTTGAAGGACGAAATCCCTTCAAGCTGGAAATCTTGACGCCATTGAAAGATATGGTCTTGAGATTCAACAGGGTAGCAGTGTGAAAAAGCAGATACGGAAAAGCAGTCCAAAAAAGCGGAACCGAAAAAGCAGGCCCAAAAAGAAGTCTGAAAAAGCGGGCCGAAAAAGCAGTCCGAAAAAAGTGGAACCGAAAAAGCAAGCCGAAAAAGCAGTCCGAAAAAGCAGTTTGAAAAAACAAATCGGAAAAGCAAAGCAGAAGGGGCAGCATTGAAGAAAATTATTACAGCCATCTACAACCAGGTTCCTTTATTAATATTGTTTTTTAGGGTGTTATAAGTTTCAGCTGTAAGTGTGCATTATACCAGCATTATCATTTTGTAATCCACGTAAATGCCAAAAGTCTTGGCCATATTTCATGAGCATTATATTAGAAATTTCATTGCAAATTAAGAAGATAATAGTTGCTAGTGTCATTTAAGCAATTCAATATCATTATTTATCAGCTAGTTAGTTTGCACACCAACTATTTGTAAAAATGCCAGTTGGCTGTAGGTGTTCATTTCTCATGCTTAGATCATATTTATGCACTGAATATTGTCAAAATTAGTAGCACACTCATGTTAGGCCATTGTGTAGTCCATTTGGAGTCTTCTAAAACAAGATTCTCATTGATGCAAATTGAAAAAGAGTCATTTAAAGCCAGCTGAAATACTATATCAGTCATACGTCCCTTGCATGTGAATTGTTTGATGAAATTCTTTGAGCTTTCATCAACATTTTTTTGAGGGCAGATTTGAGGGTTATTACAGTGGTATCAGAGCTTGCTTGCAAAGTGTTTGACGAAATGTCAAACAACTGAAGTATAAAGATTTTTGGTGTTTGAAGAAGTTATAACCTATTTGGGTCATTACAGTGGTATCAGAGCTATAAGTCCTGCCATCCTGTAGAGGTCTTATAGGGAATTTGGATAGCCAGATAGAGAGAAAAAATGTTTGACAAAATAAATGCCGGTCCAGATCAGGGAAAGCAAAGATTCTTACAATTATTAGACACCTTAGCACAGGGACAGCGATCAGTAGAGCAAAGAGCACAGGAACAGAGTCAGAGATTTGAGCTTATGATGCAGATGATGGTTTGTCAAATGGGGTTGAATGCTAATGTGGGTGGAGGAAATAATCAGAATGGTAATAATCAGGATGGGGCACATAATGGAGGCGAACAAGTTGGGAACAATTTCGGTCATGCACCCCAGCAAACTAGGACAGTGAGTTCGCTGCCCATGATTCCCATATTTCCTCCTACAGCTCCAAAGCAGCCCATACCAGAGCCCCAAATCACTGATATACAGGACCAGCTGAGGAGAGATTGGGAAGCCGGAGGTCCATATTTTATTGCTGCAATCACCTTTAGGGAGTATATAGATGTGCGGATGAAGCATATGCCACGTGGACATGACAGGAACCAGAGCTATGAGCTACAAAAGAAAGTAAGGAAACTTTAGTTACCATATTATGATGGCTCGAGGAAGTCTACAGCAAGAGCTTGGGTTCAAAAGCTTAACACATACTTTCAAATGAACCCTATGCCTGAGGAAGAAACTATTAAATATGCAGCAATTCACCTGGATGGGTTAGCACACAAGTGGTGGCATCATGGTATGGTTACTATGGGTCATGCACACATTACCTCACATGTGGAGTTTAAGGAGAGACTGATTGAACATTTTGATAGGCCTAAGGATCGTACCTTCCCTATGACAGGCAGAAACTTGTATGAGGAGTTTAACAGACATACTGATTCGATACAGGGAGACATTAGCACATCTTCAGGTAATGGTTTATCTGCATCATCTTCACAGGTAGAAGGGGTTACAGATGTTGTGCAGGTTGAGCCAGTAGTATTAGAAGGTGATATCACAAGTACACTAGATTGTGTGATTGACACAGATAGTGATTCCAGTACAGTTGGGCTGGATGAAATTACAATAGTTTAGGATACTGTCATGTTTGAGGATAGTACAGTTGATCAGAAAGTGAGCATTCAGGACTTTGCAGAAAATGAGTATCAAGCACAGTTGAATGCTTCTTCACATGAGATAGAGGCTAGTAGCTCTTCACTTGGTTTGGTAAGCCAGCTAAAGACAGGGGACAAGGATATTGTCGCAGCTTTATCTCATCATGATAGGATGCATGGATTGATTGAGAATCACATTTGGATGATTCAACTGCAAGAAAGACAGAAAGGAGTCACAACAGGTTCTTTTTGTGACGACTTACAGCAGATCAAGGAAGGCATGGAGGCAATGAAGGTAAGTTACATACACCTACTTTCAGATCGCGATCATCTCCTTAATCTTGCAGGCATCTATTTAGATGCATTGAAGAAGAAGAAGGAGGAGGTTGACCGGCTTTCTCATGAGCTGGAGGATACTCAGAATTCCTTGGTGTGTATTCAGTTGGCTCTCCAGGATTCTGAGAGACATGTGGACGAGCTTTGTCTTGAGGTGAGCTCAGTTCGGGAGTTAGCGTGTATAGCAGGGACTCAGTTTTCTTTTACAGTCAGATCACATGTTGATGATTTCTCAGAGATGACAGAGTTTACAGGAGAGTCCCAGGATCTGAGTATTACAAATGATAGCTATTCTGAGGTTACTCCTTTGGACAGTGTACCAGGGATAGAGTATAGGAGTTCGACCAGTCAGCACAATCATGTGTCTAGTCAGCTAAGAGTTGGCAAGCGAGACATTTCTATTGCTTGCGAGCATTTCGATGTTGCTCGTCAATTGTTAGCAGTTTATGGATGGGGTTCTCCTACTAGTGATGAGCAGGGGGGCAGTTATCTTTCTTTGACAGAGATCCACTCTTTATGGGAGGCTATCCGAATTCTGAGACAGAATTATATGAAGTTGGTAGCCGACAGAGATTATCTTATGGAGTGGGGCAGTACAGCATATCACGCATTATTGGTCAAGGAAGATGAGGTGAGTGAGCTTACTCAGCAGCTCGAGATGATTTCTGAGTTTCTTGAGAGTACACAGTTGGCTTTCGAGGAGTCACAGTTTCATTTAGCTAAGGTGACCGTGGAGTTGGAACGACTTCAATCTTTACCAGATTCTATACAGTCACAAGTTGTGATGTCTGGTGATCCGAGGATGTCCATGGTCGAGATTGTCAAAGACAGTGGAGATGGGGATGCATCCATCCTTGATACTAACATTGGCATATCGGGTTCGTTCTCGCTAGAGTCAAGTTCAGTTGAGTTGGGTGCTGCAGCAGATTGTTGTGGTATGCCTGACACGGTGATGGCCTCTAGTACTGATGGCACGGAGACTAGAGATGTATCAAAGATCATGTGTGATGTTGGTGAGCCGACAGTTGGCATGGTTCCTACTAGTGATACTACTCCCTTGGCGATGTCTTCGGAGGTAGTAGTCAGTTCCAGCTTGGTTAGTGATTGATTGCAGTTAGTTTCATCTGGGTTGCAGTCTGAGCCACTGACTAAGATTGGGGCATTCTATCGGCATTATACTGTGAGGTATGCTCATCAATTTACCTTTGTTGACCATGTTGATGAGATGATGCGGAGATATATTTTGATTCCTAGTGCTTGTCATCAGTTATGGGATGGTTTGACGCCACAGGATGAGAGTTGTGATGGGCAAGACATGGCGATAGGTTCTGCGGTTGACCGCTTGATCATACATGACTTAGAGCAAGAGTTTGGGAGTGATGCTTCAGCGGTTGTTGTTATTGATTCTACTCCTTTGGCTATGACATCTCCTAACTTAGCTGGTGATCAGTCACAGTGAGTTGTATCACTTGTTCATGGTGAGTTGTTGACTGAAGTTGGTTCTTTTTATCAGCATTATACTGCAGCGTATGTACATCAATTAGCATTTGATCCTTGTGTTGAGGAGTTGATGGCAGGCAAATTTGGTTTGGGTTCCATTTCTTGTTGTTTATCTTGTGATGTCTTTTCATCATCAGTGGTGCATGGGAGTTATGGTTATGAGATAGTGGTCGGTGATCTGCAAAGTTGTGTTGACTGCAGGAGTTGTACAGTGTGTGGATTCTCCATACTTGGTACAGTTTCATTCGGGAGCGTTCACCATTGTTGCAGAGTTGGATTATACATTCCATATAGGCTAGTGGGATGCGTTGATAGTATTTACTGTGTTGGCAGCTTGATTTGCCCACTTTACTTGGGTTTTGATGTTCTAAGAGTTTGTGTCTCGTGGGTTTCTGACTGTGGCAGTTGTGATTTTGGAGTTTGGTTGAGCTGTAATTATCAGTTTGATTATGAATTCCTCTTGGTTATATTGCAGAGGATATTGCAGAAGCCTATGTTAATTAACAATGGTATAGTTCATGACTACATTTGGGATCCAGGCGGATTGATTGGTTTATTGTTCAGCCATTGCTTGGGGACAAGCAATTTCAGGAAGGGCGGACTATCATGTCCCCATTTTGGAGGCAATTTGATTTAATTAATTTAATTAATTAGGTTGTCCAAAATAATGAATATTTTATGAAGATGACTAATTAATTATTTTTAATTAAATAAATAAGTGGTATTAAGTTAATTATTTATAAAGTTATCAAATAAATAAATATTAAAAGGTAACTTTATATTTAATTAATTTAATAAAGTGACTTGAATTATAAAATATTTTATAAAGTCACTTTATAAAAAAATCAAGAGTTCCCCTTTTGAGTACATACATGGACTTTGTAAAAGGAAAAAAGAAGTAATATTAAAACTCATGTATTATCCTACATTGGCAAGATGGAAGCATGGAGCAAGTGAGGAAGGGATTAAAAGAAAGAGGATAACTCTCATTTATTCATGCTTGGAAATATCAAAAAAATTGGAGAATTTTCTGGAGATTATGTCTCAATAGTTTGAAAGACGAAATCCCTTCAAGCTGGAAATCTTGACGCCATTGAAAGATATAGTCTTGAGATTCAACAGGGTAGCAGTGTGAAAAAGCAGATACGAAAAAGCAGTCTGAAAAAGCGGAACCGAAAAAGCAGGCCGAAAAAGCGGAACCGAAAAAGCAAGCCGAAAAAGCAATCTGAAAAAAGCGGAATCGAAAAAGCAAGCCGAAAAAGCAATCCGAAAAAGCAGTTCGAAAAAACAAATCGGAAAAGCAAAGCAGAAGGGGCAGCATTGAAGAAAATTATTACAGCCATCTACAACCAGGTTACTTTATTAGTATTGTTTTTTAGGGTGTTATAAGTTTCAGCTGTAAGTGTGCATTATACCAGCATTATCATTTTGTAATCCACGTAAATGCCAAAAGTCTTGGCCATATTTCATGAGCATTGTATTAGAAATTTCATTGCAAATTAAGAAGATAATAGTTGCTAGTGTCATTTAAGCAATTCAATATCATTATTTATCAACTAGTTAGTTTGCACACCAACTGTTTGTAAAAATGTCAGTTGGCTGTAGGTGTTCATTTCTCATGCTTAGATCATATTTATGCACTGAATATTGTCAAAATTAGTAGCACACTCATGTTAGGCCATTGTGTAGTCCATTTGGAGTCTTCTAGCACAAGATTCTCATTGATGCAAATTGAGAAAGAGTCATTTAAAGCCAGCTGAAATACTATATCAGTCATACGTCCCTTGCGTGTGAATTGTTTGATGAAATTCCTTGAGCTTTCATCAGCATTTTTTTGAGGGCAGATTTGAGGAGGGTTATTACAGTGGTATCAGAGCTTGCTTGCAAAGTGTTTGACGAAATGTCAAACAATTGAAGTATAAAGATTTTTGGTGTTTGAAGAAGTTATAACCTATTGGGGTCATTACAGCCAACATATTTTGAAGACTCTATCAAGGAAACGAACATTGGAAATAATTTAGAGCAGTTGCCCTATCATGAAAAGTGATGGTTTTGCCTCATGAAAATGTGCCATATATTGCATCCTAACCTAGGTTTCCAAGATGATTAGGAAGACATCATTTGTTCATTGAATATTGTAGTCTGGCATACAAGGAGAAGTCTGGAAGACTACAGGCAGGCTAGTTTATTGTTCGAGAGGGAAGAAGATCCAGCTGCCAACCTCAGGTTTTTGTTGTTGAGAAAAATGAGACGAGAACAGTTCAATGCATAAAGATATCGGCTTGTGAATCAAGTACCCAACGAAGAACAACCTAGACTCTATTGAATGATTTAAACATGTCTAACAGTTTGGAGTCTCAAAGATTCACAAGGTCTTGACAGAGAGGAGTGATTGATCTCGTCTTTGAAGCCTTACAGAACCTGAGTTTCGTAGCCAACCTCACACCTATTAAACAAGTTAGATGCTCAAAAAGCAAATCTCCACCTCCTCTTAAAACCACTACACGTCCTACTTGTAATGCCCTAAACTTACACAGTATCGTTATGCCTATTGTCATCAATCTTGCACCTGTAGTAAACACAATGGCTCAACCATGGGGAGAAGCCATAGGACCCTTGAACCTAGCAGCTCAACTTAATGCATTCCCAAAGGGAGCAGGGGAAACTCTATCAAAGTTTAATGGAGATGGTTAGAAATCCACTGATGAACGCTTAAATGCTTTCAATATAGCCTGAGGAGTGCTTGTCGTGCAGTAGCAAGTAGACTCTTTATGCAAACTTTAACAAATTCTACAGCCAAGTGGTTCCACCATTTATCAAATGCCTCAATCACGAATTGGAATGATATGGAGACAACATTTAAGGACAAGTTCAAGAGCACTAAGGATGAACATTTGCTATTGGCCCAATTAACTCAATTGAAGAAAGAAATACATGAGCCCATGAGGGATTTTGTTGCTAAATATAATAAGATTGTTCACAAGATTCCAACTACCCAGAGACCAAGGGTGGAAAACCAGAAATGCTTCTTTATAAACTCTATACCCTCAGACATTGGTTTCCACCTTAGGAGAAGTAGGGTAGCAAATTTGGCATCTTCTTAGACCCGAGCTATTGAATTGGAAGATGATTCCATTACGACACAAAAATGGAGAAAAGGAGTTCAAAACACTCATGCTCAAACTTCAACTTCATACGAGATTCTGGTCCAGAGATTAGAGAACAACATTGTTGCTCTAAAAAGGAAATTACCTAAAACTAATCACCCTTACCCACAACTCTATCAAGATATAAGTAGAAAACAGTTGATCAACAAATGAACACTGGGAGAACTCTACAAAGTCCACCTACTCGACCTCGATTGGCAATTGAGGCTACTCTAGGCAAGGGCAATATGTATGCATTCCATTTGACTATAGTCCACAATGGGGATACATGTGCAGAAATGATTAGGCATGCTCAAAAGGAGCAACAAAGGAATTGTGAGATGAAGCAACAAAAGATAGAAAGGAACTCAGAGGAACTTGGCGAGTTCGTAGCTCTCTAGTAAGGAATCTAATATAGAAAGGGGAGGTGAAATATTGATGACTCTAGAGATCCTTCATGTACAATGCTCACTAGGGGGTAGGGGAATTTAAAATATCTTGTTGGTTCAATCCAAAAAGTTACCTTTGCTAAGAAGAAAGAACCAACTATCTAAACCCCAAACTTTGGATCGGAAACTTCATCAAGTTCACCTAGTTGAAGCAATTCAAAAAAACTTGAGGTAAAGCTTCTTTCACAATCTGAATCGTACTTTCCTTTGATATAGTAGAGTTTTGTAAGATGGCTCGCATTATCAAGTATCACCTGTTGAATTCTTAAACCCCAAAGACCTTGATAAACTAGTCAAGTATGTGCATGGCGATCAAACCCAAGTTCAAGTTTCTGCTTAGTAGCCTATAGAAATCGAGTCCCCAATTGTGCAACTTTTTGCTACCCCTATTAAAAACCCTTACGTTCAGATGATCAGCAAATACATGTGTTCAATGAGTCCTCATTCAATGTCAAACCAAACTCTTTCTATGTGTCTCTGTTTTTAAATGGCCACAAATTGAGTAATTATATTATTGATTCAGGTGCCTACAACAATATCACGTCATCATCAGTGACCAAGGCTTTAGTTTTGTCACTTACCAGAACATTTGGGAAATTATGTTCCATGGATGGCAAACAAGTTCCCCTGCTCAAGCAAGTAAAAGATGCTCAAGTAGCTCTTGCAACATACTTGTTAAATTCTAACCTAAATAATCCTACAGGTCTGACAATATAGACCATACCTCTCTTAAGTGTTAATATATCTTAAGAATGATATCTAATATTTATACCTGTTTATTCGATAGGTGTCGACGACTGTCTTAGAGGTGTCTTTGTTTGTGTTTGGCTAAACTAATGTTTAGTTAATTAAATCCTAAATTAAGTCTCTAGAAGTCGCCAACTTAGGAAAAGGTATTATTAATGTCAAGTGAAGGGTTATGCTCTTTGAAGGACACGCCCTCTAGCAAGATATATATTCGGTTGTGGATGCAAAATTAGAAAACACACAATTCACAACAGTCTGCTCTTCTATGCATCTCACTTCCAGCAATCCATAAGTCTGCAATATTATATATTTATCAGATCGAAAATAGAATAGTGGATCTATATTCAAGATAAGATATACATTCAATCAACACACTGAATATCGATAACATTAAGAAGATCATTCTCGGCCAAAAACGGTTCTGATTCTGATTCAAGACTCAGAATTTGCAGAACTGTACATGGTATCAGAGCCCTATTATCAGATATAGGGCTCTGCAAATTTTCAATAATCAGACCTTGTTACATTCAGTAGTTGTTTTCCATTTCCAATGGCATATAAAATCAGGCTTGAGGACAAATTCGATGGGAAGGAACACTTTGAAGCATTCAAATTCAGAATCCTGATGATTCTTGCAAAAAACAATGTTAAACAGTTTGTTGATGGAGCATCCAAACAGCCACCAGTTGAACTTCACAAATCCATATGGACCAATGGAAATAGAAAAGCCATTCAAATCATCTTGGATGGAGTTAAGAATGATATCGTACCTATGCTTACGAAACAACAAACTGCCTACAATATGATAAACGCATTCCGGAATACATTTGAAATAAACAATGCAACTAGGGTCCTTGCATTAAAAGTGTTAGAAGTTGTAATCTTTCCTTGGTGTGTTTATAAACCAAGGTTAGAACTCCTTTCTTTATTGTTATAATATATTAGGATATAAGCCAAGGTATCCTAATATATTTCTTTTTTGTCCTTTTTCCACTACATCTTATTTTGTCCTCTAGTGGAATATGTGAGGACAAATATTTATTGTAATTTGTAATTTAGATTATTCCTCCTTAAGAGGAATCTCACACTTGGCCTCACACACTTATGAATGGTGGCATTCATAGGCATGGGAGTTACATTCTAACTCCTCTCTCTCATCTCTATTTAAGAGATGACCCTCTTCTCTCATTTCACAATGAGGTTTCTTCCTCTTCTCAATTATTGTATGAGCAATTGCTCTCTTACTCTCACTCTCTTCCTTCTTAGGCTTTTCATGCCTCATTCATAATGTCACGGGAGGTTTTCTTCGCTTTCCCCTTTCCAAATATCTTGTCTCATGGTGTTGGATCTTGAAGCTTTCTCTCTCCGATCTTATGGTAATATCTTTTCATGCATTAACTCTCTTAGATTCTTTCCTGGTCTTGCTTATTTACATATTTCTTTTTCCATTTCTAACAAAAAGGACAACTGAATCCAATCCATATAAAGAAAGGAGAATCAATAAACTCTTATTTCCTAAGAGTTGCTGGCATTAGAGATGAATTGTCAAGCATAGAAACCATCATTAATGACACCGAACTAAACTCATGGCCATAGATAGTTTGCCAGAATCATGGGAAACTTTTGCACAAGGAACAAGTGCTAGAGATCAACTTCCGAACTTTAACAGGCTCAAGAATGATTGTCTTCAAAAAGAGTCAAGAAAGCTAAAGAAAGGAGCAAAACCAAAAGCAGAAGATGAAGAACTTCACGTTCTTAATGCAAACTCCTATAAAGGCAAGAAAAAGCACTTCAAGAAGAAAGGAGGAAATCAGAAGAATGGAAAGCCCAAGAAAGATCTATCTAAAATAAAGTGTTTCAAATGTGAAAAATTTGGACACTATAGATCTAATTGTCTAGAAAACTCCAAACAACAGGCAAATTGTACAAATGTCATTAGAGAAGAAGAAACTTATGATCCGGAGAATCGTGTTTTGTATTCCTCTTTATCAAATGAAATCTCAAATAAGGCATGGGTAATAGATAGTGGATCTTCCAGGCATATAACGGGATACAAAGAAACTCTAGATTCCTTATCAGAGAAAGTTAACGGTGAAGTTACTATTGGTGATAACTCTGCACACTCAGTTGAAGGAATTGGAAACTGCACTTTGAAACTAGAAATAGGAAATACTCTTCTTCTTAAAGGTGTACTCTATGTACCAAGGATTAAAAGAAACCTAATCTCAATAACAGCACTTGAAGATGATGGACACAATGTTGCATTCGTGGATGGCAAAGTATTAACTTGGGCTAAGAAGTCTTCCATCAAGAAAGCTAAATTAATTGGGCAAAGAAAGGGATATTTGTATGAATTGAATACAGAATCTAGTCAATCCATTCAAGCCCTAGTTCACGAAGCTAAAGATTCAAACGAAATATGGCACAAAAGATTAGGGCATCAAAACTTTAAAACCTTATCAACTATGGAAAAGATGGTTACCGGATTACCAAAATTAAATAAAGATCACCCTAGTATTTGCAAAGGGTGTGCCCTGGGTAAAAGTACTAGAAGTCCTTTTATTGATAGTACTAGAAAAACAAATAATGTGCTCGAATTAATTCATTCAGATTTATGTGGACCTATGTCCATTCCCTCCCTTGGACGATTCCGGTATTATGTCTTGTTCATAGATGACTTCTCTAGGAAAACATGGATTTACTTTTTAAAATGCAAAGAATCAGAAGAAATCTTACAAAGATTTAAAGAATTCAAAGCATTAATTGAAAATTTTTCAAGACATAAAATTAAAACCCTTAGAACAAATAATGGAAGAGAATATACCTCAGACTTGTTTAAAAGGTTTTGTAAAGAATCAGGGATCAAGAGGGAGTATGATGTTCCTTATAACCCAGAACAAAATGGGGTAGCTGAAAGAAAGAATAGGACAATTAAAGAAGTTGCTAGGACTATGATTTTTTACCAAAATCTAAAATACTATCTTTGGGCAGAAGCCTCTTGTACTGCTGTATACATTCAAAACAGAAGCCCTCACTCCTATCTTAAAGATAAGACCCCTGAAGAAGTATTTACTAAAATAAAACCTAATATAAGTCATCGCAGAATTTTTGGATGTCTTGTATACATTCATGTTCCAAAAGAAAAGAGAACTAAATTAGAACCATCTGGGAGGAAAGGTATCCTTGTAGGGTATAGTGAAACTTCTAAAGCATATAGAATTTTCATACCTGGACAGAAAACTAGTGAACTTAGCAAAGATGTAATCTTTGAGGAAGATCTTGCATTCAAAAGAGCCTTAAGTTCCAATGAACCTTCTCCTTTATCAAATTCTGAAAGAATCAATGAATCTGAATCCCAGAGCGAGAACCTAGAAGAGGTCGAAAATGAAAACCTTGAGGAAAATTCAAAGAAAAGACCACTTTGGGCCATAAAAACAATTGAAGCAGCTCAAGATTTTGCTACACCTTCAGGATCAGTCAAAGAAAGTAAAAGACCTAAAAGATTCTCTGGTTATACAGCAAATATGATTGATTTATCCAAAACAGAGCCAACCAATCCTTCTGATGCTATTAAACATCCAACCTGGAAAGAAGCAATGACAAAAGAATATCAATCAATTATGAAAAATGATGTTTGGGAAATAGTTCCAAGACCAAAAGGAAACCCCATTGTTTCTTCCAAATGGATATTCAAGATAAAGCATGCAGCTGATGCGAGTATTGAGAAATATAAAGCCAAATTTGTAGCCAGAGGTTTTTCTTAGAAAGAAGGGATTGACTATGAAGAAAACTTTGTTCTTGTTGCCAGATATACTACCGTTCGAGCTGTCTTAGCAATTGCCGCATCTAAGGGATGGAAGGTACATCAGATGGATGTAAAGACAACATTTCTCAATAAAGAGATTTCAGAAGAAGTCTATCTAGAGCAACCAGAAGGATTCAAAACCCATGATCCTAATGCCTTTGTTTGCAGACTCAAGAAAGCTCTTTATGGGCTTAAACAGGCTCCCAGGGCCTAGTATGAAAGGATTGATAAATATTTCATCGGCTTAGGATTCTCTAAGAATGAAGCCTATCCAAACTTATATTATAAAAGAGATAAAGATGGTATGGTAATATTGATATTGTATGTTGACGATTTATTAATCACAGGTGATGATCATCTTATAGATCAGTGCAAGAAAGATCTAACCAGAGAATTCGAAATGAAAGACTTCAGTCTTCTCCATTACTTCCTAGGATTGGAAGTACGACAGAATGCTGATAGTATCATACTGAATCAAGGAAAGTACACTTTAGATATCTTGAAGAAATTTGGAATGTGGAATTGCAAGTCTATATCTTCTCCAATGGAGACCAATCTACATAAACTTAAAGAAGCAGTTGTAAAATCCCCTCCAATAGATTCTACTCTCTATAGGCAGATGATTGGGTACCTGATGTATCTAGTAAATACAAGACCTGATATTTGCTATATTGTTCATGCCTTAAGTCAGTTCATGTGTGAACCTAAGGAGATTCACCTAGTTGTTGTTAAAGACATTATGAGATACCTACAAAGCACTCTTAATTATGGACTCTAATATGATAAAGTTGCTTTAGACTTGCATGAATTCACTGATTCAGATTGGGGTGGAAGTGTTAAAGACAAGAAAAGCACTTCAGGATGCTGTTTCAGTTTAGGATCAGCTATGATTTCATGGATATGCAGAAAGCAGTCTTCAGTAGCTCAGAGCTCCACAGAAGCAGAATACATTGCAGCAACAATGGCCTCTCGAGAAGCAGTATGGCTAAGGAAGTTACTTGTGGGATTATTTGGGCAAGCCATGAATCCTACAATCATTCATTGTGATAATCAGAGTTCCATCAAGCTCTCAGTGAATCCAGTTTTCCATGACAGATCCAAGCATATTGAAATTCCTTACCATTATGTGAGAGATATGGTAGATAGGAATTCTGTAAAATTGGATTACACAAGTATTGCAGATCAGACAGCAGACATACTCACCAAACCTCTATCTAAAGTTAAGATAGAACATTTCAGGAGGAGACTTGGTATGGTTGAGTTGTAATCCATTTGTACTCTTTTGATTATTAATAAAGTAATTTTATTTTGTCAGGCTATTGACTGTTATGGGCTCCACCATTTGTATTCACTTGTATTCATTATTTTAAGTGGTGACGATCTCTGAAAATAATAAATACTCGTATAAAACATTATAAGAGGTGACGATCTCTTAGATAATGTGCTAAATAGTAGAGATCTACTGTAAGATCTAGATGAGTTCAAGATCATATTGTGTTGGCATTGTTATGTTCATGGGTCACAAATTGGATAAAGGAAGAATCTTGGTATTCTCCAGGTTTATCCTGTATTCTAGTAGATCTTAAACTCAGGATCATGTTATGATACCTGTTTCTATGAAATCATAACTTGGATAAATAAAGAGACTACCCTTCAGATTTATCCTGTATAATATCACTAGTGTCAATTGATTTGTCATATTACAGGTTTAAGTAATATGACTTTGTATCATGTGTTCCGTGATACCACATAAGAGACAGACAGATAAAGAGTATTAATACTTGCTTACTCATCTGTATTGATGATAGCTAGATATAAATCTCTCTGTAGGATTATCAGGTTAAGAGGGAGTGTTAAATTCTAACCTAAATAATCCTACAGGTCTGACAGTACAGACCATACCTCTATTAAGTGTTAATATATCTTAAGAATGACATCTAATATTTATACCTGTTTACCCTATAGGTGCCGGCAATTGTCTTAGAGGTGTCTTTGTTTGTGTTTGGCTAAACTAATGTTTAGTTAATTAAATCCTAAACTAAGTCTCTAGAAGTCGCCAACTTAGGAAAAGGTATTATTAATGTCAAGTGAAGGGTTATGCTCTTTGAAGGACACACCCTCTAGCAAGATATATATTCGGTTGTGGATGCAGAATTAGAAAACACACAATTCACAACAGTCTGCTCTTCTATGCATCTCACTTCCAGCAATCCATAAGTCTGCAATATTATATATTTATCAGATTCAAAATAGAAGTGTGGATCTATATTCAAGATAAGATATACATTCAATCAACACACTGAATATTGATAACATTAAGAAGATCATTCTCAGCCAAACACGGTTCTGATCTTTAAGTCTGATTCAAGACTCAGAATTTGCAGAACTGTACAATACCCAGATAAAATACTCAAACTTACTATCTTACTTGTTGATATCCCAACTATAAATGGCATGTTGCTCAATCAAACCTTTGGTAAGGACCGGGAGAAAAACTAAAATTGGACTAGTCAGAGGCCACAAATCTAGTAGGAAAGCATAAAGCAAAGCTTGAACCTACAGCTAAATGTAAATTTCAGAGTGTTTCCCTCCAGTGATCCCAAGGCCCAAATACTAATATAAGGAGTCCATCTTTTACATTTTCTCTTATGAAGAAACTCCTACAAAAATTACCAGAGAGGTGCCCCGAGATAATGACCTATGGACTCTGCAGTCCAGTGGAAGTTGTTCCTCTCCAGAATCCGGAGCAGGAGAGGTCTTGATCTCATCCCAAGGTGAAAACTTTCCATTTTCCTTTAAATTAAAATTCAAGAATACTAATTACACTGCAGAATATGAGGCTTTATTGTTAGGATTGCAAGACACTAAAAGTTAATGAGTAAAACATTTGAACGCGAAAGGAGATGCAGAGCTAATCATCAAGCAATTCAAGCCATCCCTAGAGATCAAAATTCCAAGGTGCCTCCCTTTTTTTGCCTCATTCAGATTTTGAAATTGATCTTTATAGAATTAAATTATTATATAGACCCCATGTACCTGGTCATGTAGAGCCCTAAACCGTTTTTGAAAATGATCGTCAAATTCAGAAATTTCTTAAGATAGCAAAAATGTTTGCAAGAGCTTATTTTGAAGGATCGGACAATCACTGCAGGATTTTTTGCCAAAACTGAGGGATAAACTTGGAGGATGATATGATATAGCTAAAAGGAAATAAAATCTTCAAGGGAATGGTTACCCTAGAAAGATTATTCGCTCGAAGGGACGAAGCTATTAAAAGTAGAAATACTCAGGCATCAAGCAACCTTGAAGAACATGAGAAAATAAATATTGGTAATGAATCCCAGCCGAGTTGGATATCCATTGGCAAGAGTTGCACCTCAGAGGAGAAGGGCAAGTTGATTGAGTTATTAACAAACTATGGAGATGTATTTGCATGGGGCTATCATGACTTGAAAGATTTTAGAAATGTGCATTTTAAGCACAAGATTCCTCTAAAACAAAATGAGCATCCCTTTTAGGTGGAAGTTGAGAAATTATCATCCAAAGGTAGCAGATGTTATACACATACACAGGGAAGTTGGGAAGATGCTGAAAGAAAGGATTATTTAACCCATACACCATTCTACATGGATTGTAAACATTGTGCCAATAAGGAAGAAGAATAGTGAGATAAGAATCTGTATAGATTTTCAGAATCTAAATCAAGCTAGCTTAAAAGATAGCTATGCCTTATCACTAATGGATCACATACTGGACACGATGGTTGGCTCCGTAACGATGTCCAAGCTAGACGGATTCTCAGGATATAGTCAGATTAGCATGGCGAAGGAAGAATAACACAAAACAATGTCCATCACACCGAGGGGAACGTTCATGTATACTCAAATACTTTTTGGCCTAATTAAAGTGGACACCACCTTTCAAAGGGTTGTAAATTCTTCTTTCAAGGATCTAATAGATAAAGTTATTGTCATATACTTGGATGACTTAACTGTATTCTTTAAAAAGAGAGAGGATCACTTAAGGGACTTCCACGCAATATTGCAAACATGTCATGAGCATGGAATCTTCTAAATCCAGAAAAACACAATATTTGGTGTGACCGAAGGAAAATTACTAAGGCATTTGGTATCCAAAGAAAGCATCGAAGCTGATCTCGAACATGTAAAGCAGCTAAGCCTTCCTTCAAATAGGAGCGGCATAATATCTTTTTTGGGGCAAGTAAATTTTCTCAAACAGTTTGTACCTGATTTTGCTGAGACAACAAAGCATTTGGTAGGCCTAATGAGTGAAAAGCAAATTTGTAAATGGGGTGATGATTCAAGAAAAGCCTTTGTAGACATAAAGGAAGCTATTACTCATGCTACAACGCTAGTCAACCCTGCCTACCAGTCTCTCAAGGATCTTATTGCAAAAAGATGAGCAAGGTTTTGAAGCTCCTATCACATTCATGAGCATCCCATTAAAAACATGAACTTAAATACTCCTCGCCTAAGAAACAAGCATTTGCAGTGGTGAAGAAGGTGAAGCATTTTAGATGCTACATTTTCCACTTTCATTATAAAGTTTTTGTGGCAGAATTGATTGTGACGAACTTCTTAACACACAAGGATGTTAGTATGAACAAAAGAGCAACCTGGGTAGCAAAAATACAAGAGTATGATACGGATATCCACCCTACTAAGCTGACTTGCGGACAATGTTTATTTAAACTAATTGCTAAGAGAAAAGAAGAGGAAGGTAATCTGCCCGCAAATTTATTTGTAAATCTTTGAGACCCCTGGTTCTTGGAAGTGGCATACTACTTAACCTATGGAGACTATTCAAAACATTTGAACCCAAAACAGAAGAGAAATGTAGGATTAAAAGTTGCGAAGTATGTAATCTGCAAGATGTATTGCACAAGAAAGGGCTCAATGGAACTTTCTTAAGATGTGTCAACAAAGAGCAATAGGACAAACTTCTGAAAGTTTTCCATGATGAAGCATGCGGAGGGCAATTCTCTTCGACAATAACTTTCAAAATCTTTGGGAATTACAATTAATGGTTAGGATTGTTCAAGGGCGCTTTACTAATGGGTGGCAAATTGCGAGAAATGTCAGATGTTTGTCAATAGACCATATTTAGCAGCCCTGGCTTTGAGACCTATGATCATTGAAGAACCATTTAGACCAAAGTAACGAGACTCAGACTCGGCTCGAACTCGGCAAGGGTAACTTGACTCATGACCCGACTCGGACTCGTCTGTGACTCAGCAGTGTCTCAGCAAAGTGATAAAACCCTTAAAATTTTGAAATTTTTTTGGATTTAAGTTAATTCCATGCACCTATTCTTAAATAAAGATTAAAGACACAATAACATCATAAAATAGAAGGTAATTTGATCACATATGTAACATACATCGATTGCGTAACTACAAAGGCAAAAAAATTAGAAATCAGCCAAGTCAAATGAGTCAGCTGAGTTGACCCACCAAGCCAGGGTCACTGGTCATTTTGACCTGGCTGAGCTAACTTGACTCTCTAACACGGACGACTCGCCCGACTCGCAGCGAGTCTCATTACTATGGTTTAGACAATAGGGTTTGGATTTTATTGGACTACTTACATCAGCTTCTAGCGCCATCCACAATCACATTTTGGTTGCAACAAACCATTTTATGAAATGGGTGGAGGCCATACCAGTAAAAAGGACCACTTCAAAGGTATTCTACAATTTCCAAATGGAGAATATAATGGTGCGCTTTGAATTCCCAACGAAAATCGTGGTTGATAACGCTACCTATTATTCTTCTCATGAACTTATGATGTTTTGCTATGACCATGGCATATCCCTGTCCCATTCCTCAAACGACTGCCCACAAGGAAACCGACAGGCAGAATCTACTAACAAAAACCTCGTGTCTATCATGAAGAAGCTAGTCAGTGAAAACTCCAAAGATTGGCATAGGAGACTCTATGAGGTTTCATTGGTTGATACAATTACGTCAATGAAGCTGATTGGAATGGTCCCATATGAATTGGTGTACGGGATAGGCGCTCAACAGTCATTGCTTCTCGAAGTTGCAACTTCAAAGTTATAGAGTTGGTGGAAGATATAGTATTTTCAAAGCTCCCTCAAGAAATGTGTCATGTATCTAACTAAGTTACAGGAAAGGGGTGAAATAGTTGATAGAATCACAACTCATCAAGCCAGGGTTAAGGAGAGTTTAGACAAAAAAGAAAGACCTTGGAAATTTATGAAATTCTAATGTAGGACAGAACAAGGGAACCCAAAGGGGCTCACGGAAAACTTGATGCAGCGTGCAGGTCCAATGGGCAAGATTTGAAACTAGTCCAGATATTCTAGTTTATTAAAAAGTAGGTGGCCACTATTTGAACGTAGTTGTAACTTGTAAGTAATGTCGTTTAAATTTGGTTGTAGTCAATCCCTATACTTTGTTCCTTGTCCTATTTGGTATTGTAACTAAAGATCCTGAGTTCTCTACATTTTGTCATAAATATAGCATCTAGTCAGAGCCAATGTTGCCTATTCCCCCAACATTATCAATTTTGTGTGTGTAACTTGGTACAAACAAAGCTTCCTACTTATACCTTTGTGATGTATCTTTTCCCAAGGTCAGAAATAAAAAGTCCAAGCAAGACAAAATGTTGATGTTATTGAGCTTTTGAAGTCATTTAACCTATTGAACCCCTTGAAACGGTTCAATTAGTTCAACTAATCTAACATCCCCAAGGCTATGTTGGAAGTCTCTTGTCTCAGTCGTTAAGTTATCCTATGATCAAATATTGAGTCGATTGAACCTCTTGAACTAGTTCAATGAGTTAGAGTTGTTCAGCACATTGAATTGGTTCAACATTGGTATTGTAAATTCTGTGAGTTTTTGTTTTGTTTATGTACTATAAAGGTAATGTGTTTAAAAGCAAATAAAATTTTATTTCTGAATCACTTGACCTCGTTGAACCCTTTGAACACTAGCAAAGAAAAGGAAAATAGCCCACCTAAGCCTTCCCCAATTCACTGTTGTTGCTAACCTGCTCAAGACATCATGTTAGAAAAACAAAGCCAAATCAAACTCTAGATTGATGCAAGGTATCACTTAAGAGCACATGGATGTGCAAGTTACCCACCCATCTACAACAAGAAACATTAGTGAAGTGATAGAGCGGGACTTCAAAATTACGAAACTTAAACAAGGCCCCTTTTCACAAGATGGGGATAATAGTAATTTTTGGGTGTCAACTACTAGGATTGAAAAAGGGCAGGCAATCCATAGATGAAATTAAACAACAGGTAAAAGTCCTCAATGCTTGTCTATTCTATGGTAGATAGCTCAGCTCAGTCAATAGAGAAAGTTGGTCCTTTTTCTATCCCAACTCAAGAGGTAATTGATCCTAAGATAAAATAATTGAAGACTACCTTATGAAATTGTTACTAAATGATCAAAGTTCATTGAAGAGGCCAAGAATGTAAAAACCTAGCCTGGTTATATCTTAAATGAATACTAATTCTACCAATTTTCTCACTAATCATATGTTTGGCATTTAGACAAACACTTTTAAGCAACTTATTTCCATGAAAAATAAGCTCGAATCAGTTCACACTGTTTATGTTGAAGGTCTCTAAATTAGATATTTCTCCTTTGTTTGGGTAAATAATTAGATTTTTAATAAAAAAATGCATTTGGTCTCTTTAGAGAATTTGAACACCAATAAAATGCAATGCTTAAAATAAACAAATCACATACTGATAGCTTGCTTCAATTGATGTAAATTTTTAATATTTCAAATGCTTTTGTGAAATGCAGGAAATGCAAAATGCATTTAACAAATTTACATAAATGAGAACCTAAAGATTAGCTGTAGCAGCCCAGTGGAATTAATGCCAACCTCCTGTGAACAGATTGCAGCCCAAAATTGATACTACAAGCCTGCTTGGCACCTGACATTGCTCTCCAAATTTAAATGGCAGATCATATAGATTGATTGTAGACCCTCCACCATGAGTCACAACCCCAAGCCTATTGTGCAGTCGTAGCAAAGGGGTCCAAATGTCTACATGAGATCAAATGCAGCCTTGTCTTCCAATTTGTAGGGCATGGGAATAAACGCAGGCGTCAATGATTAGCAACATGACACCCAAACCGCTAGCCGCAGCCTCCAATTCTGATTGTCGTCAAAGAGTAGCTGGTAAGTGACGCACAAACTCAAAACATTGCCTCACAATGATTACGGCAGTCACACAGAGGTGTCTCCCAATAATTTGATGCAAAATCGCAGGTGTGGAGAATTAATTACAAAATCAATCTCCTCCAAATTGATTAGCTCCTTAAATATAAATCGGACCCCCCAATATATTGCAGGTGTGCCCAGCCATCACAACTTCAAAAAAACATGCACAGAACAATGAATTCTCACCAATCCAACCACTTCTTAGACAGAACTTTCCAATTAACAATGTGAACAGATTTACAGAATACTTCAATAACTCCCAGATGTGCAGATCGAACTCTTCAGATTTGCATATGGAAATGCAATTAAATTTCAAAACAAAAAGTACTTCCCAACAACAGTAAAGACAGGAAGATCCAACCAAAATCAAATTGAATCACCAGTCAACCCAGAATACATCAGCTGTGAATTGCACACTCAACTCCAAACCCTTGTACCACAGAAAGGGCAAAGAAATCAGTAAACTCAAAATCTTTCACACAAATCAACAAAAGAAAATAAATACTTGGATGCTTTTCCATCAAAATGAGCTCATATTTTAACCCCTATTGGCACCAAGTTTCCCAAATGCAACTTCACTTGAGAAGCTTCACCAACACAACATCATTTTATAACATTCTTATAATGAAGTGCTATTATAATAATGATACTTAATAACTAATTAATAAATATAAGCCCATGAGATTAATAGCCCAATCCACTGCAGGCAGTAAACGACTCCCAATGCCACCATTTGCACTACCAAATATGGAAAGCGCTTGATTCAGACTTACCAAAAATAGTAAGTCCACCATTAAGACCCCCAAATCACCTTGTTAGCTCATCAGGGTTGCTATAATGAACTGACTTGATCATCTGCAGAAGCTTGCCAAAAATTGGAATATTATAGCCCTCCCTCCCTAAAATTTCTTGTCCTCAAGCAATCAGGCATCATACTAAAACCTCCACCACGGTCCCATACGAAACAAGTGATATCCCTATCATCACTGAACCAACTACATGCCAGTAACATCATCAAAACAAATAACATGACCTCTAACATAACACTAAACACCTATGCTAATGATGTAGAAGTCAAGACATCACTAAAAGACAAGTCCATAGGAGATCTTCACACAATCTCCTTTGATGTCCCTACCCAAACATCCTGCAAACAATCCAACTTAGGCACAAACCAACTCTGCACCTAATGCAAGTCCTAGACATATGTGTCAAATATCAGACTATAAACACTCATCAAAGTATATACTCTACTACCACTATGACCATCCATATCCTCATCCTCAGGTTGCTATGATGACTCTCCCTTGACAATATCAGCATAAATAATAGTTATGGGACTCTGCGAGTCCAAGCCAAAGTCCACATTTCCGACGCAAATGGCCTCTGGACTCGAACTCGACAGAGTCAACATGGACTCGCCGAGTCCAAGGACTCCTGACTCGCAAAATCCCGAGTTCTAGACTCTCTCTGGCAGCATCACTCATAAAGTGCAAAAAATAATTTAAAAAAGGGTTAAGTGAATTGTTTGTGCGTTGTATAACATCTATTTTACCTAAAAACGTCATTCCATCCTTTGCTAATGCTTGTGATAGAGAGAAAAGAGTTAGAGAAGATTATTAGGGTTTTGAGAGAGAAATTAGCAAACCGGTTGGCTCTCCCATTTTGATTGTTGATTGTTTGTGCAACTTTGTAGCTTGCACTTAAGTATTGAGAGAAGCTAAAGGAAGCACTGGAGGAGGCTTCTACAAACTTACTTGCATTTCCATTGTTTGTGCAAAAATTGAATGATATTGTCTTTGTAGTTTGTTCACTACAACCTTCGCCTTCTTCATAGATAGATCCAGGGCACTGATATATTACCGATTGTATTAGAGATTGATGATCCACATGCAGAGTGGAAGACAAAGATTGTTAATCCTGTCTCTAGTGACGAAGAGGTGGAGTGGGTTGATTAGGTGGATTGCAAGGTAGAGGCAGTAGCGATGGCAGTCGAGGAGGCTACAACACAAGGAGACCGAGTGCAAGACTTTGAGGCTAGGAGTGATGGATCCAAGTCTAATGATGAAGATTATGTGGGCGTAGATGAGGATGAGGATGCCCCTAAGGTTCAACCTTGAACACAAGGAGAGAGGATAGCTCTAGAGTCTTCCATCACTTATCTTAGGCAATTTCGTAGGAGGGCATAGGCTACCATAAGCCTTAGTCTTCTACACTCTAGCGGATATTCTGATATATGTTTTGAACTTTTGATTCCATGGATTTCATATATTGTAGACATTTGACATTGACATTATGTTTAACTTTATATTATGTTATTCAATTTTTTTCCTTCAAAAATTCGTTTTTATACTTATGTGATCTATGCAAAATTGTGTATGAGTGTTACATAGCTTTTATTTATCTCAATTATTGTGTATTTGGTGTTCCTTAAAAATCTTTGAATTTCATGGGTTTTTTGATTTTCCGAGTCCTTGCCGAGTATCGTCGCCGAGTCAAAGTCCGAGCCCAATTTTGACTTTTTGAATCAGAGGCAACTCCGAGACCTGTAACACTAGTATAAACCCACATGCCACAGTTGGTTGCTCTCTTTGGCCTCAATGCACAAATATGACCTTTAGAGAAAGGCCCTTTGCACCAATAGCAAAGTTATATCCTCCTAAGATCTTCTCTGGATGTATCATCAAACTTCCTCGACGACTACTCCTTTTCCTCAACCACTGGTGGGGGCTCCTCGTCAACAGGTGGAGGAACAGAAGATTTTGAAGCAACCTTGCTTCGAGAAGATGACTAACTCTCTTGCCTTCCTCATCACCTCTTGTAAAGATGGGTCCAATGACTTCACCCATCCACGGAGTAGCTCAATTAGTCCCTACATAAATAACGTCACTCGTCTGCACTTTGATATGTCATAGACCATAAATGAGAGTCTCTAAAACACAATGATATATCCCTCTAATTCACCAGACTGCCTCAACTAAGCCAACTCTCTAAAGTACAACTCTGGATCCTTCCTATCAAACCTCACTATCAAACGATCCACGAACTCTTGATAGGAAGTGATTTGATCATGCCACAAAGAAACTAACCCATAGTAGCACCAATCATGAGCAACTCCATACAAATGTAACACTCCAAACCTGATATCATCCACCTCTGACATAAGACAGAACCAAATAAGTATTGAGCTTATGGATCTAAGGTCGAGCTATAACTCTCCCGCTACCATCAAAGTGCTCCAACATCATCTTATTGGCAACCTGTTGTAACTCTATCTACCTAGGACTCAGTTTGTCAAGAGAAGACCTGCCTCTAGAATGCTCTTGCTTCTGAGTCAAGAACCTATCAAAATTCAAATGCTCTTTAATCGCCTGTGGCAAAGTGTACCACCATATCATAAGCAAAAGGAGCAGCCTCAAACTCAACACTGATAGCATCCACCTCGGGTCTCAAAAATGTGGCCCTCTGCGGCCTATCATGTGTCAATATTTCTATCAACTAAACTGTCTTGATCCTCAACTCAAACTCGGTCTCCATCGTTGTATCTATCACCATCTCAGGTTCTATCATCAACTCGATATCTATGAGAACCAATAGAAACATCAAAGCATAATACCCATCATTTGATCATGCTGCAAAGAAACTAACCCATAGTACCATCAATCATAGGCAACTCCATACAAATGCAACACTCCAAACCTGATAGCGTCCACCTCTGACATAGGACGCAGAGCCAAATAAGTATCGAGCTTATGGATGTAAGGTTGAGTTGTAACTGTCCCGCTACCATCAAAGTGCTCCAACTTCATCTTACTGGCAACCTGTTGTAACTCTATCTACCTAGGACTCGGTTTGCAAAGAGCAGACTTGCCTCTAGAATGCTCCTGCTTCTGAGTCACAAACCTATCAAAATTCAGATGCTCTTTAATCACCTCTGGAAAAGTGTACCACCATATCATAAGCAAAAGGAGCAGCCTTAGACTCAAGACTGACAGCATCCACTTCGGATCTCAAAAACGTGGTCCTCTGTGGCCTATCATGAGTGTCATTATTTCTATCGGCTAACCTGTCTCGATTGTCAACTCAACCTCGGTCTCCATCGTTGTATCTATCACCATCTCGGGTTCTATCATCAACTCGATATCTATGAGAACCAATAGAAACATCAAAGCATAATCCTGTCATCCTATGGAATTTGGTTAGTTTACACATCTCAGGAATAATGGCCAAACAACTAGCCCACAAATTAAGAACATTTATGGAACAAACTAATGAGAGAATTGAAAGCTCCAATAAAATGCTACTTGAAGCTTTACAAAAATTAAGCAACAATAGCAATCAAAGTGAAAGATCTAAGACACAGAGATATTGTCATTCTAATCATGAGGAAAATGAGCCATCGTCACAAAGTTCAGCTCCCAGGAAACCTTTCCTTCATTCCAAGAGGAGAACCTTTTGCAGAAGAAGAAACAACAACAAATAGTGTGGAAGAAATTGCACAAATATATGCAAACTTGGATCCTAACCTTCAACAACTCATCAATATTTCTATCAGCTAACCTATCTCGATCCTCAACTCAAACTCGGTCTCCTTCATTGTAACTATCACCATCTTGGGTTCTATCATCAACTCGATATCTATGAGAACCAATAGAAACATCTCGAGCCCTCTCCCTAATCCATTCCTGAGTGAGTGCTATCCACGGTAGAGCATTAGAAAGTTGTTGCAGCACACCTATCATCTGCTGCAGTCCAGCTGCCAAGTTCCTGTATATCTGTCTAGCCTCCCTGTCAATTTCAGAACCTCCATCAGCATCTCTGAATCCTATACTGGCTGAGCAACCTAGACTACCAACAAAACCAAATTGTATCTCAGGCTCACCTACCCCAGGTGGAATGGTACAGCCTCTACGGGCATAATGCATACCCGGCATGAATTTCCTATCAACACCCATGATACTGAACAATAGACAACTAGAACAAAATTGAAAAACCAAACTCTGTCAATGTACTGATTAAACAATCAACTGAGCCCAATCCCTGCAAGCTAGCAAGAAACCACTCCGATACCACTACAAAAGAACCCGCCTAGTTTATCTTAAATGAATACTAATTCCACCAATTTTCTCATTAACCAGATGTTTGGCATTTAGATAAACACTTGTTTAGCAACTTATTGCAACTGAAAATAAGCCTGAATCAATTCACACTGTTTATGTTGAAGGTCTGTAAATTAGATATTTCTCCTTTGTTTGAGTAAATACTTGCATTTTTGGAAATATATGTTTTCGGTCTCTTCTGAGAATTTGAACACCAATTTAAATGCAATGCTTGAAATAAAAAAATCCTATACCGATAGCTAGCTTCAATTGATGTTAATTTTTAATATTTCAAATGTTTATTGAGAAATGCAGAATGCATTTAACAAATTTACATAACCAAGAACCTGGGGATTATATGTAGCAGCCCACTGGAATTAATGCCAACCTCCTGTAAACAGATCGCAGCCCAAAATTGATACTACAAGCCTCCTTAGCAACTGACGCTGCTCTCCAAATTTAAATGGAAGATCATATAGATCGATTGCAGACCCTCCAGCATGAGTCACAATCCCAAGGCAATTGTGCAGCCCTAGCAAATGTGTCCGCAGGTCTACCAGAGATCAAACACAGCCTTGTCTTCCAAACCCCTAGCCGCAGCCTCCAATTCTAATTGTCATCAAAGAGTAGATCGTAAGTGATGCACAGACAAAGCAATGCCTCACAATGATTACGGCAGTCACACAGGCCTCTCCCAATAATATAGTGCAGAATCACAGGTTTGGAGAATTAATTACAGAATCAATCTCCTCCAAATTGATTAGCTCCTCAAATACAACTCGAACCCTCCACTAAATCGCAGGTATGCCAAGCCACCACAACTTCAAAAAAACAATCCACAGACCAATGAATTTTCACCAATCTAACCACTTCTTAGTCAAAATTTTCCAATTAAGAATTTGAACAGATTTGCAGAATACTTCAATAACTCCCAGATGTGCAGATCGAACTCTTCGGATTTGCATATGGAAATGCAATTAAATTTCAAAACAAGAAGTACATCCAACCAACAGTAAAGACAATAGGGAAGATTCAACCAATATCTAAATTGAATCATCGGTCAAGTCACAATACCTCAGCTGTGAATTGCATACTCAACTCCAAAACCTTATACCACAACAAGGACGGAGAAATCAGTGAAGTCAGAAATTTTTGCACAAAGCAACAAAAGAAAATAAAGAAACGGATGGTTTTCCATCACCAAGTTTCCCAAATGCAACTTCACTTAAGAAGCTTCACCAACACAACATCATTTTATAACATTATTATAATAAAGTGCTATTATAATCATGAGACTTTTATAACTAATTAATGAAATATAGCCCAATCCACTGCAGGCGATGACCAACTGCAAGCGCCACCAACTGCACTGCCAAATATGGCAACCGCCTGATTTAGACTTACTAAAAATAGTAAGTCCACCACTAAGACTCCCCAATCACCCTGTCAGTGCATGAGGGTCACTATAATGAACTGACTCGATCATCTACAGAAGCTCGCCAAAAATGGGGACTTACAAAGAAATTATATGGTGAGATAAATATCACAAGAAAGAAAGTTGTTGGTGAAATCCCCATGTTTAGGAGAAGTGAACAATTTGGGTGAGGTTAGACAAGAGTATCAAAGAAATGACTAAGATGGGAAATGATAAGTTATGTGTAAAGCAAATTCTCCTAAATGTTAACAATGATAGGTGCTTTTTATGGAATAAGAGCATAGAAAGGAGATCGATGGCTCTTGCGCAAATGTCTTACAAAAAGGGTGTGATCAAATCAAGATAGTTGTTTGGATTGACATTTTGTCATCAATTCAAATATTCAAAGAAAGGATGATTCACAAACCATTGATGCACAGACAGTCCAATGAAATCTCAAAATGAGAACCACAAGGTTGCTTGATAAAGAGATGTCCTATGTAGAATTTATGAGAAAGTTAAGTGTTACTGAAGTTCCTTTGCCACAATGCACCAGCCATCTCACCATATGTCAAAATAAGGTGAAAAACATTAGGAGGAGCAGAGAGATATAGACATAGAACCAACATAATCATCATTCCCAAGAATAATGATCTTACACCTCTCATCAAAGCGTTTTGAGTTTACAAAGCCAAAATTACCACCCAATCGCCTCTATACCCAATCAGCGACAAAGATGGTATCCTTAAAGATATGGAACATAATCTTTTAGAAACTTCCATTTCTTGCCCTTATAATATGGCCATTAACTGTGGCTGCTTTTAGGTGTTACCACCAGCTTGGCTTCCTTTCATAGTTCTGACTATAAGACGATGGAGGAAACCTCAACAGAAAACTAACTTTTTTGGTTAAGATCTATCAGATTTCCAGAATCCATAGGTATAGAGTAAATGTTTGTGAATCTGACTGTGTGCACACTTTTACATGAATGTTTTGGATCATACACCATATTCCATCATCAGGATGCAAGAGAGATCAAGGAGAGAAAGTTATGAAAGAACCAAGAATGCTCAAGGAAAAATAGAAAGAAAGCTATAGTGACCTAAGTAAGGAACTTACGTGTGAATGAATGGTAAGAATGATCCAATCTTGAAACGATATTCAGAAATCCTTGCTGCCAAGCTTTAACATCACTTAAAGATCCCCCTGGTGTTACATCTGAAAGTGGCCTTACGAAGCCATCCCTAGAATCTTCGAAATCTGAAACAGCACTACAGAGCTTCAGTATACCTGAAGCTTGCTCTTTCCCTGCTAACAACAAATGCTTCCTGCGACAAAGATGCTCATGAAATTCAGGTGGAATTCCCATCCCTCTACATGAATTGTTTGAGCCACTACCAGTACTGGGACCCGCACATGCCCATCCCATAGCCCTTTCAAGTTGTTCTTCGGTAGAAATGGAAGACCTCTCACAAATTTGCAGATCTTCTGTAGCCCTATTTATAGCAGACATTGCAGATCTGATGTTGTCTAACAAGTTTCTTCGGTTGAGCATGATAAAGCTGGGTGGCAGTTTATCATCATTTACACAACTCTGTGTAAGGATACTTTCTTTCTCTGGAAGAGGGAGTATAGAGTCATGCAGCCACTCTAGTTGTGCAGCCTCGAGTTTTGCCTTTTGAAGATCCTGACTCAGTTCTCTCACTTGTAACTTCATTGCAGAAGCAGCTGCTCTTGCAGCACGTGCAGTTTCATGTGCATTACTATATTCAACAAGAAGACCCTGAGCCCGTTTCACAGCTTCAAATTCTTTCTTTGCTATATTAGATTCAAGTTCTCTACTTTCCAGCAAAATATGTCTTAATGAATCTTCTTCTTTTTCCAGACATTCAAGAAAAATTGGTGCAAGTCTTTCGCGGAGGTACTGATCAAGGTGATATTCAATTTGCATTTCAAGCTTCCTCTTTTGAATGCCAACTATTTGGTCAAAGCCCAAGGTATTATGATCTATAGCAGATGCAAAATTACGAATACATGAATCAAGGGAAGCATCAATGATACCAACTTTCCACACAAAAAAAGTATGGTCTTTTAAAATGTTAGCAGCTTTCCAGACAGACTCAAATCCAGAAAAGCCAGAGCTCACAATCTCTATTTGATTAGATGAACTTTTCTCGGAGAAATCGTGCCCAAATGAAGCCAACTTTTGATCAAAGGATTGTAGCTCAGAGAATGGCCTAGCAAATGTTGCTAGTAAAAGATATCCCCTTGTAGGATGCACTTCTACATCATGTTCAATGGTCACAAGTGACTCAAACCGTTGCTCTGCTGCTACTAAAGCGCCTTGTGCACTTAGCTCTCTTCTAGCAAGTGTAGAAGCTTGTATTTCCCGCTGTTCCCATGCATTTCTCAGTTTATCTAACTGAGCTCGATAAGCTTCTACTTGACTTGCAAGCTCTTCTGCCTCTTCCCAAGACAAGTGATCCCTACCCTCTTCAATAGCCATTTCAAGTGATGCTTTCTTTTTAGTTATCTCTTCAACATTTTCATAGTAAGTTTTCTCTAGTTCAATTAAGGAAGATCTTTGTATTTCTATTTCAGCCAACTGTTCCAGTGCTGTATCTACCGCCCCTCTTATCTGTGAAAGTGAACCAAAGGCCTCCATAATAGCAGGGTCATGAGAAAGAACTGATTTTATTGCTTCTGGAAGTGCGAGTCCTGTCATTTGGCTCACCAAGCTACGGCTTACAGTTAAACAACCTTGAATGCTTATGTTCCAGTTATCATCACCAGACCCTGCTGCATCCCACGAAACTGGGCCACACTGGATAAAATTTTGCCCACTCAGTTGCTGAACTTCAGTGACAATATTTATAACCAGTGCACATCTCTCAATTTGCTCTTCCAAATCAGGCAAACACCAATTCCAATTTTCAGAACCTCTATCCTCTCCTTGTCCTAAGGTAAATTTATCAGTCAAAGAGTTGCAAATGTTAAATAGTTTCCCTTTAATCTCACGATACAGTGAAGCTGCTGCAACATGCAAAACTGTTAGAACTTTAAACTTCTTTTCATCATTTACAAAACCCACATCGCGATCCTTTGTTTCATCCTGCCTGTTATAACCTGAGACCCTACTAAAAGTATCATCATCTTTCCCAGAATAAACATTAGGTTGTAAATGCTTTGTGAAAATAGCCAGCAATCGGTCCTTAGCTTTATGTTCATTTTCTGACTCAATTGATGCCTCAAGCTCAGAACAGTCCTCTTGAATTTTTCTTATTTCTTTATCAAGCATGTCAATTTTTATGCGAAGTGTTTCATAATTCTGGCATATAATGTCTGCACGCTCACCCTGTCCCTTTCCAACAAGATCAGCTGCTTGTCTTCTGGCAAGTGAAAGTACTTCAGGTGAAAGTTGCCTCACACATAACTGCAAAACTTGTGCCCAACTATGCATCTGACTGCTAGCAATATAATTGCCTCGAAGAAGACATTGTAAAGCCACAGAATAGGACTGCAATGCCTTTGCTGCTTGCATGCTAGCTTTATAGAGTTCTTTTGTAAGGCGTTCAACCTCCTTATCAACCTCTTGGCAATGTGCCTGTGTAGGTTCAGGAACAATTGTTAATGGAACTCCAGCAGCCAAAACAGCAGATGTTAGAGACAAAGCCTCTGCTGCACCAGATGTTTTACCAACAACCTGTAGCTCTTGAGCAGAACCATTACGCAATGCATCGAGAAACTTACTATGTTGTTCAATCCATGTAGAAGCCTTTTGGGCAGTTTCTGTGAGTACTACCTTTGCCTGAGAAAACTCGTGTGCTTGTAACTCATAAGCAATACGAACCTTCTCAAGATTACCCGCTGCCTCTATTAAAATTGACTTTGCAGATGCTTCAGCCATAACACATTTGGACCTCTCTTGCTCAGCATGCCCAAACACAGTTGAAATTGTCTCATATCGATCAAGCATATCTGCCAAGTTCTGGAGAATCCATTACATAATGAGTACGATATTGATGCAGTTAAATGAAATGCAAGTGCATGAAACAAAGTAGTACCTGAAGTGCTGATGAGGAAGCGGGAAGAGTTCCTAACAGAAGATCATGATGCTCCTGCTCACAAAACAAAAAGTGACAACTTGACCAATTCTAAAGTGGTGTAAACAAAAATTTGTTTCTATAATATAGCAACAATCTTCTGTAAAAATAGGTAAAGCCAACAGATCAGGAACGGGAAGTTGAAACCCCAATTAAGGCAGAATTGCAATAATACTGAAATCACATACAAAGGTGACCTTAACCACGCATCGATGCAAGAAAAAGGACCAACTCTAGAAGAAAATCTAAATAGAACAAATAAGTTTATGAGACCACAATAGATAAAACTAGTCATAAACACCTGTTAAACCACACAAACTTATATGGAGATTCAATCTATAATTATGACATATATATTAGACATCACAAAGACAAAGTGCTGGATGATTACCTGAAGTGGTACTCTGATTTCTTGAAACCGAGAAGCAAACAAGCTTAAACTGACCGCCAGCTCCATACCTTTCCGTTCCTCTCCACCAATGGTGGCTTCATCATGGCCATCTCCACGCATCCACTCAATCAGTGGATCCCATACAAATACTTCTAGAAGCATCAAGATTATGTCTTTGTTTTTCCGTAAAACATCAATCACCACTTCACAATTTGCTCTAAATGTACCCTCTATTCCTGTAAGTCCTAAAGCTGCCTGCATAGTCTGAGTAAGGCGAAATGGTACAATCTCAGGAATCTTCAATCTAAGTCCTTTGTCAAAACACACGTTATAATCTATATGAACAACATCACCAGTGCTGAAGTCCATTAAAATATTGTCCAAATGTCTGTCACCTAAACCTAAAATAAACCCCACCATGCTCATTGCTGCTACAGTTCCAGAAAACCTGTCATCAGATTGATCAAGACTTAGATACAAATAATCATTAGGAGTTTTTAAAAAAAGGATGAACGTCAAAATTAAATGATATATGAAGCTGAAGTTATCTCAAAACAACCTACTCTAGCACCAATCAAGTTTGTAATTCTCTTTTCCATGAGGAATACTTATCACCTCTCATAAAGCAAGGGTCTAAAAGCATGATGTTGGGAGCATCTGAAGCCTGTTTTTACTGAAGGGCTTGCCTAACCAATTGTCAAGACTCATAATATACCAGCACTCATACCTAGAAGAGGGTGGTCCTCTCTATATGATTAACAAAACATGAAAGAGACTGTTCTGCCATTAACCCTATGGTGTGTATTGTGTTATGAGTACACGGCTTGTAGTTACCATGACTCTTAAATAAGATACATAATCATTATTATAACCATAGATATGTATTTAGGTCATCTGAGTAGTTTATCCTAGGTGGTTTCCAAAGCATAAGTATGGTATACATAGGAAGTATAGGTTAGTTATTATCAACACATTGAGTGTTTAGATCTTATTGAGGAATGTTGGAGGCAGCCCCCTTCAAGTGGAGTAGGAAGCTGCCCCCAAGTGGCATATTTATACTATCAAAAATTCGCAGTAGTTTTTATTATTTTCTTCTTTGGGAAATTTATTTCATTGCAGAGACCTTAAAGCACAAGAATAGGATGGTACATGGTACCTTGGTAGTACATTGAATGAATTTGTCTTTCAGTGCCAAACTATCACAAGCTCCTAATACACTCCACCATGACCTCCATTGGCTTTGCCAGTCTAATGACAGTTAATGAAAGGTACATGAAGTGAAGTTTGTAAATATTTGAAAGCTTTACTAGGCAATAGATGCACAACACTTGAGGTTGAACATTTGGTTGGCCATCCTCAACTCTCACAACTTGTTTACAAACAACTAGTGTCGAATCTTTTAAGCCATGCAATTTTAGATGGCTCTCAAACATTTTAGAATACAGCATGTATGTCAAAGTGGAACACTACTACAATTGACAAGTATTCTTCTTTGAAGTTCTTTGAAGAAGAATCACACGTGGGATCTTATATAGCTTCCTAAAGGAAGAAAGATTGCTCATTCTAAGTCGGTGTAATAAGCCATATATGTAATTGATAGTTCCACTTAAAATTAAAAGGCACATGTTCTTACACGAGGGCTCTCATCACCCCAAAAATTGTTCCTTTATATTTCTTGAATAAGGGTTGTTTGAGTGCAGAGTTATTGTTTGTGGAACACAAGCTCGAAATGTCCTAATTTTAGAGGTGGAGATTCATCTTAGATATATCAATCTGCCATTGAGGTTCACTGCCATATCATGAGTATTTATGAAGTAATTGTGGATTTTTTGAGTGAAATTTTGGTATAAAAAACTTCAGGGTCAGATGGGCTCCGAAACGAGGGTGACTGGAGCTTGAGCAAGTCAAGCATTGTAGATCAGAAGCTGAGGATTTTGGAATGGGGTCATAATAACCAATCGGCTCAATGGTTCGCAAGTTATGGTCTTTTGAAGTTGGGCCACCCGAAAATTCCAAAATAAATGTCATAATTGTTTTGAGCCGAAGCTATATGTAATTTTAGCATTAGTCAGCCCCAAGGGTTAGGGTTTGATGTCTAGAACCTTCATGGGCAGTGTAAAATAGCCTATATAAGGAAGGCCCGTAGATTGTTAAGGACAATTCTGGGTGATAGTTCGCAGCACTATCTTGCAGATTATTGCAAGGAAGGCCCCCATGTGGGTTTGCATATTGTAATTCTAAATTCTGTAATTTTGCATTTGTGGAGATAATAAGAACCCCATATTTTGTTCTAACAAATTGTTGTTGTCTCTATTTTGTTATGCGTTTGTGGTATTAGGGGGAGCACCCTTCATCAAGTGGTATCAAAGACAAGTTTTTCTGAGTGTGTAGATAGATTGACGAGTGCGACGCAATTTGCACCAGGAACGTGGTTTAGGCGGCACGTATAGTCAAATCGCCAATAGTGAGGCAATTTGCACTAGGGTCTCAATAGAAGCGCGAAAATGTCTCCACATGAGAACGTGGTGAAAGAGTCAGAGGTGTTACCCATGAGAGTTTTAGAGCCCTCCATAGACAAATGCAAGCATTGCAAAAACAAATGTGTAAAGGGACAAATCTTGTCATAAGAGATGAAAGTGAGGATAAAAGAGAGGAAGAAGGAAACTTTGATAAAAAAGAAGAGGAAGTTTTGAACCCAGAATAAGAAAAGTTTTTTAAGGCCAAAGTAGAAGAATACTTTGAGTATGAAGATATTGAAGATCCGGATAGGGTCAAATTTGCGAAGGCCAAGTGGAAGGGTCATGTGAAGATCTGGTGGTAGGAGATCCAATTGGAGAGAAATAGAAGAGGGAAGGATAAAATCACAAGGTAGGATCAAATGATAGCTAAGTTAAAGCGACAATTCATTCTCGTTGATTATGAGCTTGATCTATTGAAGAAAATGCAAGGATTGAAGCAAGCGGGAAGATCTGTTCAGCAATATATAGAAGATTTCTACCTAGTTTGCATCAGAACAGGCCATGCAAAAGTTGATAAGGGGGAAGTTGTCCATTACTTTAATGGGTTGAGGCCTACCGTTCAATAGGAGTTAAGTCTGGTTCGAATGAACAGTATTGAGAAGGCATGCCAGTTTGTCCTAAAAGTAGAAGAGAATTTGAAAAAGAAGTTTGAGAGCCCACAAAGCGAAAGAGATCGTGGTGGAAAATCTAGTGGACGGTCTTTTGGAGGCCGAAATGAAGATTATAAGAAGGATGAGGCTAGCAGTAGTAGTCAAAATCAAAGGGGAAACAATTGTTTTCATCATCAAAATAATAGAGATCAGAGCAGACGAGGAAGACGGCAGGGATCTAGGAAGAGGTTTCCATGGAACATCTTTTTACTGTGGAGAAGATCATAGAGCATTTGAATGTCCCCAGTGCCAAGGAAGGACAGATGGGAGAACTAAAGCCCAGGCCAAAGTTGCACATGTTGATGAAGATGCCAAATCATCACATTCTGAAGATGATGAAACAGGACAATACCTAGTTAACAAAAGAGTCAAACTGAGTGGTGAGAATGAACTTGATCAAAGGAGGAGCTTGTTAGGTGCAAGTGTGAAGATAAGTATTGTGATGTGATCACTGATGGTGGAAGCACAGACAATCTGGTGTTAGAAAAGATTGTCACGAAGTTAAAACTCGAGGCAGAAACACCCGCATCCATACTGCAGTGCTTGGGTGCAAGATGACCATAAGGTCATGGTCACTGACCAGTGCCTGGTGAAGTTCAAAGATTGGAAGCTACCAGGATGAAGTACTTTGTGATGTCATCCCTATGGACATGTCATATGTTGTTGTTGGGTAGACTGTGGTAGTTTGATAGGCATGTTGTGCATTATGGTCATGCGAATACCTACACTCTAAAAAAGGATGGAGTCAAACATAAGTTGTAGTCATTGAAGGATAAAGAAGAAAAAGTATGTAGTGTTGTTAGAGTATGTTTTGTTGATGTTAAGAAGCTCCTAGAGGGTTTGAGGCATGAGCTTATGTGTTTTGCTATAATTCCAAAAGATGGTAAAAAAGAAGTAGAAAAGTGTAACAACTAGTTTTTTCGGGTCTTAATTAACAACTAACATACTCATAGAAATACAGTTATTACTTCATTTTCATAGGAAACATTTAAATCAGTTTCATTCATATGAAAGAGATTGATGGTTAAAATCAGTTAAATAAAATTTCTTAACTAAGAACTTAAAACACCATCAAGGAATTTACTATAGAAATTAAAATCCACAAACCATGGAATCTGAACCAAGAGATCATTATAGGGATGCTTCTGCAACCACCCAGATTAGACCACAAATACCACTATAACAAAATCATATAAAAACTATCATTCAATACCACTATATCAAAATCAAATGACAAATACTATTAATTAACACTATATAAAATTAGGGCATCACAAACCACTGCATCAATTAGGGCATCGATTAACACTGGATCATTTAGGGCTTCAGATACCACTATACTACTTAGGGCTTCAATTACCACTGGATCATCTAGGACATCAGATAGCACTGTATCAATTAGGGCATCAGATATCTCTAATTCAATTAGGGCTTTAGATACCACTGTTTCAATTAGAGCTTCAAATACCACTATATCATTCCTTTCCTTCCAATTGCTTAACTATAGCAATAACTCAAGATTAGAAGATATGCTCATATTTATTATAAATGAAAGATTGGTATAATGATCCATCAGATAAATTTTTTCACTTGTAACTAAGCGTAAAATAATTGTACCACTAATAAAACTCAATTAATCTTACCTTAGTCTTGCGTTTACATCATAAAAGTAACAATACTTGTTTTCGGTGACCAATTGAATGCATAGTTTATCTTTGTCTATTGTATGTCTGACAACTTGGGGGAGAGGTGAAACATTGTCAAGGGCTTAACCACCCAACCTTGGACCATAACTTATCCCTACACAATCTCTATCGAGAAAGACCCTCGCTACCCGAAATAAACAGGGGACACCTTGTTTTCCACTAAGCACACCATTTGACTTGACAACAGGAGATTACAATAACAAGATTATGCATGAGCTATTAAATGGTATTATTCTGGATTTAATGTATCATATCTGACTTTATTTTCTAAATCATTGCAGACTCCATCTCACCTCTTCACCATTTTCCATGGCTATACAGCCGATAAATCTTAGGTGCTCGGATCTCAAAGCAATCAACTCTATATATTGATTTCCAACAAATTCATGAATAACATATATATTCTAGCTTATCTCAATTTGTGATTTGAAAAGGATATTCTTGAAGATTGCAAAATTTATTGTTTCATTATTTTATTTAATCATATCTGATTTCTCTTCTGCGTTTTTGCAGATTCATTCCACCTCTTCACCATTTCATGGCTTCTTGCCAGTGAATTCTTCGGTGCCTGTAAGATTATGAGCATTTTGTTATTATTTATATCTCTTCACCATTTCATGGCAATCTTTGCCAGTGAATCCTAGGTGTTCAAGAATCTATATGTATTCTGGTCTTGTTCGGAAAATTATGATAGCTTGGCTATTGTTGTCGGTTCATACAATCATTTAAAATATTAACAATTATCATTAGAATTCATTAATGGTCTTTAATCGTATAGATCTTCAAAGAACTCAATGTAAATGTAAGAGACCAATAGCATGGTTGTGAATTAATCTCAGTTTATAATGCATAGCCGACTACAGTCGGACATTCAAATCAGGAAAGGAAGAAGTTATGAATATGAAAACATATTTTGCATTATTCTCAGCTCTAACAATATGTAGCCAACAGCAAACAAAGAAGGAAGAAACTAAGAAATACGAATGCATATATTATATTTCTTTCAGCCCTGCCAGGTATAGCCGACTGCAATGGGACATATTCTTAAAGAAAGAAGGAATTATGAAATGTGAAAGTATATATTATTCGTAACCTATGATTGGGCTTGGACGTGGCTCCTCCCGTCCCTAGGCCGGAACTCCTATAGGGCAATTCTTTTCACCCACTAGCTTAGTCTCTTAGCGGAATAAGGAATAAATCAATGTATTACTGACTAAGCAAACAAATTTAAAATGGCTCGGTTGGAAATGAGTATCACAACTTAGAATGATTATTACAACTTAGAAGAGAAACGTATCAAACAAAGAGAGAATGATGTTGCTTGGTCGATTCACAGCTCTCTTAAAGACTTAGCTGAGACTCCTCGGCTTCTATCAGTTTCAAAAAGATTATTTGCCCATTCGAATCCTAGGCATTAAATCGATAGGAAAAAGAGAAGGAAAAGAAAATAAAAAGGTTGGAAGATAAAGTTGGAAAGATTATAAGACAATTCGAATTGCCAATATTAAATTGATTTTATCATGCCAAGTGTTAATTAGTTAAAAGCAAGAAATTTAAAATGGAAAGAATAGAGTTGGAAGATTATAATTCGAATACTATAATAATTCGAATGTTATTATTATAATCTTATATTTATATATGTACATATAAATATTAATGGGGTGACATCACTTTATTAAATTATTATAATATAATGGTGCCATCTCATTTCTATATGTACGTATATAGATATATCTATTATAATAATAAGGTGAAAGATCATATAAATCTTTAGAGGTACGTTTTATATTTTAACTCAATTATTTTTGTTTCTCAATTTATTTATTTAAATAGCTCATGCAGGTCCCATAGATGTATCATGTTTCAAGTCGCTAGGTCCTCAACGCATCTACCCAGTGATGGTGATGCTCCTTGCCTAATTCTTTTCTCACAATGCTTCCACCCCTTCGATGTGTTTCCTGCAAAGAAATTCTCCGTAATTATATTATATTATCATAATAAATTATTTGATCATAAATAATCATAACGGTTAACCATCTTCTCAATTCCATGAATTCGTGATAAATGATCAACTAACTTGTTATCTTCATTTGAAATTATAATGACTAACCATCTTACTATTTCGCAAGATTATAAACTGTCAACTGACTTCATGTGAACCTCAATGGCTATATTTTAAATTAGGTCAAAAATTGGGATGTAACAAAAAAGTACCAACAAAAGTTACAAAAGATTGTATCCAATAATGTTCCTAATGGATTACCATCGATGAAAAAGATCAGTCACTAGATGGACTTGATTCCAAGAGCCAGTTTTCCAAACAAGGTAGTGCACAAAATGACATTGGTAGAACAATAAGAGTTGAACAGACAAGTGCATGAGTTGTTGCATAAAAGGTTGATTCGAGAGAGTCTGAGTCCATGTGTTGTGCCAGTAGTATTAGCAACAAAGAAGAATGGAGGATGGAGGATGTGTGCAAATTCTCGAGCTATCAAGAAGATCAGAATCGAGTACAGATTTCCATTGCCAAGGATGGATGATATCATGGCAGTTTGAGTGGAGCTATGTATTTCACAAAAACCTGCAAAGTGGGTACCATCAAATTTGAGTCAGGGAAGGAGATGAATGAAGACTGCCCTCAAGACAAGGGAAGGATTGTATGAGTGGCTATTCATGCCTTTTTGGGCTAACCAATGCACTAAGCACTTTTATGCAGCTCACGAATGAGGTGTTGAAAGAATTTTTGGGTAAGTTTTTCATTGTTTACCTAGATCATATTTTGATCTTTAATAAGACATTAAAGGAGCATATAATGCATATTCATAAGGTGTTTGAGAAGTTGAGAGAGGAAAAGTTGATAAATTTGAAGTGTAGTTTTGTGAAGGAGTTGGTGTACATTAGATTTGTAGTTTCGACGGAAGGTCTAAAAATGGACCCTTAGAAAGTGAAGCCTATACTCAAATGGCCTACTCCAACGAGTGTTACAAAAGTAAGATCTTTTCATCGACTGGCTAGTTTTTATAGAAAGTTTATCAGAGGTTTTAGCAGTATTTGTGGACCCTTGACTGAAACAATGAGAGGAGATAGGAAAGAGTTTAAATGGATTGTAGGAATAGATAAGAGTTTCAATTTGTTGAAACAAAAAGTTACAGAACATGTTTTAGCACTTCCAAATTTTAATAAGATGTTTCAAGTAGAGTGTATTGCTAGTGGTACTACAATAGGAGTTGTTTTGAGTCAAGAAGGTAGACATATTGAAATGACCCCAACTATCAAAGTCACTAAAGAACCAATGCTTAAGCTGAAAAATTTCATTAAACACTTATCTTGTATTCTGAAACTGTTCTATAAAAATATTGTTCTATAAATTTGCCAAACTATTAGATGGAAAAGATGACTCAATCAATTTACTGAATATGCTGGCAGTATCAATTGTAATGGTAATATCAACAACTTTTACTCGATTTTGTGGCTGGTCTTACAGTATGCATAATAATGTCTGAAATCGAATAATAGAAAGGACGACAAAAAAACCTGAGATTCCCTGTTTCCGTGGATTCCATCTGATGGTAACGCTGTTGAATGGATATGATTCTGCTCTTCACAATCGTATTGCAAATGGAACCCTCGAATCTGGGTGCGATTTATTTATTTATTTCCGTGTCCTTACCGGCGTCCAGACTGTGTAATTGCTATCGGATTTTCCCAAAACTGGAGCGGTAGCCGAATTCGCAGTATGTCGTTCGGGTGGAACAAATAACTGATTGAAAGAACTTGTGGTTAGTGCGTTTTCACACGCTATCTGCCCTTGAATATCTGCTGAAACAATGTGTTCCCAGACTGAGTCGAAAATGAAGACAAACTCATTTAAATAAATCGCTCAATCTCGTGTGACAGTCCAACCTAACCCTGACGCGAATTTCACCAATTTGCTTTAATGATTCAGTAGATGGCAATCACAAAAATGCAAGAGTTCCTAATTTGGCCTTAGGCCACAGATTTCCTCCCCAATGAAATGACTGGAATGTCACCTCCTGTTGTGCAATAATTCGGGTGATATCCCACACACTCAAAATTGCTTATCAATGGGAGTTTTCGTTCCCAAAGATATCTTGAGAATTTGCAGACCAAAGACTACAAATTGCTCCAACTGGAATAGAAGTCTAATCCACAAAACCGCTTGTTCAAATGGGTGCCTCATGTCATCTATTTATTCATTTTGTTGAGAAGTTACTGGAAGTTTTTCGGAATTGTCTTTTATAATGCACTTTTATTATTAATCTTTATAAAATTAAATAAATAACTTTATAAAGTTAAAGTACAATCTCAATTTAATATTAGAACAAGTAGGCCCCACTTACTGAATTATTATTCTCCGAGAGCAAGAATGTAATCATCTGGAAATAAAATGACTCTCTCTCCAAAATCATTTGCCTACGAGAGTCGATGATAGGCAAATCCCCGATAAAAGTTATGTCACTAGAAAGGGGACATGACAGTCCGCCCTTCCTAAAATTGCTTGTCCTCAAGCAATCTCAAAGCTGGATGCTGCAAAACTGTTTCATTTTCCCAAGTGGCATCTTCAACTGGTAGATCTTTCCATTTAACCTTGTTGAGAAGTTACTGGAAGTTTTCCGGAATTGTCTTTTATAATGCACTTTTATTATTAATCTTTATAAAATTAAATAAATAACTTTATAAAGTTAAAGTACAATTTCAATTTAATATTAGAACAAGTAGGCCCCACTTACTGAATTATTATTCTCCGAGAGCAAGAATGTAATCATCTGGAAATAAAATGACTCTCTCTCCAAAATCATTTGCCTACGAGAGTCGATGATAGGCAAATCCCCGGTAAAAGTTATGTCACTAGAAAGGGGACATGACAGTTCGCCCTTTCTGAAATTGCTTGTCCTCAAGCAATCTCAAAGCTGGATGCTGCAAAACTGTATCATTTTCCCAAGTGGGATCTTCAACTGGTAGATCTTTCCATTTAACCAAATATTCTCTAATTACCCTTCTGCGGAGCTGTTTTTCCCTGCTTTCCAAAATGAATTCCGGCACTAAGATCAATTTCCCTTCATCATCCAAAGGCGGTAATATGGTAGAAGGTACCACATTCTGTGCCACCGCTTTTTTGAGGCGCGACACATGGAACACATTATGCACTTTACTATCTGCTAGGAGCTCAAGCTCATAAGCCAATTCCCCTATTCGTCTGGTGATTCTGTAAGGCCCATAATATCTAGGCTTAAGCTTTTCTGACCCACTTCTTTTAAGAGTAGATTGCCGGAAGGGCTGAAGCATGAGGTAAACCATGTCACCCACCTCAAAGCTCCTCTCTGTTCTCTTTTGTTCTGCATATTGCTTATACTGATTCTGTGCCCGAGCAATGTTATCCCGAAGTGTGCTAATAATGTCTTTACTCTCTTGAATCAAATTCCCGGCACGTGGAACCGGACATCCCCCATTAGCAAGTCAATAAAGCTCGGTGCATCATACCCATATAATGCTCGGAAAGGTGTCATCTGAATTGACATGTGAAAAGTGGTATTGTAACAATATTCACACAAATAAATCCATCTTACCCAAGCCTTCTGCTGATCAGCCATGTAGTTCCTCAAGTAGCCTTCCACCCACTTGTTTACTATCTCCGTCTATCCATCAGTCTGCGGGTGATAACTAGTTTTGGGTGTGAGTTCAGTGCCACATAATCAAAACACCTCCTTCCAAAAATGACTCAAGAATCTACTGTCCCTGTCACTGACAATACTACGAGGTATCCCATGTAACCTGAGAACCTCTCTAAAGAATACCTCAACTACCTGTACTGCTGTATAAGTTGTGGTGATGGGAAAGAAGTGAGCATATTTCGTTAATCTATCCACCACCACATAAATGCAATCGCGTCCCTGAGCCTTGGGCAACCCTGTAATGAAATCCATGGATATGCATTCCCACTTCTGTCTCGGGATGGGTAGTGGCTGTAGAAGTCCTGCTGGGAAGGTGTGCTCCTGTTTATTCTGTTGACATACAGAACACTCACGTACATACTGCAATACATCCTTCTTGAGTCCTTTCCATGTAAACCGTTCCCGCACCTGTCTATATGTTTTGAAGTACCCTGGATGACCAGCTATGGGTGAATCATGAAGAGCTCGCATAATAGACTGCTTCACCTTCGATCCTGGGACTAAAAATATCCTGCTTTTGTAAATAATCAATTCATCCACAAGTGTATACCTGGTATCAACAATTGTCCCATCAACTATCCCAGATGCCCAAGGGTCTCTAACATATTCTGCAATAATCAGGTGCTTCCAGTCCTCAGAGATCTCAATCATCGAACTAAGGTGTGGCCTGCGTGACAAGGCGTCTGCTACCACATTTTGAGTGCCTTTAACATATGATATATCAAAGTCGTATGCCTGTATCTTACTCACCCATTTCTGCTATCTATCATTGAGATCTCTCTGCCCAAGGAAATGTCTCAAACTGTTGTGGTCAGTTTTTATACAAAACTTACCACCTACTAAATACTGCCTGAACTTAGCGAGTGCATGCATGATAGCTAACATCTCCTTGTCGTAAATGCTGAATGATCTCTCTGGCCCACGGAGTTTCCTGCTCTCATATGCAATAGGGTGTTTGTCCTGCATCAAAACAGCCCCAATACCGTCTCCTGAGGCATCACACTGAAGTTCAAATGGCTTCGAGAAATCGGGCAATGCTAGTACCGGGCATGAAGTCATGATCTCCTTAAATCTGTCAAAACAAGCTTGTGCCTTTGCTGTCCAAACAAAAGCTCCCTTCTTGAGCAAGTCTGTCATAGGAGCTTTATGTCGCGAATATCCACAAACAAATCTGCGATAGAAGCCACATAAACCAAGGAATCCTCTCAGCTGAGTTAGGTTCTCAGGAATAGGCCACTCCACAATAGCACGAATCTTATCAGGATCCATCTGTACCCCTTCTCTACTGATAATATGACCTAAATATAACAACTCAATCATTCCCAAATCGCATTTGGATTGTTTGGCATACAAGGACTCTACCTGCAAGGTATTCAACACTGTCTCTAAATGCTCCATATGCTCATGCCATGTCCGACTGTAAACCAAGATATCATCGAAGAAAACCAACACGAATTTCCTCAGCTGATGATGGAAGACCTTATTCATGGTAGACTGGAAAGTAGCTAGTGCATTGGTCAACCCGAATGGCATTACTACAAACTCAAAGTGTCCACAGTGACATCTGAATGCAATCTTCTCTATGTCCTGTTCTCTGACTCTAATCTGGTGGTAACCGGATCTCAAATCAATCTTACTAAAGTAGCATGCCCCATGTAGTTCGTCTATTAGCTCATCAATCCGTGGAATAGGATATCTATTCTTAATGGTTTTCTTATTCAGCATCCTGTAATCTATACACATCCGTAACGAACCATCCTTCTTCTTTACCAAAACTACTGAAGAAGCAAAAGGAGACTTACTAGGTCTAATGTGTCCCATTGCAAGAAGCTCCTTGATGGTTTTTTCTATTTCATCTTTGAGTCTCTTTGGATGCCTGTATGGAGTGATCATAACCAGTTTAGCACCTTCTTCTAATTCGATGATGTGCTCAATCCCTCTATCAGGTGGTGTACCAAGTGGAATATCACTGAATACCTTACTATACCTTTCCCTCAATGTCTGGATGTCTGGATGATATTCCGCCTTTTGCTGTTCTACGTTTGTAGGCATGAGAGTACACACGGTTGCCCATTCAATATCGTTATTCCTCACCAACCTTTCCAATCTTCTGAGAGAAATAGTTCGGATGTCACTATTCCTGATAGCTCTCAACACATGTTGCTTCCCATCTACCTCAAACTTAATCTCCATGTCCTTGAGACGGAAAGTAACTTCGCCCAATAAACGTAGCCATGCCATACCCAAAACGATATCTAAGTCGCCCATATTAACCACATGGTAATCTTCTTTAAACTCATAATTATTTAGACGTAAAGGCATATCTCTAACCATTCTATTGCACTTAAGGGTGTATCCATCAGCAACCTGTACTCGGAGACCCTCAAACTCCTCTGTCTTGATTCCATGGCGCTCAACCAATCGTGCATTAATGAAGTTGTGCGTGGCACCTATATCAACCAATGTGATCACCTTCTATCCTGCTAGAACACCACGTAACCTAAAAGATCCCTCCTGCTGAATACTAGACAGACGCCCCTGCTGTAAATGTAACTCAATTTCTTCCTTTTGTTCTAAATTTCCTAATTCTCCTTTAGGTTCTGAACTACTGTGATCATCCTCATTTGTTGCGCTGTCAAAATCTGACCCTTCGTAATATGCCCACATAACTCTGTTGGCCTTTCCTTTAAGTCTCAGAGGACAATCATGGTCCCTGTCATATGGGCCTTTGCAATAGAAACATAATTTCCTCCTGCGCAAGTCGTTTAGTGCTTCTGTATCCAGGGGTGTAGTAGATTTTCCTTTGGTCTCAATGCTCTTCCCTTTATTCTTGTCCCACTTCTTATTGTCTCTGAAAGAGGTAGTACTCCGAGAGGTGAACCTGCTAGAAGGTGTTGTAAGCTCCATCCTTCGTGCTTTCCTCATAGCCTCTTGCAGTGTTGGTGGGTCAAATGCCTTAATCCACCCCTTAAGGGATTCGGATAATCCTTCCGTGAATAGGATAACCAACCGTCTCTCAGACACATCCTGTACCATAACTGACAACCTCTGGAATTCACTAATATAAACCTCCAAATGGCCAGACTGTCTCAACTGTGCAAGGTCGCGAAAATAAATCTCTGGATCCTTCTTATCAAAACGCTCGACCAATCTATCCACAAAGTCCTAGTAAGATGTTACCTGATTGTGTTGCAAAGTAACCATCCCATGTGACCACCAGTCATGAGCTGCGCCTTCCAAATGCAAGGTGGCGTACCTGATGGCATCGATCTCAGACATAGGCCTTAATGCTAGGAAGGTATCCAACTTATGAACCCAAGCTTGCGCTGTCATCTGACCACTACCATCGAAAGATGGTAAAGTGAGTTTGCTAACAGCTCGCTGCAATTCACTATCATGTCCTCCTCTAGACCTCCTATTCTGACGGTTGCTCCTCATATGCTCTCTCCTTTGGTTCAGATAGCGATCAAAGTTCAATAGTTCACGCACATGTGGTGGTAATGCCTGCCATTCTGTAGTAGCAGCTCTGAGATCATCCTGTAAATCATCCGGCAAATCATCTTCTCCTATCTCCTGAGCCTCCTCCTTTAGGAAGGTAGGACGAGTAGGCCAATTTGCTGTCCATGATCTGCGCCTAGGAGCACCCTGTGAGCCTGCCACACTTCTATTATCATGATCAAATGTACCTCTACCTTGTTCCTGAATCCTGGGCTGAACAACTCTTTCCATTATGGTAGTCAAAGCCTGTAGTGATTGAGCTATTTCTTGCTGTCCGGTAGTCATGATTCTGTAAAACTCTCTGGTTTCATCATCATCAACTCTGGGAAATCTCGGTGGACTCTGTGATTGTCTTTCACCCATATCTCTGTCCTTAAATATTGTTCTCCTACGAATATAATATTTGGAATAGGGTTGCATAAAATATTCTACCCGACAGGATGGCAGGAACCTGGCTCTGATACCACTGAAATGACCCCAACTATCAAAGTCACTAAAGAACCAATGCTTAAGCTGAAAAATTTCATTAAACACTTATCTTGTGTTCTGAAACTGTTCTATAAAGATATTGTTCTATAAATTTGCCAAACTATTAGATGGAAAAGATGACTCAATCAATTTACTGAATATGCTGGCAGTATCAATTGTAATGGTAATATCAACAACTTTTACTCGATTCTGTGGCTGGTCTTACAGTATGCATAGTAATGTCTGAAATCGAATAATAGAAAGGACGACAAAAAAACCTGAGATTCCCTGTTTCCGTGGATTTCGTCTGATGGTAACGCTGTTGAATGGATATGATTCTGCTCTTCACAATCGTATTGCAAATGGAACCCTCGAATCTGGGTGCGATTTATTTATTTATTTCCGTGTCCTTACCGGCGTCCAGACTATGTGTAATTGCTGTCGGATTTTCCCAAAACTGGAGCGGTAGCCGAATTCGCAGTATGCCGTTCGGGTGGAACAAATAACTGACTGAAAGAACTTGTGGTTAGTGCATTTTCACACGCTATCTGCCCTTGAATATCTACTGAAACAATGTGTTCCCAGACTGAGTCGAAAATGAAGACAAACTCATTTAAATAAATCGCTCAATCTCGTGTGACAGTCCAACCTAACCCTGACACGAATTTCACCAATTTGCTTTAATGATTCAGTAGATGGCAATCACAAAAATGCAAGAGTTCCTAATTTGGCCTTAGGCCACAGATTTCCTCCCCAATGAAATGACTGGAATGTCACCTCCTGTTGTGCAATAATTCGGGTGATATCCCACACACTCAAAATTGCTTATCAATGGGAGTTTTCGTTCCCAAAGATATCTTGAGAATTTGCAGACCAAAGACTACAAATTGCTCCAACTGGAATAGAAGTCTAATCCACAAAACCGCTTGTTCAAATGGGTGCCTCATGTCATCTATTTATTCATTTTGTTGAGAAGTTACTGGAAGTTTTTCGAAATTGTCTTTTATAATGCACTTTTATTATTAATCTTTATAAAATTAAATAAATAACTTTATAAAGTTAAAGTACAATCTCAATTTAATATTAGAACAAGTAGGCCCCACTTACTGAATTATTATTCTCCGAGAGCAAGAATGTAATCATCTGGAAATAAAATGACTCTCTCTCCAAAATCATTTGCCTACGAGAGTCGATGATAGGCAAATCCCCGGTAAAAGTTATGTCACTAGAAAGGGGACACGACACATATTGCTTATTTCAATGAGAAGTTGATTGATGCCAAAAGAAAATATTATGTTTATGATCAAAAATTCTATGTAATAGTTAAGGCATTGAAGAAGTAGAGACATTATCTTCTTCCTAAAGAGTTTGTTTTGTATACTGATCATTAAACTTTGCAATATTTGAATAGTCATGAAAAATTGAACCAAAGGAATTTGAAATGGGTTGAGTTTTTGCAGAGTTGTACATTTTTTTTGAAACACAGGAGTGGGAAGTCTAACAGAGTTGCAAATGCTCTTCGTCGAAGACAACTTTTGCTGATAGAGATGTAGATTGCGGTGGTTGGGTTCATGGAACTTAAGAATTTGTATCCAAAGGATCTCAATTTTAGTGATGCTTGGAAAGCTTGTACAGAACCTGTTACTATAAGTGATTGGATTTCATAATCCAGGATGGTATGTTGTTCAAAGGAAGTGAGTTGTGCATTCTAAGAAGTTCAATGAGGGATAATCTCATCAAGGAGAAGCGCAGTGAAGGATTAGTTGGGCATTTTGGTAGATATAAAAACATTGCTTTGGTTGTTGAGAATTATTACTAGCCACAGTTGCAGCAAGATGTCACAAAGTTTGTACAAAGTTGCAAAATATGTCAGATGGAGAAAGGAGTGAAGCAAAATGTAGAGTTGTATCATCCATTACCTATGGCTCAGAAGTCGTGGGAGAATGTCAACATGGATTTTGCAGAACATTTGAAGAATATCAATGACGAGGTGAAGAAGCACATTACAAGGATGAATACACAGCACAAGGTTAAGGCAAATGAGAAAACGAGATATAAAGAATTTCAGATTGGAGATGAAGTCATGATTCATTTGAGGAAGGAGTGTTTTTTAGTGGGTACATATAATAAGCTGAAAATGAAGAAGTTTGGACATGCAAGATATTGAAAAAGCACGATTTTGGAAATGCCTATGATGTAGAGTTGTCTGCTCAACTGAATATTCTACTAGTATTTAACATTTCAAATATGATAGAGTATCATTAAGGAGGTGATGGAGATAAGGTGTTGAAACCCTAGTACAAACTACCTCACAATTGGCGACCTGTCTACACACACAACCCAAACCATGGCCCTAGTGCAAACTACGTCACAATGAGCAATATGTCTACACACTTGAGAAAACTTGGCTCTACTACCACTTTGTTCGTAGTGATCTTCACTATGAACATCACTCGCACCCTTACGATATTATCTAAGGGGGCAACTGAATTGATTCAGCAATATGGAAATTGGTATATCCAATTCACTACCTTCACTTATATCAGGATCTAGAGAGTTTCCTCCAAAGCATATAGGCTCCCAAGGTACCCTACCAACAAAATAGCCTTGTTGGAGGTGGTAAAGCAACTTTCAAAATCCAATCTTATGCAGAAAGAAAGTCACAATCAGAGGGTAGTGTCATCCATCACCATGGCAAAAATGTTTGTCTTGCCCTTTATTACAAGCAGCAGGGACAAGTGCGGAGTTAAAGTTTTATCAGTTGGGAACATATCATGTAGGGAAAGATTTTGATTTGTTCCAAAAGATCCAAAACCACAAAGGATTGAAACACAAGCACAAGGTAGACATAGAGGACTACTAGATGAATATCATGGACGAAGAGGTGGTCTAGGCTGCACATATATGTATATATATAATTTATATATACTTATGGAAAACTTAACACTCATTGCATCTAGGAAAAGGTGGTCTAAGCTACATACATATGTAGGCGTTTTTTAAAACATTCAATACAGTTCTTAAAGCGTAGTTTATAATATAATTTTTATTTAAACCTTGTATTTTTTACTTACACTTTTCTTTTATAAATGTAAAAACTAAAAGTCAGATTATAATTTGTATTTAATAGTTTTTATTTAATAAGAAATTTTACAAAATTTAGAAACAAAAAATCGAATTAATTTTAAATGAGGATATATTAAGTATTTTTAAGTATTATATTATATTATTTATATTATATTTTGTTAGATTATAATATAACAATTTCAAATATATTTAGAAAATTATACTATTATTTATTAATATACTACTTATAAAGTTATATTCAAAAACTAGTTTAATTATTTATAAGGTGAATTTTATCTGAATTTGTTTTTACCCTTGTCAAAACTTCATCTGGATTTTGTGATCCCCGAACTTAAAGTCAAATTTGAACTTTGTGACTTAGACTGAAACACCAGAAAACGGGTCTAATACAATCTAATACAATCAAATTTAAAGAAGTGTTAACAAAATCATTCAACCACACTCCTCCAAGCATCAAAGTTGTTCGACCCAGCAAGGACATCATTAATGGCAGCCAAAGGTATGGCCTTAAAAAAGACCCGAGCATGTTTAGTGAAAACCCCAAAAAAATGCTACTAAAACACCAAAAAGCAAACCCACAATTCTACAACAAAATCTCCTTGAATATTTCAGTTTAATAAAACCCTTGAAACTATGAAACTTGAAAACATGGGTAATCCCTATTTGAAAATACTCCAATCAGTTAGGGATCATCTCTAAGAATTGAACCTGGTCATCTAATGAGGATTCTCGTCTTCAATCAACCCTTGGTAGAGCTCTTTGAATCACTCTTGTAGAATCCTCTTATATGCAATATTCTAAACAATCCAAATCAGTGTCTATTGAGAGCTCTCCACACATTGCCCCATTGCAAATGGGGAACCCCTACTTTTTGGTCCACTTCGTCTTTTGGCTTTGGTTCTAGTAGTCTTGGCATCAGCCTCCTGAAGTTCCTTGTGTTTCAAGTGAGTTTTGAACTATAAAGCAATTTGTGCTAAATATAGAAGTGAAATGTCACCTGCCTTTTGTTTTGAAAATGGAAATTTTGTGAAAAATAGTGAATTAGGTCAAGTATAAAAGGGAATTGATCTTTCAAAGAGGTTGCCAATGAACTTTTGAGCATTTTGATGTACATGCTATTTTTGAAAAAAAATATATGGTACGTCTATTTTTTGGTAAGTTTCAATGCGCCCTAGAACAACCTAATTTTGAGTTCGGAAAAACATACTATTTTCAGCAGTGCCTATTTTTAATAAGTTTCACTATGTCTACGACTGGTCTAATTTTGCATTTAAACAAACTTACTCTATTTTTGGCAGGTCTGATGAGCACTAGTAGAGAAATAAGTAAGGTGGTATCTACATCTAAATCCAAAAAATTGAGCAAGTGAAACAATTAGTCCAAATTGCAATGTTGCGAAACATCCTTGAAATATCCAAAAGAGGATAGGCATGAAATGCACTAGGAGAAGAAACATTTTTGAAATATCCAAAAGAGGAAAGGCATGAAAAATGGTCAAGTCTAGAAAACAACCTTCAAAAAGATGAAAGGAAATAAAATTTCACGAAGTATGGAGAGCCCTTGACGATGAAAACCTAAAGTAGAAATTGATGGAAAAATAACTAATAAGGTATATGGCTAATAATAGTGTTGTTGAACATAGGAGCATAGAGAGTACGAAAATAACCAAATGTTTGAGAATTCCTTGACCAAGCTCACATTGTACTCTAGAGCACTAATCTACTATGCATGAGAAGATTTCAAAAAGTTAAAATATCTATCACAACCCCTCAAGTGTGTATCCCACGGTGTGGATCCTCCTATGCCAAGGAGAATATTCTAAGGATGAAAATCCTTCCCCGATGCAAATTAGGTATAGAATTGCTCTCAATTTATAAAATCATCCACCAAGCCCAAAGAGTGCCCATAAGTGCTAGTTCATCATGGGCATGGGATTTGCTAAAAAATTCAAAATCCTTCATAAGGCCTAATATGAGCCCTAGAGCATTGTTTCTAAAATGCAAAAATCCACCAAGGAGCTTAAATCTGCGCCCTAGAATGCCATTCTTCTTAAGTCAAATTCCTCCTTTGTGCTCAAAAAGTGCCCCTAATCACTAATTTCAAGACACCATGGAATTTATTTTAAAAATGTCGATCCTTCACCAGGACAAAATAGCACCATGAGTGCTAGTTCTTCATAGGTGATAAATTGTGCACAAGTACAAGAATCCTCAGTCCTATGCAATATGCATTCTAGAGCACCATTTCCAAAGTGGCAAGGAATTATTTTAAAACATGAAAATTCCTCAATATCTAATATGAGCCCAAGAAAATAGTTGAGAAATGATGAATTTGGCTAAGTTGTGAAAAATTCCTCTATCCATGATGATTTGTGCCTAAAGATAGGAAATTGAATGAAACGTTCAAGAATTTAATGTTAAAAATAATGAGAATGAAATCCTTCTCAGTATCTCATTTGTGCCTAAAGATAGGAAATTGAGTGAAATGTCCAAGAATTTAATGTTAAAAATAATGAGAATGAAATCCTTCTCAGTATCTCATTTGTGCCCAAGATGAGGAAAGCACGAGCTGATAAAATCCTTAAACATGTCCAATTAGTACCTGAGGAAGAAATTACAAAAGATTAATTTAAATTTGGAAAATCTAAAGTTGAGAAACATTGAAGTCTTTGAATTCAATCAAATATTAAAATCATCCTATATGTCTAAATGGCTCCCAATATTTAAATAACAAAACATTGGAAATATTAAACCTTGCCAAGTATTAAAATTCCACTCTTGGAAGGAGTAATGAACTCCGGCACACTACTAAGAGAAGTCAATAATACTTTTATAGCCCTTATTCCAAAAAAGGATAAGGTAGAATCTTTCAATGATTTCAAACCCATAGCTTTTGGCCAGCAGAATTCAAAAGATGTTGTCTAGTCTTATAAGTGAGGAACAAACAAGTTTTGTCCCAAGAAGATCGATATATGACAACTTTATTCTAGCCCAAGAGGCTATTCATTTACTTTAGAATAATAAGTTACCAAATATGCTCATCAAATTGGATATTATGAAAGCATATGACAGGGTGGACTGGCGCTTTTTTTGCATATGTCCTAAAGCTTATGGTTCCTCTAAACAATGGATAGAGTTAATCTTTGAATGTATATCTACTCCAATGATGTTTGTTTTAATAAATAGCACCCCAATAGGCTTTTTTAGTATTTCTAGTGGACTAAGACAGGGAGACCCTATTTCTCCCTTTCTATTTATTCTAATGGTTGATGCATTAGGGAGGTCAATTATGCGAGCAAGAATGGAAGGAGCCATCAAAGGTATCTCAATAACCAATGGGTAGGAACCATCTACACAGCACCATTTTGTAGATGATACAATGTTATTTGGAGAACGATCGACTAGAGAGGCATATTCCTGGAAGGATACTTTGGGTAACTATACCAAGGCGTCAGGTCGGGAGATTAATAGAGATAAATCGGAGATCTTTATCTTCAACACTTCTACCAATTTGGAAGCTCAAATTTGTGTCATTTTAAACTTTAACAAAGGTATCTTGCCTTGGAGATACTTGGGTCTCCCTCTCAATTCGGGTCAAAATGTTTCTAAACTATGTGTTAATGTTTTATAGTTTCGTCAGATAAATCTTAAAGGTTAAATTTAAATATCACCTCCTTGTTTAATATCATAGACATTAAAGATTGTATATTCTTATAATGTAAATTGATAAATTTCATATATATGTATAACTAACTTGATTTGTATCCTTATTATAATGTGTTAGCAATAATTTATTGCTATAGACATATTTCCTTTTGGTTAATGGTTAATCCAATCGGGAGTCACGAGCCTAATTGGACATATCTCTATATAGAGTCACGTCCCATCGGGTCGTGACTCTCCTTTTAATAGCTCCTTCTTTGTAATTATAAACGGTGCGATTATTTGTCATTACATAGCAAGAAAAATGTGAATATTGTTACGACAAAGGAGACATATATTTGTGCACGCAGCAGGTACTAACATTCCGTAGACATCATTACACTCGGTCTACATTAAAGTGCATGATATCGAGTACAGATCAATGTATGCAGTGAATCAAAGATATGCTAGAATTCATTGCATGCACTTTGTAAACACTAATCATTCTAGTGTCGTCAACTCCACCTTATTTCATTTTAATAAAGTGCCCACCACCTATTGTGTGACATCATTCAGAAGCATTATTCATATGCAAGTTTTAGTATATGCTAAGGAATTATAATATACAAAGGGAATATTATAAGTTAATTAAATATATAATTCGTTATAAAATTACTTATATCAATTACATCTAAAGTGATCCTCATTCATCAACATGGTATCAGAGCAAGTTTAAAGGCAAGATATCTTCAGATTATTGAAGATTCTCATTATTTATCTAATCTCCTTATCGCAAGATGGTACTTGGCATGAGACTCGAAGATAGACTTGAAGGTGCTTCTGATTTTGGAGCATGGAAACTACAAATTATGTTAGCTATGAAAAAGCATGATCTGTTACCTATTATAAGTTCTCCTAAACCAAAAAAAGTCAACGATAATGACCAATGGGAAAAGGACAACATAGGAGCCATGGAATTATTGGTAGATGGAGTGAAAAATCATTTACTGCCTATTATCCACCAAGCTGGACTCTACTTATGATATGATGAAATCTCTAGAAGATATGTTTGAAATCAACAACACCTGTCGTCGTCTTACTCTGAAAAATCAACTCTCTAATATAAAAATGAATAGAGGAGAAAATATTACCTCTCATCTTACGAGAGTAACTGACCTAAGAAATCAACTTCTGACAATTGGTCACATTTATGATAGCAAGGAGTTAATTTTGGTAACATTAAATGGACTCCCTGCCTCATGGGAAAATTTCAGACGGGGAGCTCATTCAAACTTCCTAAATTTGATCATCTAAAAGCCAATTGCATTCAAGAAGAATGTAATTTAATATGCAGAGGAATTATTGATGAATCCAAGAATGAAGGTTTTCAAGCTCTCACCACTAAATTAAAAGGAAAAAAGCGAAAATATTCTTGCAAGAGACAAAGGGACTACTCTAAAGTACAATGTTTTAGATGCGACAAATATGGACACACTGCAACTATATGTCCTAACCGAATTAAACATCAAGCATCTTTTGCTGAAGTTAGTAACCCTAATTTGAATTTAGAAACTTCTCCTTTCTAAATAAGTTATTGTAATAATGGTTTAAGAAGGAGTTCTTTTATCATTCATTGTTAAGATCACAATAGAAGCTTGTTTTTGCATGGTGGATTAAGTTCCTTAAATAGACCATGGCCTTCTATTGTTATGAACATCTAATAATGTTTATCGTAAATCAGAATAAAAGTAAATTTTATGGTGAAATAAGTTCCCAAATAGACTATGTTACAAACATCTATTAAGTTAGATATTTCTTTTGTTGAAATTATTTATCCTTCCTAACTAAGAGGGAGTGTTAATGTTTTATAGTTTCATCAGATAAATCTTAAAGGTTAAATATAAATATCACCTCCTTGTTTAATATCATAGACATTAAAGATTATGTGTTCTTATAATGTAAATTGATAAATTTCATATGTATTTATAACTAACTTGATTTGAATCCTTATTATAATGTGTATGCAATAATTTATTGCTACAGACATGTTTCCTTTTGGTTAATGGTTAATCCAATCGGGAGTCATGAGCCCGATTGGACATATCTTTATATAGAGTCACGTCCCATCGAGTCATGACTCTCCTTTTAATAGCTCCTTCTTCGTACTTATAAACAGTGTGATTATTTGTCATTACATAGCAAGAAAAATGAGAATACCGTTACGACAGAGAAGACATATATTTGTGCACGCGACAAGTACTGACATTCCATAGACATCATTACAGTTGGTCTACATTAAAGTGCATGATATCGAATACAAATCAATGGATACAGCGAATCAGAGATATGATAGAATTCATTACATGCACTTTTAAACATGTCATTCCAGTGTCGTCAACTCTGCCTTATTTCATTTTATTAAAGTGTCCACCACCTATTGTGTGACATCATTCAGAAGCATTATTCATATGCAAGTATTGTTACAAGATTCAAGAATTGGCAGATTAATGGATTTCTGGATGATTGATTGATTAACAAAGGAACAAATGTGTTCCTTATAAAGAATTATAAGGACGTTGTTTCTTTTAGAAACAACGTAGACTGAAGACGAAATTAGAAACAAAACTGAAGACAGGATAGGAAACATTCCTATCTGGACTGAAGACAACAGAGACAAGATAGGAAACATTCCTATCTAAACTGAAAGACGGACTACAGACAAGTAGTTGACCGTTATAGAAAGTATAAGATATTATCTTAATACCCTCCCTTAATGGTCAATGTACGGATGTCGAAACATTCTAGGATAACTAAGACCCTCCCTGGATCTACAAAATGTTGAAATAAAATAGCTTTGCCAAAAGAGTGCTATGACTCAAAACAAGTTGCAATTACAAAACTTCATTTTTGTGGAAAAAAAGGTAAAACCCAGAATCTCACGCAACCTTGCATATTACAGACAACATGAAATGATTTTTGAGGAGAAAATCAACAAACCCATAAAAAACAGAAACAAATTCAGAAGGCAAAAAATGTAACTTCACCTTGATCAAGAAGCTCGACAACTTGTGTTGTTGGCTAGGAAGCAATTTGCCTTGCTTGGGCAGCCAAACGTTTCCGACACTCAAACTTCGTATGGCCAAACTTGTGATAGTAATTACACTATACATTTTGCTTCATAGAGCCATCCAGGGGTTGAGCAGAAGGTTGATGCTGGGAAGGTTGAGAAGATTGATGGTTGCCGATGTTCTGTTGAAAGGATTTTGCAGCAAATGCCTGCTCTAAGGAGGCTATAGAAGCACTACTGCCAAATTGTTGTTTCCAATGATCTTGCTACAAAAATTTGGTGCATAATTCTAGAAACTTCAAATCAACATTAGTTGACGTAATGTTGAGTGTTTCTATGAAGTGCTCATAGGATGATGGTAGACTTTTCAAAGTGATGACTACCATATCCTCTTCCTCCATTTTCCGATCAATAGCTTCGAGTTGATCGCAGATGTCCTTAATCTTTGTCAGATGCTCTTGTAAGGACATACATTCATCCATCATAATGGAGAACAACTGATTCTTCAGAAAGAATGCTCGACTTTTGTCAGATGTTTCATGCAGCTCCTTCAGATATTTCCAGATTTTTGCAGCTGACTTGCTGGAAGGAATCTGCGGTAGCTGATCATCAATAACAAAGAGCCTAAGAAGCATAACAGCCTCTCGATTGCGATCATCAAACTTGTCCTATTCTGCTTGGTCAGAGGTCGGACAAGTCTTTGTGCCTAAGACAAGCTCATCCAAACGACAATAATCGAAGATGGTTAACATGCGCTGCTTCCAGTGATTATAATTGTGGCCATTGAATCGTAGACTGCCCTCCAACATCAGATTAGTCAAAGATACCATTTGCACGAAGTTCGAGGCAATGTTGAGGCTGACATAGCAAAAAATGACAAGTGCTTAGAAGAGTAGACGAAAAACCCAAAAGAAATTTGTTGTCGTTTTCTAGATCTGTTGGCTCGAAAATCGAGGCACCTAGAAAAAACGCATGACAACCCAGTTGAGCTCTCGAAAAACCCACCAAGAATCTGCAAACAAAAAAATTCGAAGGTCAAAAACTAGGGTTTCGAGCAAAACCCTAGCCAACGGCTTTGAAGGTCGGATTTGCAAAAAAATGTCGATTTGAAGGCAAGAATCAGTCGTACTTGAGGCAGAGAGAGGCAGCAATGGCCAGAATATGCAAAAATGACACGTGTGCAAGAAATTAGGGTCTTTTAGGGTACGTGAGTTCTCTATTTGATGTTGAAAACCAAAAACGCAAGCGCAAAAAAAAGACCAAAACAGTTGGTTTTTTTTTGGAGATAGGTTGCTGCAGGAACTGGAGGTCGCGTTTGTACTGCAAGACCAAGACCACAACCAAGAATCTTGACGCGAGCTGGAGATTGACGGCAAACACAAGTGTTTGAAATGTTATTTTCAAAGCAAAAAAAAAAACGCGTTTTCCAGGCATGAAAAGACCAGACTAAAAAACGCGAGCTACCAAAAACCAAGTCTCAGAAACCCTAGCCAAATCTAGGTATTAGGAAGTACGTAAAAAACCAAGAAAGGCTTTAGAAAGAATTTCGAAAATTTTAGAGCAGATAATTTCAAAAGAAATTATAAAATATACAAAAAAATTGAAACATATGCTCTAATAACATGTTACAAGATTCAAGAATTGGCAGATTAACGGATTTCCGGATGATTGATTGATTAACAGAGGAACAAATGTGTTCCTTATAAAGAATTACAAGGACATTGTTTCTAAAAGAAACAACATAGACTAAAGACGAAATTAGAAACAAAACTGAAGACAAGATAGGAAATATTCCTATCTGGACTGAAGACAAAAGAGACAGGATAGGAAACATTCCTATCTAGACTGAAAGACGGACTACAGACAAGTAGTTGACCATTATAGAAAGTATAATATATTATCTTAATTAGTATATGCTAAGCAATTAGAATATACGAACGGAATATTATAAGTAAATTAAATATATAATTCGTTATAAAATTACTTATATCAATTACATCTGAAGCAATCCTCATTCATCAACACTAAGGGATCCCCTAGTGGAAAAAATTAGAAGTTAAAATGGTTGGATGGAAAGGTAAGCAGCTTTCCTCAACAGGTAGGAAGGCTATGGTTTTTGTTGTTTTGTGAGTGCGGCCAATTTACCAGCTTTCATATTTGGATCTCCCAAATAGTGAAGTGTTTGAAATTGAAGGTCTACCTAGAACATTTTTCTAGCAGGGTAATGCAGATCAGCATAAGTTTTCCCTTCTTTCCTGGGACCAAATCTATAAGTCTAAAAATCTAGGTGGAGCTGTTATCAAAAATATTAGACGTCAAGGAATGGCCTTAGGAGCAAGGTTATTATGGAGGATGGTTAGATTCCCTACCCTCAAATGGGTTAGGATTCTTTCCCACAAATACCTTTCATCCCCTTATCCAGTCAATATCTTTAGGGAGGTCAACCCTCCCAAAGGCTCCAGATTTTTGGAATTTCCTCTTGAAATGCAGAAATATTATTCCAAATAAGCTCTTAAGGAATCTAGGAGATGGAAAGGATGCTTTGTTTTGGGAAGACTATTGGGGTGGCTATAAGCCCTTTGTTTGTTATCCTTCCCTACTGAAAGCCAAATATTATTTGGTAGAGAGATGGGGAAAAAAGGTGAAGGACCATGTGACTTTTGGACAAGATAGATTGTAATGGAAGTGGAGAAATCTTGATGTTGAAGACATTCCCTTAGAAGAGAAGTTTCTTTTTCAGTCAATTCTAAGATCTAGAGTGATCTCCTTTAAGGGAGGGGATGATAAACTCATATGGGATGGGAGCAAAAATAGAGAGTACAACTCAAAAATGGTCTATTTGTATATTGAATCTCTTCAAGAATTCTCTCTATCTCCTTTCCCTCTTCGTCTGTGTTGGGATAAGTCTTGCCTTCCCAAGGCAGGATTTTTCTCATGGATTGTCCTTCATCAAAGGGCCCTTACAGCAAAAAGGCTTTAAAAGTTTGGGATTCAAGGGCCTAGCAGAAGCCCACTATGCAAATCTGATGAAGAATTTGTTGACTACCTCTTTCTTAACTACGCTTACTCAAGCTCGTGTTGGCATTGGCTATGTTCGCAACTGGGAGTTATGTTGGCTTTTCTAAATTTGATCAAGAGTATGTTGACTTCTTGGCCTCTACTAAGAAAAGATAGTATATATCATAGCCTTTGGATTATGTCTCCTTCTATAATTCTATGGGAACCATGGAAGGAGAGGAACCATAGAATCTTCCAGGATAAGCAGATGCCTGTGGATCAATTAAAGAAAAAGATTTAAGTCTATTATTGAATTAACTAACAACAGATTGCTTAATTCTCTCCCCAAACACACTAAGATGACTCATTGGGATGAAAGGATGAGAGGTAGATAGATTGATCTGAAAATTCCTCCCTTTCTGGGTGATGGAGGGACTCTAGGTAAATTAAAGAGATTATAATGTGTTTGGCAGGCTTCACAAGATGGTTGGTTCAAGCTAAATTTCGATAAACCCTCTAGAGGAAATCCAGGTCAAGCAGGTATAGGATGTTGCATTCACAACGATCAAGGGACTGAAGTAGCTAACTTGTCCAAATACATAGGTGAAGCTACTAACAACTAGGCAGAGATTTCTAAGGGGATTCCACCATCATAATTAATGCACTTAGAAAAGGTTCCCTTCCTAACTGGACAATAGATACAAAATTAGCTATATCTTTAGAACTTTGCAAATATTTTGACAAAATTATTTTCAATCATATGTATTGACAAGGTAATAAGCGAATAAATGAGTTAGCTAATATGGGGATTAATGCCTTTCTAGCATTGAATGTTTAATTCTTGCCTCATCTTCCTTATTTAATTATTAGTTACAAGGCTCAAAAAAGTTGGTAAGTACAAGTTGTCTTCTAAGTACTGAATCATGATTTCATTTGCAAGCTCTAAACCTTTGCAAAGTTAGATATCTGAGGTCATAAGGGAGGTTTTTATTACTCCCTTCAAGTAATTAATAGAAGCCTCCCCTCTTTCAAGCTTCTTGTCTTTCTTATTCTTTGTCTGATCAGATTATGAGATGTATCAGTCTGATTGGTATGTAGACGTATTTTAAAAAGGTATTTTTTCATGTTATTAAACAGCTCTGGGTGTGTTGATGTTTTTTTTCATTTGATGTCTTGCTTTTTTGTTTAAATGCTCCTTTAAGACTTTATGGGTTTATGCTCTTCAATCTTTGGTTGATGGCCTTCTGCAGTTTGTTGTGTTTATCTTTTTAATAGTATCTTTATTTAAGTTTTCTAACCCCTAAAAAAGAAATATGGAGTTGTCTGATTTGGTTAGTGTTTTTGTGACATTTCAGGTAATTTAAGACACATGAGTGGATCTCTTTGGAAAAGATGGAAAATTATAACCATTGGATGTGGAATAAGGATAATTTTTTCAAATTTGAGCTAAACTGAGGGACCATCACCCAATCCCATTCTTTCAGTGCCTCACAAGTTGGGTTGTACTCTTTTTATTTTTTAAATATGGCCTCAGCCTCTTGCTTATCAAAAAATTTATAAAAATTCCACTCTTTTCTAATATGCACCCATAATTAAAGAGTAATAATGAAGTTAAATGCCCAAACTGAATCCTTGAAAAATAAAAGGCATGATAAGTGCTGTTCAAAGTGAGAGATTTTTAGGCCAACACCTATAAGAGAAAAAGTAAGATTCTCTCCCCAAATGGCAAATTGATGATATGTTGAATGTAATTGCTAAATTTAACATAGGAAAATTGCCAAGTTGGTGTCAAGCATTCTATACAAGATGGAGATTTCATTTCATTCTTCACATGTTTTATAGTCAAGTTTCGAACTTCAATAGGCTTTCTTCTTTGTTGCTTTGTTGATTTTCGCAAAGCTTTTGATTTCTTCTTTGTTGCTCTGTTTGAGAGACTTAGGGAGATCGGTATTTCCGAGATGCTACATATTGCTATTATGAGATTATATGAGACTGTGGTCGGCAGATTCCGGACTTCTGTTGGCTTCTCGAATCCGATCCATTGTACTATTGAGGTTAAGCAGGGTTGTCCTCTCTCTCCTACTTTATTTGGGTTATATATTGATGAGCTAGCAGACTTCCTCTTGAAGTCTTCGCTCCCGGGTGATGGTTGTTATCTTTATTAGGTTCTGATCTCGATCCTTCTCTTTGTGGATGATATTGTTCTCCTTGCTTCCTCTCCTGACAAGTTACAAAGACTTCTTCATAGATTGGCTTTATTTTGTGATCACAGACAACTGGTGGTTAACTTGGGTAAGACTCGGATCATGGTCTTTAATTGTTTAAAGACCTCTCATCTTCACTTCACATTTCGGGGCCACGAGATTGAGATCACTTCATCCTATTTGTATCTAGGTGTTATGTTTTCCGGACCACGATTTAGCATGAGACCTGCTATTCAACCCAGAGTTAATAAGGGCATGGATTCTCTTGCTTTGCTTGAGAAACAGTGCTTCAGACATCACTTTCAGGATACCTCATCTAAGCTATCTCTCCTAGATGCTCTTGTTCGACCGACTGTTCTTTATGGTTCTGTGGTTTGGGGTCCTTCTCTCCTTAGCTCTGATTGGGCCTCGATTGAGCGGCTCCAGACTTTGTTCTTGCGGCACATTATCAGATGTCATAGATCTACTCCTCGTGGTATCATTCTTGCTGAGTTCGGGGCTCATCCTTTCACACTCGTGGCCATTTTTGACTTAGTTTGGTTTCTTCATCGCCTTCGTGGGCTTGCTGATATGGTTGAAGACCGTGATCGTTACTCCTATTTAGCTTACTGATCTTTGGTTTCCATGGCGGTTGCTGAGTGTGGTGCTCGTGCGTGGTGTTGGTATGCACAGGTCTCTTCTTTGCTGAGTTCGATTGGGATTGATATTGATCATATCCCCCCTTTTCAGTTTTCTTTGGATGCCCCTGCTCATCTTCTCCCTTCTCGGCAGGAGTTGAATGAGCATGTTGGTCTTGATATTTATAGACGTTGCATTACTACTACTCGAGTTAACCCTCCTAGTGGGTTACGCCCACGGATGTCGTTTTATGCGACACTTTTTGGAGATCTCAGATGGGATTATTGCCCGACCTAACTATCTCTCACGATGTTGGTCTCATGCCCTGCGAATCTCTTTAGGTTCTTTCAGAGCTGGTTCCCACCGTCTTCAAGCTCAATCGGATCATCATATTGACAGGGAGGAGCGGACATGTTTGTTTTGTTCTTTAGGGAAGGTGGAGGATGAGGCTCACTTTCTTTTTCGATGCCCTATTTATTACGAGATCAAAGGGAGGTTCTTTTGTTTGTTCAGAGAGTGCTTCTCTCTCTATGATTTCTTTAGCTATTATGATCAGAGATGCCTTCCACTGTATCTACGTGAGGCCACTATGCTCCGGGATAGCATGATTCAGACTCTACTTCCATACCGGCACTCATCTACTCAACTCATTACTGCCTTTTTTTTTTTACACCTTTATCCCCTTTGCATGGTGTGAAAAGGCCCTCTAGCTCTATTCGGCCTAGTGAGCTTTCTAGATGCATCAAATCCCGTTCTGCTTATAGGCACCAGCGACACTCTTCTGGGACAAGTCGAAGACAGTGTAGTACCTCTACGCATTGACACGTGTATCATTTTGTGACTGATTTCTTTTTGCCCAAGAAAGCCTCCTACTGCTTTTTGTTGCTTGTATTTGTTTGTTGTTGTTGCTTTTCTTCGGACACCTTTGTGTGCTCCTGCTGGCTTCAGCCCTGCTTTGTTGTAATCTTTCAGTCCCATAGACCTCTTTTTGGTCTTTTGTTGGACATTAATATCATTATCTTATCTTATCTTATCTTCAAGTTAGAAACTATTCCATGGCCAATATGAAGAGTTTTATATAATTTACTTTAAATTTCTTTCATGATTCTTACGTCATTTATTTCGTCTTGCATGAAAATGTCAGAACCTAGAGGCTTGGGTTTGTCTAGGCAGACTTTGATCAAGAACAAATTGAAAGTATTCCTTCCAAAGTCGAAATTGGTGTCAAAATGGAAAGGAGTTGGCGATCCAAAGTTGGGAAGCCTCCACATGGACGAGTTCAACAAAAAGGATGTTCAGCTTACAAGGAATACTCTCCAACATTCTTATCTAAGCAGATAGTCAAAACTGGAATTCGGGAGGCAATTGACTTTCTTCTTGTCATCCAATGTCCTAATTTGATTGTGGAATGTAGAAGGCATTACTATTCAAAAGAAAGGGTGATTCAGACTCTAGATGGTAAAGCTTTGGCAGATCTCTCTCCTCTAGCAATTGCAGAAACCTTTCGAATTCCAACATACCATTCGATGGTGTGCAAGTCAAAAAAGGAGGCTCTCCAAATATATACTTCCAAAGCTGATCATTATGATGATGTTGTCAACTGCAAGAGGTTGTATAAGATCAAGCCTTATCATTCCAAATTGCTCAAACAACTTGTCTTGTTGGATCTGCACGAATATAGCGTTATGCTGATAATGCTGAGCAAAAATATTGGATGCCTACAATAGTGCATTTTTTAGCCCTCGATGTGTTAAGAAAGTAACCTGAATAACCTACAGGTCTATGGGTACAGAATCGTGCCTCACTCTTCTTGTTTAATATTCTCTAAAGAATGACATTCTATATTATTTATAGTCTCTATAAAGGTGCCGGCGATCAGGTTGAGATTTGTTTAGTTTGAAATTTAACTAATTTTAGTTAAGTGTTGCTACCATTTCATGTCGCCGACTTAGAGACACTTAATTAAGGGATGTATGTCAAGGGTTATGTCCCTTAAGGGACATACCCTCTAATGAGGATATTTAGACGGGTCATGTATGCAGTTTGTAGGACACACAGCACATCTACAGTCTGGACTACAAGCATACATAACCTCACGGGTTCCTTGCAACGATTTCACACTCCAGTTTGAGATTATCCCAGAATTATAGTCATATCATTATTCAACACATTCAGACCTGTACATCAGTATTTGAATCAGGGTTATCTTTGAGTTTCACCTAACTTTGATCTTAATCTCAGAATTTTGTTATCAGAATCTGCGTAAAATTACAAGATGTGGTATTTTATTAAGGAAGTGATAGATCAAGTCAGGGCCATAGATTGGTCAGGAATGATCAGCAACAACTTTTATAAGTAGTGCAGAAATCTGCGAGCAACATTTATATGAGCTTGTATGTAGTATATAGGAATATATGCTAGCCAAAATGACCAGATATAAAGGATTGAGATGTAAGAGAAAAATAGGATGTGATCCAAATTAGTTTTAGTTTAATGTACATGAATATTATTACCAGCTGCACATTGTTAGATCTTACAAGGAGGCCTTCATACAGGAATGGTATATGAAGCAATGAAGTTGGTGGAAAAGAACAAAAACTAGATCAACCAATTCCTGACTTTCTCTTATATCCATCTTTAGGGATTCTCTTTTAAGCCGTATAGGCTTCCAAAAATATCCAACAAACAAAATGGTGATGCTGGAAGTCACTAGGAAACTGACTACATATGAAGAAATTCAAAAGAAGAAAAAAGGACTTGAATTCCCAATTACCATTGGGGATTGTGATTAAGTACATTCACGTTTTCAAGCAGTTGTAAGGTCAATAGAGAAGTTAAATTCTATCATCTCAATCTTAAAGAGGATGGATTATGACCTTTATAGTAGAATCAATGCAGCAGCTAGCAGAAAGTACCAACACGACACCTCTTGAAATGTTTGGACAAATGTTACAAATAAGTATGAGATTAAGAAGAAATAAGTATGAGATTAAGAAGAGTTTTCCAAGTGCCACTCAAAATGATCAAAGCATGAAAGATCCTCAAAGTGCCAAATCAAGTAAAAGAAGATACAAGCATAATCTAACCTTAAGTATGACAAAGAAAGAAAGAAAAATGATCATTCAAACACTTGATTGGTCTAGACGTGAAATAATAGATCTTGATTTGACATCTAGATGATTCTTCAAATTCACAAGATAGCGGGTCAAGCATCAAGTCAACAAAGTAAAGATAAGAAATGTCCGCTTGACTTATGACTTGATGGAACATTGAGAGTCACGAGATGATAGACATGGGCCAATTGTCAAAGATGAGAACTAATAAAAAAAAGAAACCATCAAAAAATATTGGATGAGGAAAAGAGAACATCATCCAAGATGTGCAAACAAGAAAAAGGTCAAACAAGCAAAGTGAAAGGTCTTTGCATAAAAGGAAAAAGCCTAGAAGTGGCTCCATCATCACCCAACAAGATCCCAAGCTTGCAAGAAATTGATCCTTTCACAAGAGGAGAGGTTGAAACCAGCAAATAAGATAAGATAAATTTATTAATGTCCAACAAGAAACCAACAAAGGGCATGAGGGATTGCAAGAAGCAAAGTAACAACCCAGTAAAGAGCAAGAGCACCAAACGGTGTCCGAAAGAAACAAGTGAACAACCAAGGAACCAAAAGACCAAACAAAAACAACAACCAAAGCAAGTGGGGTTGCCAAAAACGGCAGCCCAGCCCACTAGTTAGTCCAATCTGTCAAGAAAAAGTCAAGAATCGACGAATAGGCCATAGGAGAAGATGTTCACAAGAAGATCATATAACTCTACTAGTGCAAAATAGGAAAAGTATCAATAACTTTCAGGAATTTACCCATCAGGGAAATGAGAAACAAGGGCCTATTGTAGAGGAGTACCTCAACACAATATTATGAGGAGATCTTGGAGAGGCAGCAATTCTCATTACAAAAGAAAAAGTGAATAATGAGATAGTATTAGAGTATTTTTTTTATTTTATGCTTATTAATTAAATCATATTGATTTAATTATATAAGTTTCTATTACTCTAGGTACTTAAGCTTCATTTAGGTGCATTATTAATTAATTATTAATTAATAATGGACAACCTAGTTTTTACCTTTAGGGTTTCTATCTCACCTTTATAAGGTTGAGCATTGTATTTTTTCATTATCTCTTATGCATTTTTCACATTTCAGAGAAACTTTTCTTCTATCTCCATTTTTCTTCTCTTGTAACAGGTTATTGGCTAACAAGTTCTTCTTGGGTTGTGTAGAATTGATATTAATCAATTCTTTCATGGTATCTGAGCTCAAATCTCTAGCTGCTTGTTCTTGATTTGAAGAATTTTTTGGAAATTCAAAGGTTTGATCTTTCAGAAGTTTTTTTTGGTTGGATCTGGGGATACACTTTTGTTGGAGGCCTCTTGGGCCAAAACAAACCTCACCAATGGATTCAGAGGATTGATCCGAGGAATTTTGATATAAAATTCGACCTATTTTGGTTACCGGAGCAATCTGTAAAAAATTTAGCCCCTGGACCATTTGCACGCATTCCAAGGTTAAAAAAATTTAAAAATGTGCAAACTTTTTTTGTTATTTTAAAAAAAAATTTAATTTCAACGTTTTTGAAAAAGTTGAAATGCAAATTTTATACAAATTTTTTAAAAAGGTTGTTTAATGCGTTATAGAGTTTTTTTTATCAACTTTGAAAAAGGTTGATCTGACGCCTAGTACACCTACGTCAGAGGGTACACTGATGCTTGTACATCCTGGATTAGAGGGTACTCCTGCATGCACAGTAGGGTATGCCTATACGCATGCCCTTTTGGCATTTTTTTAAGATTAAAAAACTTTGTTTTTATCTCGTCCGCCACATTTGGTGGCCCTTTTTGTAATGACCCTTACCAACAGGCCACTAAAAAACCCTAAATTTAATACACTGCTGAAATTATATTGCTAAATAAAAAAAATAGCTGATGTAAATAGTGCCAATGTATTCATTCAATGATAACCAAGTGTTTTTACATATGATATGCAATTTTCAGCACCGAAACATTACAACATGGCACATTACAGACAAACCCTAACTGGCTGAATTCAACTAAGAACTTGTTACAACTACAAATTGAAATGAAGAACTTGGATTGATCAAATGTTGGAGACTAAATGCTGAAGATGATATGATGAAAGTGCAACTCCAATTGAAACTCCAAACCAGCAATTAAGCACAAGTGAAAGGATTGAAATATCCTTCCCACAGCTGCAATAATTCAGGTGATCTTTCACACCCTCAAAATTGCATACCAATTGAGAGTTTTCGTTCTCACTGGCCAATTGTGACTACTTGCAGAAACCCTAGGCTCCACAACGCACATTAGCAAATATCAATAATAAATCTCGATGATAGGCAATGAGCCCTCAATGCCTATTTACTCTTTTTTCCCTCGATAGGTCGGCCTCCTTTTTAATTTTTTCTCCGCTTCTTCCAGCAACCTCTAGAACATTATTTTATTTAATAACTTTATAAAATATATCACTTTATTAAATTAATTAAATATAAAGTTACTTTGTAATATATTTTTTAATTGATAACTTTATAAATAATTAACTCCTCCAAAACGGGGACATTACAGGTCCACCCCTCCTAAAATTGCTTGGCCTCAAGCAATCTTAATGCTGGATGCTACAAAATCACTTCTCCCTCCCAAGTAACATCTTCAACAGGTAAATCTTTCCACTTAACCAGATACTCTCTGATTACTCTCCTGCGAAGCTGCTTCTCTCTACTATCCAGAATGGATTTTGGAACTAATATCAATTTTCCCCTCATCATCCAAGGGAGGTAATACTGCAGAAGGCATCACGTTCTGACCCAATGCCTTTTTGAGGTGTGATACATGAAACCCATTGTGCACTCTACTGTCTGCAGGAAGCTCCAACTCATAAGCCACCTCACCAACTCGCCTCATGATCTTGAATGGTCCATAATAGCGTGGCTTGAGTTTCTCTGCACCACTCTCCTTGAGAGTGGACTGCTTATAGGGCTGCAACATGAGGTAAACCATATCATTTACTTCAAAACTACGCTCAGTCCTCTTCTTGTCTGCATACTGCTTTTGCTGGTTTTGAGCTCTAGCAATGTTCTCTCTGAGAGTAGCAACTATATCCTTACTTTCCTGTAACAGTTCACCTGCACAGGGTATCCAACTGTCTCCCAACAATAAATCTAAGAAACTAGGTGCCCCATAACCATAAAGTGCCATGATGGGTGTCATTTGTATAGTCTTCTGGTATGTAGTATTGTAACAATACTCTCAGAGATATATCCATCTGACCCAAGCTCGCTGTTGATCTGCCACATAATTTCTCAAATACCCTTCCACCCATTTGTTTGCAATCTTCGTTTGACCATTGGTCTGTGGGTGATAACTAGTGCTAGGTGTAAGCTCAGTGCCACACAACTGAAATACCTCCTACCAAAAGTGACTCATGAAGCGACTGTCCCTGTCACTCACAATGCTCCGAGGCAAACCATGTAATCTGAAAACCTCCCTGAAGAAGACCTCTGCCAACTGAGTTGCTGAGTATGTAGTAGCAATAGGGAAGAAGTGAGCATATTTTGTCAGCCTATCCACCACCACATAGATACAATCGCGCCCCTGGGCCCTGGGCAAGCCCGTGATAAAATCCATAGAGATGCACTCCTACTTCCTGTCAGGAACAGGAAGTGGTTGTAGGAGCCCTACTGGATAAGTGTGCTCTTGTTTGTTCTGCTGGCAAACATGACATTCACGCACATACTGCAAAACATCAGCCTTAAGTCCCTTCCAAGTGAACCGCTCCCGTACTAACCTGTAAGTCTTGAAATACCCAGGATGGCCTGCTGTAGGTGAATTATGGAATGCTCTCAAAATCAACTGCTTCACTTTTGATCCTGGGACTAAGTAAATCTTGTTCTTGTAAATGATCAAATCATCTATGAGAGTGTACCTGGTGTCGATCATTGTTCCCTCCACTATATCAGAGGCCCATGTGTCTCTGGCATATTCTGCTACAATCAAGTGTCACCAATCTTCTGATATCTGAATCATAGAAGTGAGGTGTGGCCTACGGGATAAAGCATTTGCAACAATATTCTGTGTCCCCTTAACATATCTAATATCAAAATCATAGGCCTGTAACTTACTCACCCACTGCTGCTGACGATCATTTAGGTCCTGCTGTCCCAAAAAGTGCCTCAAACTATTATGATCAGTTTTAATACAAAATTTGCTGCCTACAAGATACTGTCTGAATTTGGCCAAGGCATGCATGATGGCCAACATCTCCTTATCATATACGTTGAATGATCTCTCGGGCCCTCTGAGTTTCCTACTCTCATAAGCTATAGGATGTTTGTCCTGCATGAGTACAGCACCAACTCCCTCTCCAGAAGCATCACATTGAAGCTCAAATGGCTTCGTGAAATCAGGCAATGCTAATACTGGGCATGTAGTCATTATTTACTTGAACCACATAAAACAATCTTGTGCCTCCCGAGTCAACACAAATGCCCCTTTCTTCAGCAAATCTGTCATGGGTGCTACATGTCATGAGTAGCCACTGAAAAACCTACAATAGAATCCACATAGACCAAGGAACCCCCTTTAACTGTGTAAGGTTCTCTGGCGGTGGCCAATCAACAATAGCGCGGATCTTTTCAGGATCTATTCGCACTCCTTCTGCACTAATGATGTGTCCAAGATACAACAGTTATGTCATCCCCAAATCACATTTGGACTCTTGGCATACAAGGACTCCCTCTATAAAATGCTCAATACTATCTCCAAGTGCTCTAAATGCCCCTGCCATGTCCTGCTATAGATCAAAATATCATCAAAGAACACCAGCACAAATTTCCTCAACTGATGGTGGAAGACCTTGTTCATAGTGGACTGAAAAGTGGCAGGTGCATTAGTCAAACCAAAAGGCATGACTACAAACTCGAAGTGCCCACAATGACATCTGAAAGTAGTTTTCTCAATATCCTGCTCTCAAACTCTAATCTAGTGATAGCCTGATCTCAAGTCAATCTTTTGTGAAATAACAAACCCCATGTAATTCGTCTATTAACTCATCGATGTGTGGGATGTGATACGTGGTTTTTAGAGTTCTCTTATTCAACACCCTGTAATCAATACACATTCGTAGAGTACCATCCTTTTTTTTTTACCAAAACAACAGAAGATGCAAAAGGTGACTTACTTGGTCTAATGTGTCCCATTGCTAGCAACTCCTTGATGGTCCTCTCGATCTCATCTTTGAGTCGTTTTGGGTGCTGGTATGGTGTGATCATGACAGGCTTAGCACCTTCCACCAGCTCAATAATGTGCTCAATGCCTCTGTCTAGTGGCCTGCCTGGTGGAATCTCACTGAATACCTTCTCATACTTGATTCTCAATTTCTGAATATCTGGATGATATTCAGTCTTATGTTGCTCCTTCTGGGTAGGCATCAAGGCACATATTGCTTCCCACTCTATATTGTTATGCCCGGCTAATCTCTCCAACTGCCTAAATGAGATAGTCCTAACATCACCATTACGGATAGCCTTCAGCACATCCACCTTGAATCGTATCTCCATATCCTCCAGTCTTAGGGTAACCTCCTTCAAAGAATGTAGCCACTGCATCCCAAGTACTATGTCCATGTCACCCATGTTGACCACATGATAGTCCGCCTTGAACTCATAGTTGTTTAGGCACAAAGGTAGATCTTGCACCATCCTGTCATAGTAAAGAGTATATCCATCAGCTACCTTGACTCTCAATCCTTAGAACTCCTCAGTAATGAGTCCACACCTCTCCAAAAATCGTGCATCGATGAAATTATTTGTGGCACCTGTATCCAATAGAGTAATAACCTTCTGTCCTGCCAAGACTCCCCGGAGTCTAAAAGATCCCTCTCTTTGAATACTAGACAGACGTGCCTCCTAAAAATGTAGCTCTGGAGCCTCTTTTTTCTCAGCACTATCCACCTCTTGTTCACCCTCTACCTCATCAAGATCCTCATCATGGTGCTCTGAGCTGTCTGAATCCGAACCCTCGTAATAAGCCCACATCGCCCGATTAGCCTTCCTCTTAGGCCTCATAGGACAATCATGACCAAACTCATAGGGACCCTTGCAAAAGAAACATAGCTTCTTCCTACATAGATCATTAAGCGTTTCCTTATCCAAAGGTGTAGCTGACTTGCCTTTTGAGTCACTAACCTTCTCTTTACCCTTGCTGAATTCCCCTTTGTTATCTCTAAATCAGTGTTATGGGACTCAGACTCGCCTCTGACTCGGAAAGTCAAAATCCGACTCAGACTCGGACTCGATGACCGGACTCGGCAAGGACTCGAAAAATTGAAAAACTCATAAAATTCAAAGATTTTTAAGGATTTTAAGATTGTTTCATGTATCTTTTAGTCAATTAACATCAAATACACAATAATTGAGATAAATAGAAGCTACTTAATACACATACACAATTTTTCATAGATCACATAAGTATAAAAGCGAATTTTTGAAGGAAAAAAACTAAATAACACAATATAAAGTTATGAACTATAAAGTAATAAACATAGTGTCACTCAAGTATCAAAGACTCAAATGTCTACAACATTCATGGATTACAAAATCCATGGCATCAAATTCAAATGTTCAAAACATATATCAAAATAACAACTAGAGCCATCCTCTATGTCCTCCTACGAGTGCGCCTAAGATAAGTCATGGAAGACTCTAGAGCCATCCTCTCTACCTATGTCTGAGGTTGACCCTGAACCTCCTCCTCATCCTCATCATCATCATCCTCCTCACACACATAATCCTCGTCATCAACCTGGGATCCATCACTCCTAGCCTCAAGGTCCTCCACTCTGTCTCCTCGTGCTCTAGCCTCCTCAACTGCCATCGCTACTGCCTCAGCCTCTCGATCCACCTGATCTACCCACTCCACATCTTCATCACTAAAGATAGATCATCCACACCTGTGTTCCACTCTGCATGAGGCTCAACATTCTCTAATACAATCGGTGTTGTATCGGTGTCAAGGATCTGTCTATGGCGAAGGCGAAGGTTGTAGTGAACAAAGACAAGACCATTTAATTTTTGCACTACCAACCTATTGCGCTTATTTGAGTGTATGTGCTCAAAAAGACTCCAATTACACTCACATCCTGATGCACTAGATGGCTGGCTCAAGATGCGAATCGCAATCCTCTATAAATTTGGCACCTTTGTGCCAAACATCTCCCACCATGCATCTGAAACAAGAAATTTTTGAATCATATCAATCACTTTGAATTTATCAAATTAAGATGGTAATAGAATTACTATTAGAAATTAGGATATAGAATCAAAGATTTTTAGTGTTTACCAAGCATCAATGCTGTCCTATTTTTCTTGCACAACTCTCGTGCAAATAAGTCCCCTTGAACTTTCTTAAATAGCTCAATCTCACGGACTATATCTGTGCTAACTACTGAATTAGGTGACATTCTCTCTACAACATCGTAGAGGCCACTCCACACCCCATCATCAAATGTGGGTTGAATTGGTATGCTGGATTAAGGAAGTAGGCCGTTGCATGTATAGGCCTATGAAGTAGATTGTGCCACCGTCTATCAATGACATCCCATATAGGCCCATACCTATCTCGATTCTCTGCAAAAAAAGAGCGAATGGCCTCCTTCACCCTATCCATGCCCTCATAAATGTAGCCCATTGAGGGCTTCTCTCCATCAGCAATTTGTAGGAGAACAATAAGCAATTTTACAAACTGCAATCATTATGAAAGTTGGAAAAGAAATAATCAGCTTTAAGTTTTTTCTTTAAAAAATGAACAATAATTTATAACATAATTTCATAAACAAAATAAAGTTGAAATAAGGACAAAAAGAAAAATTACCGTCACAATATCAGCAATCGGTGTCCAAAAAGAAGGCTCGTCAAAAATATGATCAGCTGCAGCAATCCCTGCAGTGGTCTTTGCATATGATGATGCAAGCCACTCCTCACTGACAAACATGCGTCTCAAACCTCCCTTTGAATCAAGCAAGGATTTCAATGTGAGGAAGTTGATTGCAAATCTAGTGACCCCTGGACAAGACAACTCCCTTTGCTCATTGTGTTTCCTAATGAGGTTGAGGACCCATGTATGATTATATATGAATTTTCATACACTCCTTCCTCACTCTATAACTGTTTTGATCCAAGGGAGTTTACCAAGATCCTCTAACATGAGGTCAATGCAGTGAGCAGCACAAGGGGTCCAAAATAGGTGAGGGTGTCTCTCCATAAGAAGTTTTCCTGCAGCAACATAATTTGTTGCATTATCAGTAACTATTTGCACCACATTCTCCTCACCCACATCCTTTATCACTTCATCCATTATCCCACAAAGATATTCAGTATTCTTTGTTTTTCCTGAGGCATCAATGAATTTCAAAAAAACCGTGGCACCTGAAGAAAAAGAAACAAATTAGTATTATGACTAATGATGAATCATAATTTATAAATTCAAAATTTATAAACTTAATCACGTAAGTACAAGTTCTACTTCTAAATTTTTAATGTCTAAGACTCTAAGTACAATTACAGTTTACCTGATGAACAAACAAGAAAGTTGAGGAGTGTTCTACTCTTTCTATCAGTCCAACCATCAGTCATGATGGTGCAACCTTTTTTCTTCCACACCTCACGCTGCTCTGTGATTTCAACTTGTACATCAGCCACCCTTTGGTTCAAAATAGGGTCTCCTAGCTCTTCAGCACTAGAGGCTTTGAACCCTGGACCACAAACAGCAACAGCATCGATTCCAATTTGCCAATAAGGGGACCTAAAACAAATAGAATAAAATTTAAAGTTAAACAAATTAGTATATTATAAATAAATTTGAAAACAAAATACAAATTAAAAAAAACAAAATAAACATATTATTGAAAGCTGAAACTTGTAACTTTGAAAGCAAGAGAAGACTTAAATTTAAATTTACATAAATAATCACCTTGCTGCATTGAATGAAATGTTGTAGATGAAGCAATCCCCAAGTGCCAATTTTGCATAATCATGTTTATCCTTGTTCCAACCCATGCCCTCAAGCGATGGTTGTGAACCTGGAGCCGTGTGTGGAGCAAACATAGAATCAAGTGTCGATTTTTGCTTACGAATGCGAGGCCCAATGCTCACACTCGTAGAAGCAGTGGTATCCGTAGGTGGAGTAGTGGATAATGGAGAGCGAAAACTAGAAGACCCCTGTTGGGCTCTGGCTAGTTGTGCCATTTCTTCATGTTGCTTCTTTTTCAATTCTTTTTGCTCCATTTTTTCCTCTAGAAGAGTTTGGATGTCTCGCATAACATCTTGGGGTACATCTTTGCATTTTTTAGCATCACATCTAGGTATATGTGCTAGGTGATACTTCAATCTATTTATTCCTCCCCCATTATATACCACACCACAATGCCAACATGTAACAACTCCCTTTTTGTGCCCCGGGATGGCATGTTTCCAAGCCCTATCCCTTGCTATTGCACTTGGGTCTGCATTAGAGTTAAATGGAGGCCTATTTCCACTTCCCTCACCTTGTTGTTGAGACATTATATCAAATTTGAACAAGTTATTGTTCGCTGCCAGGCTGCTGCAATATGAATGTAAACAAAATGAGAAGTAAAAAAATAGTAGACTAGTAGTAGAGAGTAGAGACCAAACAAATTTAAACAAAATGAGAAGTAAAAATACTAAAAAATACGAATGTAAAAGTTTAAAACATAGTATAAAACAACACAAAGAAATGCAACAACAACTTGTAGCTTACCTCTTCAAATTTGCACAAGCAATGGAAATGCAAGTTTGTAGAAACCTCCTCCAAATGCTCCCTTAAGCTCCTCTCAATGCTTTAATGCAAGCTAGAAAGATGCACAAACCATTAGCAATCAATATGGGAGAGCAAACCGGTTTGTTGATTTCTCTCTCAAAACCCCAATATTCTTCTCGAACTCTTTCCTCTCTCTTGTGAGCACAAGCAAATGGTGGAATGACTTTTTTAGGTCAATAACATGTTATACAAACCAAAAAAGTCCTATTAAACAAAACATTTTTATGTTTTTAAAACTTTTTTTCGTCTTTTCCATCTCACTCGCCAGCGAGAGTCCTGGCATCGGGACTCGCCGAGTCTGACTAGACTCTACCAAGACTCGACAGAGTTCGAGTCCAAAGGCAGTCTCCCTCGGAAAGGTGGGCTCTGCCTCGAACTCGCAGAGTCCGAGGCTGACTCAGCGAGTCCTGTTACACTACTCTAAATGATGAAGAACCCTTCAAACTAAACCGGTTTGCTAGAGCTGCAAGTTCCATACTGCGGGCTTTCTTCATGGCTTCCTATAATGTAGGAGGATCAAAGGCCTTTACCCACCCCTTGAGTGGTTCAGTTAATCCCTCTGTGAATAAAATGACTAGCCTCCGTTCTGAAATGTCAAGCACCATCACTACAAGCTTCTGGAAGTCATTAATAAATTGTTCTAAGCCTCCTGCCTGTCTCAATTGGGCTAACTCTCGGAAATAAACTTCAAGATTTTTTTTATCAAACCTTTCTATCAATCTATCCACGAACTCCTGATAAGTGGTTATCTAATTGTGTTGCAATGTGATCATGCCATGTGTCCACCAATCATGCACTGCCCCATCTAAGTGTAAAGTGGCATACTTAAGTGCTTCAAATTTTGTCATAGTCTTCAGAGATAGGAAAGTATCCACCTTATGAATCCAAGCACGAGCAATCATTTTTCCACTGCCATCGAATGTGGGTAATACCAACTTGTTGGTGACCTGTTGCAACTCACTGTGTTTATCTGCCTACTTCTGCCTGGCAGCTCTATAGTTCAAGTACCTGTCAAATGTCCATCCATCCTGTACATATGTTGGTAATGAATCCCACTCATTCCTCGCTTGTCGGAGTTCATCTACAATATTTGTTACCATAGCATCAGGTGTGCGTGCTGGAGTTTCTTCCTTGAATGTAGGACGTGTGGGTCTGTCAGCTGTTCCAAACCGTGTCCTATGTTGTGATCCTGCTATGCTCCTGTCATCCTGGTCATTATTATGATTATTTCTCCTATTTTCCCCAATAAAATGTTGCATCATAACCATCATTGCCTGTGTACTTGCCTCTATTGACTGTAGAAGCCTCTCCTCATGCTGTAAAGTCTCATCATCTCGCATAATTCTCGGTGGGCTTTGAGAATGTCTCTCAACCATATTCTCAGTTATGCTAGTTCCCTGTGTAAATAGAGCCTTTTTGGTTTTTTTACTTTTGTAAACTAAATTGGCTGCATAAACCCTATCAGGCTGGTAGGAAACCACACTGATACCATTGTAATGACCCTTACCAACAGGCCACAAAAAAACCCTAAATTTAATACACTGCTGAAAGTATATTGCTGAATAAAAAAAATAACTGATGTAAAATAGTGCCAATGTATTCATTCAATGATAACCAAGTGTTTTTAAATATGATATGCAATTTTCAACACCGAAACATTACAACATGGCACATTACAAACAAACTCTAACTAGCTGAATTCAACTGAGAACTTGTTACAACTACAGACTGAAATGAAGAACCTGGATTGATCAAATGCTGGAGACTGAATGCTGAAGATGATATGATGAAAGTGCAACTCCAATTAAAACTCCAAACCAGCAATTAAGCACAAGTGAAAGGACTGAAATATCCTTCCCACAGCTGCAATAATTCACGTGATCTTTCACACCCTCAAAATTGCGTACCAATTGAGAGTTTTCGTTCTCAATGGCCAATTGTGACTACTTGCAAAACCCTAGGCTCCACAACGCACATCAGCAAATATCAATAATAAATCTCGATGATAAACAACGAGCCCTCAATGCCTATTTATTCTTTTTCCCCTCGATAGGTCGGCCTCCTTTTTAATTTTTTCTCCGCTTCTTCCAGCAACCTCTAGAACATTATTTTATTTAATAACTTTATAAAATATATCACTTTATTAAATTAATTAAATATAAAGTTACCTTGTAATATATTTTTTAATTGATAACTTTATAAATAATTAACTCCTCCAAAACGGGGACATTACACTTTTGGTACGATCCGTCTTTTTTGGTGAGACTTTTGGAGATCTGCCAAATTTGGCAAAATTTTTGGCACATGCAAAAAAAAATTTCAATTTTGGGCACGCATTGCGAGGTGCCATATCAACACACATTCAGCCAATGACGTCAATGCCCAGTCAACCACCACATCAGCGACCAACCAACCAGTGACGTCAGCACCCAGTCAACCACCACATCAGTGCACTATCAACGATGACATCATCAAAGTGTAATATGACAGGCAAATGGCTGTCAATTTGTTTGTCGTGACTTTTTTTCCAAAGAGCTTTTTTGGACCTGTAGTTGGTTATTTGGCCATAACTTGGGCATACGGAGGTCTTTTTCCTATTCGAAAGAAGCGTCGAAAAGCTAGTTCAAAGGCGGAGACAATGGTGTTGGTTTCGTTTCATTCCGAGTTCGTTTGAGCTTCCAATTTTGGCATTGAAGTAGAGGCTTCTGTTTCTCTCTTCTCTGCATCTGAAATCCAAGTTCCTTTCTCAATTTTTATGCTTTCTATAGTTGTTTTCTTTGGTATTTAAGAGATATCATCTGTTGTGGGGGGGCATTTTCTTTTCTATACTTTAATTCAGAATAAGACCCTTCTACTTTCGTCTTCTTCTCTCAATGGCGGACTCTTATGTTGCCTACCTTACACCACACAACTACCATACTTGGAAAGGACAGATGACCAGATTGCTTATGGCAAAGGGATTATGGTCATGTCTCGATGCGGCTCAACCAGTTCTACAGAGGCCTTATGAGCTTCTTATGCAGCACAATAAAATGGATGAGGCAATGGGCCTCATTGCAATGAATATTTCAGATGGGTTACTATTTCACCTGGATGGTTTGAATACACCCAGGGCTATGTGGGACAAGTTTTCCACCTTATTTGACACAATGAATTAGTTCAGGGTTTTACAGATAGATGCAGAGTTTACCTCCTTGATTCCTGAATCATTCACCAGCATTGAGGATTTCTTGATGAAATTCAAGTCTCTTCGATCTATGTTATAGATTGCTGGAAAGACAAAGTCTGATGATGAGTGTATCTTCCTGATACTATCCAAGCTTCGAGGACCTTATAAAATTTTCACTTCTACCTTCTACTCCACTATGGATGCTCTAGGTGCACGACATGTTATGCCCTCTTTCGAGACCTTTTGTGACCGGTTGACTCATGAGCAATCAAAGCTCACTCAGATGGATTCTCTTACAAGTTCACAGTCATAGGCATTGCTTGCCAAGTCACCTCAAAGTACACAGAAGCCGAAGCAAATATCAGATTCCTCTTCTCAACACTCTATTGGCCCACCATCTTCTTCTAAGGAGAAACAGAAGACTGAGGGACCTACATGTTCCTATTGTCAGAAGAGAACACACGATGAGTCACTTTGCTATCAGAAGAAGTTTGATGGTTACGAGAAACAGATAGCGGATTTGCAAGCTCTTCTTCAAAAGAGCAATCTTTCCTCTCCATCCTCTTCTAGCTCATAGGGGTCTGCTTATCAATCTTCCACTATCAATCCTACAGCTGGACAGGATCCTGGAAAGGGTCATGCATTACAGGCTTCTTTCACATCCCCTTCACAGGTCCCTTGGATACTGGATTCAAGTGCTTCTCACCATATGTCATCTTCTCGAGAGATATTCTCTTCTTTTGAGGCTTCTCCTATTCCCCATATTATCATTGGGAATAACATTGTTATGACAATCTGTGGGAAAGGCACTGTATGCATTCAAGATGGCACATTCAATGATGTGTTGTATGTTCCATCTCTGTCTGCAAACCTTTTATCAGTTTATCAGATTTCTCACAGTGGGTCCGGGAAGACAGTTGAGTTCACTCCAAATTCAGTTTTCATCTAGGATAGTATGACAGGAGGTATTGTTGCTACAGGGACAATTGATCTTTCCACCCATGTCTACTCCTTTTCACACTTTGGTCCACCTTTGCCAGAGCACGACTCTCCTCCTTTGAGAGAGCATCATGTGGTACAGTCAGGTTGCTTGAACCTCTGTGTGGTTCCTGAGACTACTATTGTGACTACCCTGCCACCTCCTACTGAGGATTCTACAGAGGACATTCCTCTCCTCTTTGATGACAGTGTCAGCAAACCTATCATACCACTTACATTGGGGATTCCCTTTCAGGATCCTCGTGTCTACTCCTTTGAGCATCAGCTCAGCCTTCCAGTGAGACCTCAGCTTTCAAGGTTCCCTCTACAGTGTCCACTAACTTTCACTCCTTTTCATTGGAGTCACAGTGGTTTGTTCATTGATCCAGGGGTTCTTTCCTTCCGAGGGGGCTTTGGAGCCTCGACCCTCTATCACAGGGGGGTTGGCAGCATGCATTGTACTTATGGCTTTGAGAGAGTCTCTTGAAGTCATTATTTTTTGTCTTTGTGTGCTTTTACATCTCTTTTTGGAGAGGGGTTTTTTCCCACTGGGTTTTCTCCTTTGCTCCGGTTTATATGGATTTCCTTGTACTGGGTACCTGATCAGGCCTTGTTGTCGAGACCCATTTGTTTTTGCTTTCATAGCATTGCTAGGTAAGCTTACTCCCTGCTTTCAGCTTAGGAAGGGTACTAGAGTATTTTTTTATTTTATGCTAATTAATTAAAAATCATATTGATTTAATTATATAAGTTTCTATTACTCTATGTTTACCATACTGAGCATAGACAATAGATATGAATAGCAGAACTTCTTATTTTATTCACATATGCCAAAGACATTACATTATGCTTCAATCATGATTTACAATGATCCCGAAGGGTGTATTAATACTTTCCAAAGAACCTTCCCGAAGGGGTCCGTTGGCTACATAACAAGAACCTTTCCGAAGGGACCCGTCGGCTACATACAAGAACATTTCCGAAGGGACCCGTCAGTTACATACAAGAACCTTCCCAAAGGGGTCCGTCGGCTACATAACAACCTTCTCGAAAGGACCCATCGGCTACACAATATTTATTGACAACATCATCTCCCCCAAAGAGAAAAGTCGTCTCCTGACGACTACAAAACAAAACTCAAACAACTAATACAACAATATTGATCTGTCACATCACTCTCACATTCGTCCTGTGCTTGCACCAAACTAGTTTCCAAAACACACTATCTCCTTAGTCAAACTGACCTTGATAGCCACCTGTGCCACTTTCTCTGCTTCCAATTTTGGGTCCACTAAGCCAAGTGTCGCTGAAGTGCCCTCAACTGGATGATCGACTCCTCTCGAGCTCTCTCTGCATCCACCAAGACAGCTTCACGTCCAACACCTACTCCAAGTGTAACACCCCTCTCGAAATGCTTGTTCATAGATCTTTCCACCTCTGGCACACTATGCCTGCAGCAGCTCTAAGTTTCATCAATTGGTCATACTTCCCACGACTGATATCTACAACAACACTATTTCTGCAATTTCTCCTAATCCCGCACTCTTTCTGGCAACCGCTGATGCTTCTCCTTCCCTTTGGCATCAAATGCTACTCATTCCGAGCATATTCTTGATTTGTTAACGTTTTTTTTTTTTTAATTTACAAAACCTCATTCTGCGTATTGAACCACTTCACCGTTCTAGACTGTTTATCCGCCATTGCTACAAACCCTAGAAACCCTAGAAAACCTTAGAAAACCCCCAAATCGAAAACACCCAAAGGGTGTATAAATACTTTCCGAAGAACCTTCCAAAGGGGTCCGTCGGCTACATAACAAGAACCTTTCCGAAGGGACCCGTCAACTACATACAAGAACCTTTCCGAAGGGACCCGTCGGCTACATACAAGAACCTTTCCGAAGGGGTCCATCAGCTACATAACAAGAACCTTCCCGAAGGGACTCATCGGCTACACAATATTTACCGACGACACTCTAGGTACTTAAGCTTCATTTAGGTGCATTATTAATTAATTATTAATTAATAATGTACAACCTAATTTTTTCCTTTAGGGTTTCTATCTCACCTTTATAAGGTTGAGCATTGTACTTTTTCATTATCTCTTATGCATTTTTCACATTTGAGAGCAACTTTTCTTCTGTCTCCATTTTTCTTCTCTTGTAATAGGTTATTGGCTAACAGGTTCTTCTTGGGTTGTGTAGAATTGATATTAATCAATTCTTTTAGATAGTACATGAACAGAAACACTTGTCAATATATGATCAATAAACAATCACTCCAAATTGGTACAAGTAAAGGATGCAGAAAGATCCTAAGAAGGTATGATCCTACATTAGAAATACAACAAATCCCAAACTGAATCATTAAGCCAACAAAGAAGGGCAAAGCACAACGATTCTCCAAGGTTACCAGGGATGAATCAAGGTCCAAAACTCTGCATGTTGCAGTGCCTAAGGTTGATATGGCCAAAGACAAGATTACTCTAGAGGAATATGATGATAGCATTTGATCTAGTACATGCAACTAAGACATAGCCAATAAAGGAATTTGACGATTCCACCCAAGCAATGAAAGAAAAGATGAAGAAATTGGAGGAAAAGTACTAGAAAGTAAAGAGCAAGAACAAAGCCACGTACAAATATCTATAGTGCCTACCTTGTCCAATTAGGAAACAAGACCAAGCCTTTGATCCACCTAAGGTTCTTCCAAGGGAATCAACAGAAGTTATCAAGGACATGAGAGAAATTACCCAAGGTGCAAAAGAATGGGTGAAAAGAATTCAAGATGGGGCAAGGAAATCTATAAAGGACCTAGTTTTGATATATGGAAGGGTATAAGCTACCCTTGCCAAGATATAATGTGTGGATGAAATGTGGAATTATACACACCTCTACCAGAATGAGACGATCCCACACTTGCAAACTTTGGTAATGGGAAAACATTGATTGATAGTGAAATACTATGGTTAGGTGAGGCATATGATTTCACTTGCTGGTATAGTGCAATAGTCACAAGAAAATAAAGGAGTTTGCTTGAATGACGAAGATGGTTGAAAATATCGGAAAAGGAATCTTCAATACTATTGTTGAAGAACAGACTAGAAGAGTCCATTATAACAAATCCCTCCTTAAGAGACAACTTAGAGAATGTTTGCATATTCTCAAATATTAGGTGCACCACTCAAGAATCAATACCAAATTGAGAGAACTTTAACAAATGTAACAAAGGCATGCCCATTATGGAGTCCAAGCAAGAAACGACATTGTTTTAGTGTCAACAAATTGGAGATGGTGCTTTTCAGATCTGTTACATTCGGGGAAAGGAATTAAGCATAAGCTACTCTAATTGAATGAGGATCTTATTAGTCCATGTAGACCGACTCATTTATTATAGATTCTCTCTCCATGCCCTAACCCTAATTAGGGCTCAAGTGGCAAAATTTAGGCCTTCATTTATGTTTAAATCTAGGCGACTCATTGTAATTTGAAAGACTACAAAAGGGGGCTCACCTCTCATTTGTAACAGAGCAAACTTGCATGGTTTCTTTGTTCCCTCACTAATAATAGATTTTCTTTCATGTTGGTTGATGAATGAGATTGATAATATTGTTATAGTGAAAACATTTGCTCATACATTTTAATATTAGATGATTTGCATGTGTTGTTTAAGGCTGGTTTAAGCGATTTATGTGGATGCTTAACTTCAATTACTGAACAACATTGTTTCATGATGGTCTTCATTTGTGGTTTGAAATTCGTTTGCAAAGCCCTTAAAGATTGCACCACTTTTAAATTGTTGTTGAATTTGGTGAAGCAAAAAGAGGTAAATTTCACTTCGCAATATTTGTCTTTCGAGTTCTTAGGTTTAAAATAGATTTCTCAGCCCTATCTCATTTACATTCAGCATATTTGGTGAAAATATCCAAAAGTACTAATTGTCAAATCTTTCCAAATAGCTCCCAAAACTAGTATTGTTGAAGCCATCTTGAAGAAAATTCTGTGAGTCCCTCTATGTTACCAGCATAGCAAAACAACCACTGAGCTTATCTACACATCAAGACCTAACATAAAAAGACCTTGGAGTCACTTGTATGATCTTTTGAAATCTTAGAATACACAAGATTTTGCTTAAGAGAGGATAAGATACTTGGGTATTTTATCACGTGTCGGTGTGGTCACAAAACACCCATCAACATAGCCCAATTCATTTTGTAGAGTCAAAGAGAAAGAAGAAGAATTTTAAATTCAGAATTTAATTTTCCCTCTAGGCTATTTGGCAATTTAAATTTTAACTTCTATCCTCGTCCCTCTTTTACCTATGTCCACTTGAGGGGACATAATATTACTTTATTAAACTAAAACACTAAAATGAATAATCAAATGCATTGTTCAACTGAGTTTCCTGATGGGGAGATATGGTGACAAGGGGTGGGTTTCAAGGAGTTTGGATTTCATTCATTCAAAACTATGCAAGACATCCTAGTAATCATCGATGCAAGGTACTTTGTTTTGTTGGCCAACAATTCGAACAAAAAAGTTTCAATATACATTTTGAAGCAACTTGATTGATTTGGTTCCTTTAACAAATCCAAGGGATCAGTTGAGAACCAAACAAGAAGCTGGATCAAAATTTGTGATCCAATAGTAAGAGAAAATTCAGTTCCAAAGATTCAATACAACAAGAAGGTACTCTAAGACATTTTACAGCCCCATACACACTCAATAAAATAGGTTGTCTTGGCATTTCAATTTGTGACTTCTGAGACAACTCAGCTCATGATAGTATGTGAGATGTAACTTCTGTTCAAATTATATGGGGAAGGTTCCTGAAATTTAAAATAGCCGTACATGCTAGGCTATAGAAAATTTAATATATTCTTCACACAATACAATATTTACTGGATGGTTTTCCATGAAAATACAACTATTTGACTATCTTTTTTAAAAGAAAAGACCAACACTCTGATGCACACTTGGTTTGAAAGGATTAACTAACTTAAAACAACACATGATGATGTGAACTAAATTATTAAGCCCTATACACAAACTAGATGAACAAATAACTTCAACAGAAACCTTGATGTTATAATCCAATTTCAAATTGATTACAGACGTCACAATCATAAAACAGCAAACACAAAGATAATAGTTTGAACAATATTTCAATAGGTGGCTCATATAGCATAAAAAGAGTCTGATGCCTGCTGAAGGAACCTTATTCGCAATAGTGTAAGTCAGTAGATCTAGCTGCACCCACTCCAATTCCACAACACATCAATGATGGGAGATGTCATCATTAAATCCATCAAAAAAAATGTTAGAAAAGCATCTTTGGGTTAAGCACACACTTATGAGTACTATAATTACTGTACGAGGTCCAAATTTACTCTTCATACATACTGCAGTGCTTCAATCATAACTTTTGGTTTTTCTCTTCTTTCTTTTCTTCCATCCATGGCACATAGGCATCAGGTTATGTACCTAATCATCATTTTTTACATTGATTTTCTTTCCTTTCTGTCCGGAATTTGATTTCTAATGCATATTCTTATCATTTTGAGCATCTTTGACCACTACCTGACACCTTTCACAAGTAGAATTCCGTGTTATGCGTCAATTTTATTTTATCTGGAAGTGAGATAGAGTATGCACATTATCTTTTTCAAATAATTCATCTTGTTCGCCCTCATTTGTCTTACCCACAGTATTCCAGGAAGTTCCCCATACATCATGTTTTCGATGATTGAAATCTAATTGAAGGGCACACAAACTTCATTTCTAAGCTAATTTCAGAGTTCAACTCTTTAAATGGTAAATCCTGTACACAATTTATTTAACAAATCTACAATTCAACTATATGCATTTATCTCTGTGTGTGCACAAGATTTTAATCTCATATGTTTAAAAGAAACAATTCTTATTCCAGAAGCAAATATGTGAAGTTTAATAAAAGAACATATATACTAAATAAAAACACAAATTTGGAACTCACCTTTGTAACTTCAAGCTGAAATTTTGCAACCCCTCACTTGAACACCAAATTTCCTTATAAAGTAGTTGACGGGGAGTCTCTTTCATAAGGTCCAGGAGCACCTTCCTCTTTACTTCCTGAGGCCAATCCCGACGTGAGATAACTTTGCGCAATCCTTTTTCTTTTAGTGCAGGAATAATCTTTCCATAGAACATGTCACTTGGACGTGGGACAGGTGGAATATTTGCAGCTGGAGTTCCACCAACAGTAGAACCAATCTGGGCATACTGTACCCTCTGTTGCCATGCTTTGAATACACTGTACATACTAACAACATTGTCCACCCACTGGATTAAACCAGCTCGACCGCTTATAGGAGTGACAGAATAGTATCGAACAGCTAGCAAACGACTGCGCATATCTAAGCTTCCATTCAGCATTCCATTTATAGCACGCAAAAGCTGCATAATTCTTGCATCAAGTCGCAAATCTTCCCTGCCCTTGAGAAGATAAGTATATCTTTGGCCATCTGAACCCAGGAAAACCAGTTTCTTTGGCTTTGTCTTTGTTGCCAGAATAGTTACTTGTTCACTAAAAGAAGAAACTGTAACTGGGCACAGGCGATCGCTGCCTTCAGCTTCAGAATCGGAAATTAAAATCTGTTTCTCAAGGCCAGGCATTGGAGCATCGGAAGAAGACAGTTGTGCAAGTTTTGGAGCAACGTCACCAAGAGAAACTGAAGGCTTCTTCTGATGGTTTGCCAAAGATGCAGCAATGATGTCAAATGGACGCCACACATCAGCAAGTGAAGCAGCAGTTGAATGTGGCATCTTAAAACTTGTTATGGCATCTTTAATTTGTTGACCATATTCTCTCTGAAACCAAGCCTCATGAGCAGTTTCTGGCAACCGAGAAGTTGAAGCTAGACGACGTTCCAAGGCCACAGCAATCGGTGCCATCATGGCAGAATATTTAGCAGCATTGATTTTCACTTTCTCACTATGGGTAAGGGTCATGTTCTCTGCCACCCTTGAAACCTCTTCTTTCAGTGTAGCTATGCGCCTCAAGACATCTGCAGCATAAAGTTATGTATATGTCAACTAAATCCTCTTTTATAGCTACAACTCTTCATTTTGAATCTATAAAATGGTACTTCAGCAGAAATATTAAACCTACCGTTAAAACTGCAAACTCATATCAGAGACAAAAAAATGCAGGAATAAGAATTTATTTCAGCTTTTACCATTTAACATGATAATTGATTATATTGTATTTTGTGACTCTAATGTGCTGAACAGGTGAATGGCATAAACTAATATTAAATCAGTATTATATTACCATGTGGCATGTTTTGTTTTTGCATGCCATAGAGTTGGAAGAAAATATTATAAACACAAAGATAAGAATGCCAGAAGATGGCATGTGTTATCCATTAACAACTTTACACATGCTTTATCTGATAGGGATAAAATGTTTGTTTAATATTTTATTATATATCAAAAATCTCAGCCCGTGACTGGAAATAACAATAAAACCGTTGCAATTGTTTACAATTTTTGCTGGATCTCTTCTTACTGAAGTAATATTTCTACATTCGATAGTAAGAAATATCCTAGGCCTACGCATGGAAACTTTGCGAAATATAAAATAAGGGAATCTTTTCAGACAATACTCATAAGCAAGAAAAGTATTTTGCATCTTGATCTCTGTATGAGGCAACTCACCACACTTAGTAATCTATTAGATAGGATATTCTTAGTTCTCTGTGTATTTGAAGGATCCATCAATCACTCGAGAATCTAGATTGATTTCTAGTCTCTGGAGTTCTTATGATAAATTTAATATGAAAGCTCTACAGCAGTGGTGCCAAAGTTTTGCACTGAAAATTTGAAAACCAATAAAGACAAATATAAGGCCGATTAACAAATTCTAATGGAACATATAATTTTTTTGTATTGAAGTCTTTCATTATTAATTCATACTTTTTATAGTTAATCTTTTTGTACTTAACTGTATGTGTCAGAGCCCTTGGTTATAGTTCTCAGCTCAGGAGATGAGGATCGAACCCCCATAGGCTATCTTTATGAGGCTATGGATATGGCCAAGGAGGCTATAAAAAATTACTACAAGAGAGACAGCCTCAAATTTGACTGCATATGGAAAATTATTGATAACAGATGAAACTATCAGCTCCACCAACCCATTCATACAGCAGGGTACTTCCTCAAACCTTGTTTTCGCTTCTCACCACCCCTCAGTTCCCAATGGAGAGGTCATGGAGGGCAATATTGAATGCATGCAAAGGATGATACTTGAAGTTGACATGAGAGACCTCATTTATTCCAAATTGGACAGATACCAGAATGTGCAAGGGGCAATCTATTCTCTTCAGGCATGGCCAAGAGAAGAAGAAACACTCTAGCCCCCAAGTATAATATTTAGATGCATGATAAGTAGATAAAAATTTAAAAATGTTTTCACCCTGCTTTCTAACTCTTCAATATCTTATTTAGCATATGCTTGGTAGCAAAGTTGGGGTGGAAATGTTTCAATCTGTGATGACTTGCCCTATAGATCATATGCTAGACTTGTAGTCAATCCAATTGTGAACACAATTGAAGATTTTTCAAGGCCATTCACATGAAGAAGAGGAAGAAGATAGCATAGAACACCTCAATAATCTTGTCTTTGTGCACTATAACCTTCAATTGTACACGAGGAAGGTAGAAGAAACAGGTCCAATGATTTGGATAATATAGATCCTTATTGTGATTGAACATCACAAGTGCAACCTCCATCCTTTACACAGGATGAGATCTATGGTTTGGAGACGCAAGCTACGGAGGAGTGGATGGATGTGCAATGGGGTTGGATGACATTGATGAGGAGGAGGAGATTGAGGATGATCTAGGATGGAGGTCAAGTCACAGATGGTTCTACAGAGGACAGAGGCACAACCATAACAAATTCCTAGGACTAGACGCCCTACCCCTCCCATAGTTTTTACTAGAGTTGTTGGGAAGGGGAAGAGGAAGAGGAAGACTATTTTGATGTTGTACTTGTAATCTACTTGTAGTTATACTTTATAAAGACAAGTTGCTATTTTAACTTTTTCCAAACGATCAAGGCACTAGCCATCAACATTCCACGTGAGGATGTCATTTTGTACCCAACCTGCACTTAAACATATTAGCTTGTTTCTTTTGTTTACTCATTTACTAGATTATTAGATACATCTCGTCATTGAATCTTGCAAAAACAAAATGCATTCCCTAATTAAATTTATGCAAGTTTTTAAGTTGTCGAGTTATCACTGAGTTTTGCTGGGTTTTTTGGACTTTGACAAGAAGTTGTCAAGTACGGGTATTTCAACTATGCCTTCATATGAATTGGTATAAATTAGGGAAGGTCCCTACTGGGGACATTACAAGTGGTATTAGATCATGTTCCTGCCAGCCTAAGGAGAACTAGTTGATGCAACTTAGCCAACGAGCAATTAGGGCTCTTAAAAGGTAAAGGAGAAATTTACCTCCCAAAGCAATACAAAAACCCTTCAAATGGAACAAGAAATGAGGGATTTCGTGGAAAGAAATGAGAAGACAAACGAAGCCATGCTCCAAACCTTATATAACATAAGAAACACATTAAAAGCAACCAAGGGAATGGCAGGAATACATATTCTAGCCAAATTGTAAGTGACAATGAGACCACCTCAAGAACCCTTGAAGCTTTCTTGCCTCCCTTTATAACGAGGGAAAGATCTCCAAGCGAAGGTGAAGAAATTAATAATCCAAACATGGAAAGACTCGCCATAGAATATGCTAAACTTGAGCCTGAGGCAAAAAGAGCATCCCCTTCGCACCATATTGCTAAGGCAAGATGAAAACCATTTCAAGGAGAAGAAATAATTACCCAAACCAAGATATTTAAAACAAAATAAGAAAGCTATGCATTCGTAGCTTTTATGGATCAAAAATGATTATGGTACAAGCAAGGTTACAAAAACTAGAAAATACCTCAATCACTACCCCATGACAAAAAAAGACATCACATTTGCCATATTACACTCGAAAGGAGTGGCACGTGATTGATGGCATGATACCCAAGACCACAAAAGCATAAAGACCTATGATGTTTTCAAAAGAAAATCCATTAAAAAAAATTGATTGAACTCATCCCAAAAACACTTCAAAAAGTTAACAAGTATAAGGCAAAGAGTAACTCTTTGAGACTACATCACAAAATTCCAAAGGTTATCCATTATGTTCTCGGAAATATCCAATGAAAGAATTACACATTCATAGAGGGTTGTCAGATAACATATGAGGATTGGTGAGTGCATGGACCCTCCTAAACTTAGAGACACAATAGTCTCGATGTTGCCCAAGCAAGTGAAACGAGGAATTCCAAACACACATCTAAAGATAGAACTTTTACAATAAGGCTCAGAAAAAGGCATATCCCTAAAGATAGAAATGATGCAAGGCTTTATGCTCCTGTTGCATAGAAAAGTGGAAGCTAAGACACATTTGTGAGTATAATAAGAATAAAGGAGAAAAGGTATGCTACAATTACGGAGATGAATGGAGACATGGATACAAATGTAATCCAAGGGACCTCAAGCCAAAAAACTAGTGTTTTAGATGTGAAAAGAGATAGGAGCCAAGGCATAAATGTGGGAAGACAAGCCAAGTCCATAGAATAAAATCAAGGTCCAATAGAGGAAGGGAAAAGGAAAGAAAAAAAAACAAGATACGATGAAAGAATTCTTAACATCGCCGAATCAAAGGAAGAAGGGATAAGAAACAAATGAAGCTTTGTGGAGGAGCAAACCTAGGGATAACGACAGCCTTGTAAATTATTCAACATATTTCCACAATAAAAATTGTAACATGTCAAATTGAAATTCTTCCTGTAGATAATTACATAAAACATGGATTTGGATAAAATGATTAACGTTTTTAACTTGGTTAGATTACTCCAAGAGACGGATCAGGTCTTGGTTGGACATTACTGCCTCTTGTGAATTAGTTACTCCAAAAGATGGATCTAGTCCTAGTTGGACATTCTTGCCTCTTGTAGATTAGTTACTCTAAAAGATGTATTTGGTCCTAGATGGACGTTCTTTCCTCTTGTGAATTGATCTAAGTCCTAGTTGGGTATTTTGCCTCTTGTGGATTGATTACTCCAAAAGGTGGATCTAGTCGTAGTTGGATGTTCCTACCTCTTGTGGGCCAACAGCACTGTATCGACACATATATTTATGTGCAAGTTTGTGTTAGGATATATACATGTGTCTACATCGTGTATGTTGTGTGTCTTCATGCATTCATGTGTCTACTTCATGTATGCTCTGTGCCTTCATGCAATCATGTGTATACTTAGTGTTTAAAAGTGTAAGTTCCATGTTTGATTTTCTTTATCATTGAATAAGAATATTAGAATAATTATAGTGAACCAAAAGATATGAATGTATTACATTTGAGCTCGTAGATGTTCGTTATGCTATCTTGCTAACATTGGGTTCTGCAAATATAATTGACACCATTGTGAGATGACCTAGATCCTTTACACCTACATATGTACATACATACATACCTACATAGGTACATGTGTACGTACATACAAACCTAGATACATACGTACGTACATAGAGATGTATGTACATACATACAGATATATATATATATATATATATATATATATATATATATATATATATATATATATATATATATATTGTTGTCTGTCTTGTGAGTTAATGTACAATTTAGTGGTTATTACAAGCAATATATCTCGCACTTATTAAAATAAGTTTTGTAGATTTGAATACAAATCTTCATCTTTAATTCATGACCTCATGTTTTGTTGAAGCTTGCAAGCATTAATCAGCTGTTTTTAGGTATTTTCCCACAATAGATTAAAATAGCATAAAGCTCTTGCCGTGCAAAAGTGTTGAATCACCTTGTGCCCTAGACTAAGATAAAATAATAGATTTTTATTTGGAGTTTGTTTGCATCGCATACTTAAAACCCCTAGTTTTTCATTTGCCAAATAGCTTTGTAATATACATACACGAGTTATTTTACATTGTCAAACACCCAGTGCTTAAAAGTAAAATCATCAAGAAAGGAATAGTGTCCTGACTCCATCTCTTTACTTCTGACCTCTTTTTTTGCAAAGGTAATTCATAGGCTTCAGATTACTAGATTAAGTTGGACAAATACAACCATGTATCTCTGTCCCATCTTTAATTTCATAGTAAAGATAAAATATATTAACTTTTCAAATGCTAGAGTGACAATGGTAGAAGAACTACCAAGAAATGCACTTAGCTATAAAACTAGACCCAAAAAAAAAATCTAACTCTAAAACGCAAATTCCAAGCATCAGAAGATATGACCAAAAATGCTACCTGCGTGAAGATCTTGTAGTGTGCTTAGCCACTGCTCCTCCCAAAGAACAGTGATTGACCCAAGTTCCACAATCATCAGTTGCACATCCTGAACAAGCTTTGGATGAATTTTACCCTACATTCATAGTTAATTTTTAATTGAATTAGCTCTCTCAAATTATGAAATCCAAAATAAAAATTGAAAATGAAGTTTCCAGCCCTTAAGTTTGAGTTATGGAAGAATTTAAGAACAAAGAAAACTACGCTATTGTAAAACATCACCAACCACAACCCCGAACATTCGGCCTACCAATTAAAGGTTGTAATCTCCAAGAAGAAAATAAAGGATGCAAGGCTATGGACTAGATCACAAGCTATACAGTGAAACCAGTATACAAAGATGTCCTTCTTACAATGAATAGAAAATTAAGCAAATCTCTTCTGACGTGTCCTATAACAGTGGTATGAAACATATTTATGCAGATATTTCCAATAAACAACCAGATTATCATAGACCAGAACGTCCATACAAGATTTGGCAAATTTTATTTTAAATCTAAATCTGCATCAAACAACTGAGACAAGTTCAAAGGTCGTTATGGTTGATACAATCAAAGAAAACTCCAAGTTCATGCTTCAGATCAAGGATAGAAGTGATTGCATTGTTTTTATACTTCGGTGGCTTCTAAAACCCAATCTGGCCTAAAGGACATTGAAATTTATTGCATCATCATCATATGGTTGGCTCTATTACATGGATACGCACAAACTTTCTGAAGCATCTAGCATAATCAAAAGTTGTGTTGTAGAAATATTGAAGTTCTTTCTAATGAAATACAGTGATTTTCAGTGGTTCAACAAAATCTACTAGGTGCTATAAATATAAAATTTACAAAATTTATCGTACCAGACAATCTAGTATACGCTGGAGCTCCTCTGATGGTTCACCCTCACAAGCATTGATATCAACAAGTGTAGGGTAGACTATAGCCCATGGAGATATTTTAGCCAATGTCATCAATAAGCTTTCCAACTGTTTACGAACCTTTTTTTCAGGATGTGTACTCAACCGTGCAAATAGTTGGGGAATTGTGTCCTAAAAGGTAAATTGGGAATTACAAAATCATTACATGGTTCAAGGAAAAGATGTATTAAAAAGATAGAAGTGACAAAAAAATCATTCATAAGATACACTGTAATATACCTGCCATGGTACAGGTGACACTGTCATAAGACCTTGTTCTATTGTCTCTTCTAACTCAACTCCAAAATTAACAAGAATATTTAACACATACAAAGTTGCTTTGAGAGTGGAGTCTTCCCTTCCATATTTTTCAAGTTCTAAATCACACCTTTTCCAATTACTCTTTTCAATATGCATCCTATTTGATAGTGAAAGAAACTGTATGAAGCCACGAGCTGCGCAGCCAAACAGTGATACCCGTCGTCTCCTCAGAATCCACCAGATGTCCATCAAATCATTTATCAATGGAACAAAAACAGATGAATCTATCTCTTGATTGATATTAAGCATTTCCCGATGAAGTTGAGAAAATAAAAGAGATGATGCACTTTCCCCATCTGCGTTTTCAACTCCTGCTGCCCCTGCAGCAGACTGCATGATATAAACAATACGCTGTACCAATAGTTCCACAAAGTTTCTGACTGAAGTTTTCCTGTGTACTTCAGTGTCTGGCCATTGCCACATTTCCTCACTAAGCAACATTGTTGTCTCATTTTTCAAGAAAAATCTCATGATGGTGGCTCGCACACTCATTACCTCTTCCTCAAGTAAAGAACAGCCTGCACAAGAAAACTCCTGAACAAGAATCTGCGATAAATGGCATGACTTTAATACTGGGCGATCTCCAGAAAGTGATGCTTTGGCAAGATCATAACACCACAAAGCATATGAAAGCCATGACTTAGACATCTTTGGGCACAAAAGTGTGGCTGTCTTTACAGAAGTACCCACAACCTGTTCAAGAATCAATGCATAACTAGTGACTGACATCAAGTTGGCTTCCCTTGAAGACGTTCCCTCCTCCATATTTGATGTAATTTCACACGATTTGTACCAAATATTATCTAAATTCATCTTTGTAAGCAAGTCTGGCCAATGTATTTCTGAATAAGTTTTCTTCAACCAGGAAGTGAGTTTCAGACAAGCCTTGGCTTTCATTGGGTTATCAGATGCAGAAACAACAGCCACTGGAGAAATTGGTATATAAGAACGAACCAATGCCCAAAGCTCTGATATGGCTTCCTCTAAGTTCCCCTCTGCAAAAAGTAGTAAAATACGTTCATAATGTAAGCTTGAAAACATCCAGTCACTAAATTTGATATCCTTACATTTTGAAACTCCATCCAACAACTGGTGATGCAACCGATGAGCCATTTTAAAATTGCTCTGTTTGCGAGCTAATCTAATGAGTTGTCGACAGAGCTGTAAAGTTAACTTTGATTCTGGCAGCACAGTACGATAAACGCGCAGGACTTTTGACCACAAGAAACAATCTTGTTGTATCATGTTCATTGGAACTTGAACTACTTGCTGCAAAGAGCTAGATACTGTGGAATACTCCCCAAATTCATCCTGGCAAGCAACAAGCTTGCACCCAGCTTCATAGGCATAAATACAATGAAATTGAGTGGCATATGCTGCTGCTTCAGACATACCATCAATTGACGAAACCAGCAATGCTTCCTCCAGCATCGCCTTTGCCCTTTCTATTTCCATCTTTATCACATCTTCCTTGGAATCTCTATGAAGCATTGCCTGCAAGAGCATCTGTTCACTTCTTCGAACAGCCTGCCTCGGATCTACTGTCAGTTCACTACTACTCTGTGGAGTCAACCCCAAGTATCCCCATGCACCTTGTACATCTCCCTCATCAAAGCGAGCTAGAGCGTGAATTGCATTCATTTCATTGCCAGCCGTTGTTAATGCTCCAGAATAGGATTTGCCCGCATGCTTAGCACGAAGTAGTTGCAATTCTTGCAGCCAGTGGTCTAGAGAATCCCAATCTGCAAGAGCTACATAGTTTTCGATTATACGTGCAATAACAAATTGAACTGCATCAGCTCCCATTGAACCAAGGGCATCTTCAGACTGGAGCAAGTGTGTAAAATGAGCTGCAGCTTTTTCATATTGCCCCTTTGCTTGATGTACAAGCCCTGTCAGCCATCCAAAAAGTCCAGAGGTCCCCATGTTTTTCTGTCCTGGTGTACTATCATCTGTAGTAAGCGCACCAAATGTTGAAGCTGCCCATGTCTGAAGACCCACTATGGCATCTGACTCGTGAACTCTACAGAAGGCTAGTGATGTGTGGCGTAGGACCCGGAGCGCATCATTCAATATTTTGGTTCTCAGTCCCTGTGAATTATCCACCGTTTGGCTTCGTGCAATTGTCACAGAAGCATTTCTAAGGTCCTGCAATCGTATTGCTGCGTGATGAATTATACCAGGATTACATTGGATTGCCAAGCTAGCATTCATTAGTGCCTCACATATGCGAGCGAACCACTCCTCACAAACCTTTTTATTTCCACGGAAAAATACAACACTTTGAGAGGGTGCAGCTGGTAACACAGCTGAACCCTCATATGCATTATAAATTTCTTTCTTCAAGGATTCCACAAACTCCAACAAGAGCCTCATTGGTAATAAATGAACACCTGGGGAGCCTGTGCCACTACTTGCTTCACGTCGCCCAGGATCAACTTGTAATAACTGGGCAACATCTAACAGCATTCGTTCCAGTGCAGCAAATGTTTGAGTGGGACTGCCAAGATGAGTGCGTAGACGAATAGCAATGCAATGTCGAGCTGCTTCGTGTATAGACCACCAAGCAGCAGCAAGGTTGTTGGTAGAACATACTCTCTCGAGCATTTCACCATCTATATTATGCTCCATCCACAGGCCATCTGCTTCAGAATTAGCTGAATCTTTATTTGATTTTGGAAGTCCACTCTTCAAATTTCCACAATAGCTAAGAACAAGACGTTGGAGCCAATTAGAGGGAAAAACCTGCCACCGTTGGGAAATATAGTTCAAAACTGAGACAAGCTGCTGTGGCCGTGATGATTGTGAAAAGTGCTTGATTGCAAACACTTTCTTCCAGTGGCAGTATTTCCTTGTCCCTATTGTCACATAAGGCATGCCATTCTGGTAAGCAAGATCGTCATTGATCTCAACACAACCTCCCAAATACATTGCAGAAATAAAAACCAGCGAGAGAACTTTTCTAAAAGCAATTTGTATTGAGGAATCAGGATCTCCAAGTTTCTCAAGTGCCACATCTGCAACTGCTGCCAAGTATACTGGATATATGAGTTTGGCTTGCAAGAGGCTCTCCAGCACTGATGCAACCCGAAATCTAACCTTCAATTCTCTATCTGATGCTGCACTTAAAACTGCAAATAATACATTCCTGCTTAATCCTGTATGGCAACATGTTTGAAAATCTTGATTATCTATATTGCAGAAGCATTGAAATGAATCCTCCTCAGTGTTAATGGCAGTCAAGATCTCACAAAAGCTACTAATCCAGTCCAATGCTTCCAACTTGACAGAAAGACCAGAAGAGATAGTCAGAGCTTTGGCAATGCAGAAGCCATAGACATTTATGTTACTGGATACAGCAATGGTTATTTCCTTCCTTTTCTGAGCTGATATCTGTGAGCTTCCCTTAAACTTGGTAAAAGCCTCAAACGTTTTCGGAAATGCCTCAATAATTTTATCTTTTCCACAAACAATGAAATTAGAAAGCTTGTGTAGCGCCTGAATAAGTGCATACTGGAGATCTGCATGGCATGAAAAAGGATTCCTGAAAGGATTCAGCTTTTCTAAGATAAAATTGCAAAATTCTTCTGCTTTGTGGAGCCTAGTGTTGGCTGCCAACATTAAATCAACAGGTCCTTTGTCTTTGTCCATCAAAGAATTAATCAAAACCATTATATCAAACCTTATCAAGGCTGAAATTTCAGGTTCTGAAAGAATTCTTCTAAACAAATAAGCTGCAACTCGGTCATTATTTCTCTCATTGGACTCTTGTTGGACACCAAGTATATCCTGGCTATCACTTCCTGGGATGGGGGCATTCAAAAGCAGGCCTGTGAGTAAGTCTAGTTCTGATGTGATAGAAACAATAGCCTGTGAAACTACTTCATTGGACCCATGCTTTAGCAGAAAAATATAAGTAGCTGCAACCAACCCTGTTACAAGATGATTTGGATGCAAGCGTAAATATGCAAAAAATGAATCCACTTTAAGGACAATGTGAACTGCTGATGATTCAAGAGCGAGGCTTTGTGAAGACATCAACTGTAGGTTGGTTTTAACCACTGCCTGAACTTTGTTGGATGAGAATACATTAGCACCAGAAACAACTGTGTTCTTTTTTCCCAGACATTGGAGCAATACATCCACTGCAGCAGGGTAAAATTTTGCAAACCGTTCCTTTAATATATCAGCCAAAAGAATCAAGCACCTGGAAGATTCCTTCAGCCATCTAGGATCACCAAAATTTTGAGCAACCACTAACAAGCACGAAAGCAAACGTGGAACCATTTCCTGAAGTGGCTCAATAATGTGTTCAAGCAAATTCATTTCTAGCATGCCAGTTGCTGTGGCTTGTAAAACTATGACGAAGCAAGAAACAAGTGCAAGCAACCTTCGCAATTGCTGGGGAGTTCCAGGAGTAGCATCTTGAGCCAGTACTTCCATGTCTCCCAGAAACTTAGATAACAGGTTGGCCGAGAACTGCAAGTTGCCTGCCCAAAGCTTTTGAAACTGCAAAAATTTATCTGTAATTAAGCATCTGTCTGTCTCAGAAAGATCTGGAACAAGGGCCCACCCCAGTAACAGATCTACAATATCTGCAAAATGAGACTGGAAATGACGTGTGAATTTTGCTGAGAGAACTGTGAGCAGATTCAGAAGAGAACGAAGGAGAGTTAAGGAGGTTCTCTCATCTTCCAAAAGCTCCTTACATGCTCTAACAACAGGTGAGGCATACCGTTCAATGCCATTTGCATCTCCTGCACTGAAAAACTCATGAAGCCCTGCCAAAGCCAACTCTATGGTAGCAGTATCACCATTTCCTTCTCGAAGCTGAGGCAAAGCCCATCCAATGAATCTTTCAGCAGAACTCCCAGCCATGACAGAAAATAAATACCACTGGATGATGGTGGGCTAGAACTGACAATTGCACGTACATGAGCATAAGCAATAACTTCCTCCTACTTGACTGCATAGGACCTACACAACCACGAAGAAAAGAGAACATTACCTCTTTTTTTAAAACCAATTAAACAAGAAAGATCCTATATCAATGCAAGCTCTCCTGTGACCTTAAAGTAGACACAACCAACTAGGATACAGATTCAGCTTGTGCTCCCAGTTCTAAATCCTTTTTTCCTGAAAAATATCTCAAGTTGTTGATACTTTTTCCCAATTTAAATCGTTTTTAGTTTTTCTGATCCTAACACTATAGCGTACAGATAGATGCCCTATCACTGGACAATCTTAATGGGTATGATATCCAATTTTGAGATACCACAATGCCAAAATTTTAGTACAGAAAACACAAAAAAGCAAACTATTATAGACATGAAACCATATATTAGCACACCAAAACATACACTAAACCATATAAACATGAAACAATATGCAAACATGGCATGAGAAGGTTCCATTCAGAATGTCATGAACAAAGAACATCCATATGAATCTATGTAAAGGATGCAGATTGCAGAGAGATATCACTTTTTTGTTTTTTTCTCATCTGCTAACACCATCATACGATAAGGATATGGAGTAAATCACCCAGCAACTCACCAGAATTGTAACAGGCATTGATCCTACCAGTGATCTGTGAGAGACTATAGAACTATATTTAATTCATGGAACGTGTCTCGTAACTTCTTTTGATAAAGCGTCTCAATACGCATAATCCTTCACATTATATCAGAACTAACTGTTCTAATCTTCTAGAGTCTGTTTTCTCTTCATTTAATGCTGGTTGTGTGTTGAGTTAATTGTATGAAGGGGAATTAACCTAAATCAGTTAGAACAAGATTCCCTGTTGAGAACCCCCAGGACAATTACAGGTGCATATATTTGTACAAAAAAGGAGGGAAGAGGACTATGTGCCCATGCATAGATGATAGAAGAAAGTGTGGAGCAGGTGCAACAGTACTCAATAGGAAATAAGGAAATGCGGGCCTTGTGTAGTGTTTATTCTTTGATATTAATCTGCTTAGTTATTTTAGTACACCCTATTTTGTGTTCATGAAGAACAGAATGCAAAACCTATTCAACAAGAAATCCAGTAACAACCATCCACTTCATATTAGAATATTTTTTTTATTTTTAGTATCTTGCTGTATTTAGGCACTTCTAGGTAATGGTCATTTAGGCTTTCTTTTTAGTTTTCTCTTTCAGTTCTATTTATAGACATTGTCTTTATTAACACAACCTTGCATTTTTGTTCACCCTATGATTAGCATTTGTAAACTCTATTTAAGAGTTCACTGTTAATACACTAATTATTCAGTTTCCTCTAGTTATTCAGTCTTTAGAAATTTCATAGTATCAAAGCGGGTGCTGGTTTGGCATGATTCCCTCCTGGGAGAGCCCAAGATTATGAACAAAAACAATTTAAGTTTTTGTTTTTTGTTCAAAATAGTTAGTAAAAAATTGAAGTGTTTTTTCATAGCCGTTATGGTTCTTGGCACCATTTTTGGAGGTTGTTCATGGTTTTCATGGGTTTTTAGAAGCCATAATTGGAAGTTTCTGATTGCAGGGCTGTATTCTCCGAAATTCAAAGCAAGTCTTTCTGCTCAAGTAATAGTGGACAAGTAAGTGGTATGCCCTGTGGTTTTGTCAAGCCTGCACCCAAAGATTGTTTGTCCTGTAGCAGCGATGAGATGCCGCCATCCAGCCCACAAATAATTTCTTTTTTTTATCCCTGCAGCTTTGGCGTCGATAGCATGAGATCAAATGCCCATGTTCTAGCCTGGCAGCCCAAGTAAAATCTGTCTTTTTTGGCGCCCGCAAACCCCAAACACTTTCGGCAACTATTTTTTGTCATGGCCCAGCAATTTACGCTGCTGCACAAAGGTCCGCAGCCCTGGTTTTCATTTGTCTGGTTGCTGCAGCCAATCACGAAGTCATGCGACCTCCAAAATTTGTCTTCTGGGAAATTATTTATGGTTTATTCTAGTGTATTTTCCAACCACGTTGGCCAGGTCCGTGTGTTTTTTTGGCAGCAGTTTTTCCTGGCAGCATGCGTTGTTTGATCAACATTTTTACTCCAAATCGTGTTCTGTTGGGCACGAAACCCTAATCTGAGTTTTCCATTTGAGCTATAGGTTTTTTTGTATTTTTTGGATAATGGTTTTTTAATTATTTTTAATTTCTAAAAAAATCTGATGGGTTTATTAATTTTTCCCTTGAAAAAATTCAAATTGAGTTTAACAGAGTTCCGTATTTTCTGACCTATATTCTTCAATTTGTATCCACGCTTTTGTTGGGTTTTCAACTTTTCATCGATTTTTCAGCTCAAAAATCATTTCTAGCTTCTATAATATGCAAAATGCGAAGTTCATGTGGGATGTTACTTTAGGAGTTTTACTAATTTTCTCCGAAAACACAATGCTTTGTACTCTTCAGATCATCATATTTTGCAGCCAGTTCTGAAGCATTTTGCTCATCTACAATAGTTTGGAATATTTGCAATCATCCTGAGTGTGTATCTCTGTTTCCACGGAAGGACAGATCTGTTATCCAACATCAGGTTGGATGTTTTTGTGATGATTTCTGGTCAACAGCTTTGCTGATTCAGGGAGGATCTACTCTCACACCAACAAATCATTTTGATGAAGGAGACCACCTTCTTTGGTTTTTTCTAGCTACACTTGGTCATTAACATTCTGCAGTTCTAGGGAGGGGTCTTAGCAACAGCAGAATGTTCTTAAGTATTTGGGACTACAAGACATGTATTATCTTCTACAGGGTAGTTGATAGAATATTAAGGAAGGGTATTAGAATATTTTTAGTATCTTGCTATTTTTAGACAGCTCTAGTTAAAGTCATTTAGGCATTCTTTTAGCTTGCTCTTTCAAATTTTATTTATAGACATCGTCGTTATTCAAACAACCTTACTTTTTTGTTTGCGCTATAATTAGCATCTGTAAACTCTTTTTAAGAGTTCATTGCTAATGAAATCATCATTGTGTTTTCTCCATGCATTCAATCTTTAAAAATTTCACATCGATATGCCAATGGAGTTAAATATTCAAGTTGATATCTTCCTAAAAGAGTTCTTAGAGGGGATGATATCCACACTCTAAGGAATTGGAGAAAATATGGAAGATAGTGGCATTAAAAAATCTACAGTTCCAGATTGGTTAAAAGCATAGTTCCAAGAATCACGGCGATTCATGCGATTCACGCGATTCGGCGATTCGATTCAAGCCAAACGATTTTTTGTGAATTGGTGAATCGAATCAGCGATAAAGGGTTTATGAAATAAGTTACTCACTAAATTTCAAGGGTTTTTTTAATTTTCCGATTCATGGCCGATTCGATTCCAATTCATGGCCGATTCACGATTTGATTCGGCCTTGCTGATTTCGATCCGATTCCGATTCTTGTTACTTTGGTTAAAAGACAGAATGGAAACAAAAAGTACCTGTAGAAATTAAGCAAGATAATGATACAGAGGATTTCCCAGCCAGAATGAGCCAAACCAAAGAAAAAGAATGAAACTAAGAAATATTCTGTGATTGAGAAAAAGACATAGGGTCTTGTTCAATTTACACAACAGTACCTAAAGTTGACAAAGCAATGGAGGATATTACTCCTAAAGAGTATGAAATAGCAACTATTGATATAGGCCCAGCCACCAAGAAGCAAGAGCTTAGGAATTGGATGTTTCAGTCAAAGCAATCAGAGAAAAATTAAGAAAAGAAGAGGGAAAAGAAAGATAAAATGTAAAACAGAGAATGATCAGTTGAGAAAGTATATGAAGCATTTGGTAAATCCCATCAGCAAAAGAGATACAACATTCACTCCATCTTTGGCTCTTCCACAGGAATCAGTCAAAGATTTGAAGAAGGGAAAGTGATAGCTAATGAAACAAAGAAATGGATTGCAAACGGCACTGATAGTGCTATTAGATTTGCGGAAGAATTGACATCAAAATATGAAAAGACTTCCTTATTCTTGTATCTCATTTGCATAAGTATATGCTCAAACTCTCCTCTTTTCCCTTTTATTTTCGAAGTCTTAATCAGAGTGAACCCAAAAAATCGAAAAAAAGAGAGAAAAAAGGAAATTTGTTATCCAAAAGTTGAAGGACAAAACCTTGAATAAATACAAAGTCCCCTTAGAGCTTTTCAGCAAATCATCTTACCACATGAGTCTATCTTGAACGGCAAAATCACACACATTTAGAACCTTGGAGTCCACTTTGTGATCACGCAGTTTAGCACATTGGAGACTTTGTTCAAGAGAGGATAAAGGTACCCTTTCTAGTTTATTCTGAATTATCTATGTCATAAAACACACACGAACATGATCTTAACATTTTTGGAAGCAATTTTTGCTTATTTGGAAAATATGTTAAGTTGTACAGTCACTTCTTGTGATGAATCTGTTGATTACTTTTTTTTTAAAAAACATATCCATCTCAAAAACTGATTGTACAACTTCATGTTTCCAAACACTTCTTTGAACTCTTTATGTCTAAGTTTGAAATATAAAACTGCAAATGATAAGTTTAGAGTCAGAGATTTTAAATTTTAAAGCTAAAGACAAGCACAAGCATTTTAGGGAGCAATGAATAAGCAGGAAAGCAGAACCCATGAGGTTGCTGTTTCAAGCATTACACTTAGCTTCTTTTCTTTTCTTGGCGGACATCATTTGTGATTAAAAAATCCTATTTTAAACAAAAAGAGTTTGAAGATATGATTTTTAGAGTGAAAGACCTTTCCATTTCTGGAAGCAATTTTTGCTTATTTGGAAACAAAATGAAGTTGTAAAGTCATTTAGAGATGGATCTGTTGATTTATTTTTCTGACAATAGGTGGCCTACATATTTTACCAAAAGCTGAACCTAGGTTAGGTTTGGTAGAGATCAGTCAGGTTGTGCCAATAATGAACAATAGTTTGTATCAAAATCTGTTTCCTCAATCAACATGTTCAATAGCCTTGACAATGAGAAGCAAAAACCTATTTGGGTTTGCCCTTCCACATATATATTAAACTAAAATAGGGATTTGTTTAAAAAATTAAAGAATATGCAATTAACATGACAAACAGATTCAAAGAAAAATGGCTTCCTTTTGTAAGATATGTATGAGGGTTAACTCAATAGGAGCATAACATTATTTAACAGAAGAATTTTTTTTTTTATAGATCAATCTCACTCCATGAGCTAAACATCTTTCGATGTTGTGAATAAACTTCATGCTAATAGTTTTCAATATAAATAAATAAAATATTTAATACGTAATGGTACTATAATGTACACATTTGGAAGGGAAACCTGCATTCGTTACTATAATGTACACATTCGTCAAGATGCTTCAGTATGTTACATATATGCTAAAACACGGAATAGACAGTGTTATGGCAACATTTTTATGGCTCAAGTGACTACCTAGTCTCACCTAGATGACATTAGTTGTCAAATTTGAAATCATAGTTTACTAAAGGAATCCTTCATATTAGAAGCAACAATTGTGAAAGAACTAGAGGAAGGAGAGCATGAAGATATCTTATGGAAGCAAAATCTCGTATTGATCGGCTATAGGAAGGAGATAGGCACATCGATTTTTTCCGTAGGCAAGGACGTCTCATTACCTCTCTAAAGTCCACATAAGGAAATCAACTCCCTTCTTGTAGGATAATTTTAAAAGAGAGATCATTCCTTCCTATCGCACTCTATAACTGAGGATACCCCTCTAACAAAGGAGGAAGAGGATCTTATTTTGGAGTACATTTACTTCTTGATCTCTAATGAGATGAATGAATCATTGAACAAACCTATTACCTTTAATGAATCAGAAAGGATTGTGTTCCAGGTCAAGAAAATGACCCCTAGATCTAATGGTTTTCACATAGAATTTTACTAGGAGCTTTGGATATTCTCAAATTGGAAATTCTAGAGGTGGGTTTGGAATCTCAAAGGAGTAAATAGGTGCTAAGAGGCATGAGTGTTGTATTCCTTGCTCTTATTCCAAAAAGATAGAAAATTCAATGGACCTCTTTGGACCTGTTGGTTAACAGTTTGTCCCACTTGCTAACTTGGCTTTACCTTGACTCTAGACGCCCACAATGTGAGGAAACAAAAGGATGTCACCAACAAATGGGTCAGTGTATGTGTTATATCATTGTCCTCTGAATTATAAGGTATAGCTCCCTTATATGCAACATATGCAATGAATTGTGTCTTTAATAGATCATTGGGATGGGGATATGCTCTTAACCTAAGAGCAAAAGAGGATAACCTAGATTGTTTGCAAACACAAACAACCTTGGCAAGATAAGATTTGGGTAACCTATGACAGCTAGTAGAATAGCTATCATAAATCACCTTGAAGCTCTCTAACATCTACTCCTACTTCTAAATGCAAATTGGACCTAATGAAATGCAATCCAGGGAAAGAGCAGAGATGCACATTAAAGATGAAATGGAATCCACCTTAATTGATAACCCTCCACTAAAATGGAATCTAGTAAGATATCACCAGCTTCAAATACATTTGTCCTACAATCCCATATTTTAAGAAAGTTAGCAGTTTGAGTATTGAAACGTCTGCCTTAAACTGTAATTGATATATATATATATATATATACACACACACAAATAATTTATATAGTGCATTATTTTCATGTCTATTTTATCTGGTTAATCCAATACAGTCAAGTGATTAGTTTACACTAGACTGTTTGATGTCACTATCAATTATATTTACATCGACAAACCTCTAGTCGTGTTGAAGTGCCATCTCCGATTTGATATTGGTTGGCATCACTTTGCTAAACGGTGTAACTCATGATTTATATACTTGCGTAAGTACTTTAGTATCGGGTGTAACCCGCCATTTATATAAACACTATTTAGTATTAACAAAGTTGCTATGAATCAGTATGTGTACGTTGGGACATGAACGTATAGAGTCATGACTCTATTATGTCATGTTTATATATATATATATATATATATATATATATATAAGTCTCATTCTCATTCTGTAGATCATATCAATAAAATTGGCAATACTGATCTCAAACAAGGAAATTATATTTTACAACAAGTACATTAAATTTATCAACAAGAAGACATCAGTCTGTTATATATCAGAATACATATCAAGCACTTTGATAGGCCTACACCAAACATAGTCTATTAAAATTTACATGGTATCAGAGCCTACTTGGTAGAGAGGCTATCAAAAGTACTGCAAATATGTCAAATAATGTGAGAGTAGAAGACAGACTTGAAGGTGCCATAAATTTCTTTTTATAGAAAATCCGGATTACCACAATCCTTGAAGAACTAGAACTAGAATCATTCATTGAATCTAATAATCCAATTCTTGAAGATGAAACTGGAAAAATCACTTGGAGAAGGCAAAACAATAAAGCCAAGAAAATCATAATAGACTCCGTAAAGGATCACATTCTTCCTTCCATTTCAGATCTGAAGAAAGCCTTTAAAGTATTCACAATAATCAAAAATGCATTTGAAATAAACAATTCAATCAAATTGATCGCTCTAAAGAATCAATTGATGAATACTGAAATGAATAAGGGAGAATCAATCTCATCTTATTTTGGAAGGATCTCTAAAATTAAGAATCACTTAAATTCCATTGGAAACAAAGTAGAAGATCAAGAACTCTCTAAATGCACTCAGAGGATTACCATTATCATGGGAAGCATTCATTCAAGTTGTCAATAGACCTTCAATCCCTTCTTTTGATCAACTAAACACTGATTGTACATCAGAAGAATCAAGATTAATTTCCAGAGGTATTATATCAAATCAAGAGGGAGAAAATCAAGCTCTTTTCTCAGCTCCAAATCATCAAGGAAAGAAAAGGAAATTTAAAGGAAAGAAACATGACCATAAGAAAAAGCATAATAAGGTCAACAATAATAATCTCTCTAAAGTTAAATGCTTTAAATGTGACAAATTCGGACATCTTCAGCAAATGTCCTGAAAGGGAAAGAATCTTAGCCTCATTAGCCGAAAGCAAGAAAGATGAAAACCTAGTTTTCTACTCCACTTTGTCAAGTGAGATAAACTCTAATGAAAGTGTGTGGATAATAGATAGTGGCGCTTCCCGACATATAACAGGATTTAGAGACAAATTTGAAACACTTGAAAATTATAGATCTGAAGGAGTTACTATTGGAGACAACCCCACTCATCCAGTCAGAGGCACTGGGACTTGCTCTATTCAATTAAGGATTGGAGTTACATTAAAGTTGAAAGATGTTCTATTTGTACCTAGAATAAAAAGAAACCCATTGTGAAGTTTTCACATCATCGCCCCAAATTTTGGGGACCCCCTTTTTTTCGATCACCTTGGCAATAATTTTTCAGGCCAGGAAAGATGGGTTAGATTTATTTTTCACCCAGTTTTAACTTCATTTTCCAGAGCTTGTAATTTTATCCTTAGGCCAGGCAAATTTCAAAGACAACATTTTCTCGATAATTTGGACTATAGTTGGCAAGATAAATCTACAAAATTTTGAATTTAAACGGTTTTTGTTTTGAAAATTAGATGTGATTATGTAATCTTTAGCATTTTCAAAATAAATTTTTTAGATTTAATTATTTCAGAAAATTTTTTTTTTTTGGTGAAAATTTTGATTTTGTAATGGTGAAATTGAATTAGGAAAATCGATTTTAGATTCTAGAGAAATGATTTATTTTTGTTAAAAATTAAAATTGCATTGCAAAATTGATTTTGGATTAAATTGCAAAAAGTGGCATTAAAAAGGTTAAATTCGCCTTGAAGATTTTAAAATCCTTTAAGAAATTTGTAAATTAAAATTGAAAAATTGATTTTAGCTTGCTAAGTCCGATTTTAAATGATACTTTGATTACTAAAACATCATTAAATAAAAATGTTAAGCATCTCCAAGGCTTTATTAATTTTATTTTTGCAATTTTAGTCTTAACCGGCAATTAAAAATGCACAATTCACTATGGCAAAATTAATTTTTAGCTTGGCATTTAATCTAGGCCAAAGTTGTGCACTAATTAAATTTTCTCTCTCCTAGGGCTGGTCAGGCCAGCTAAGAGGAGTGTGTAGAGTTGGGTATAAAAAGACTTCCCCCTTCCTTCATTTCTCATTCCACAAGCAGGTCTCCTCCTTTCCTCGGCGATTTTGAGGCAGCCTTCTTCCATTTTGGTGATTTTTCTTTGCAAAGGGAGAACATTATCAGACTTAGTGATTTTTGAAACAGCAGATTAGTGTGCTTGGAGCAGATTTCAAGGCCTTAGCGAATTGTTTCTAGGGCAGAATTTTCCGTGTTTGATGATTTTTGAAGGCAAATTTTCATGTTTGAGGTCTGATTTTTTCTTCCTTAAAGAGCTGTGAAATTTGTGGAGGTCTGATTTTCTTGAGAAGCTGTGATTTTGCATCAGATTTGGACAGTATTATTTGGTAAAAGAAACATATGATTAAAGCCTGATTTTTGGCACATGCATGGGCAATTTCAAGAGGACAGAATTCTGATTTTTCCAGCTAGGGCATCATTATTTGCAAAGGGCTTGAAATTCTTAGGTCTGATCCGAACTTCAAAGAAGACCCGGCTATTGGTAAAGGTGAATTCGATTCATTCTAGAGCTGAAAGGTGGTCCTTAAGCAGATTTCGCTCCTTATTCTTCTCTGGTTTTGTTTCTCTTGGTTCTTCTTGCATTCATCATCCATCACTTCATCATCCCATCTATAGGTTAAGATTAAAGAGATAAGTGTAGAATCCATGATAGGACATTTGGTGAGGCAGAAATAAGCTAGACCACCCTAGGAATGAAGTTGGGAGATATAACTGTAGTCCATCCTAAGGCAACAAAGAGGCAGAAATAAGTAGTAGTCCCATCCCTAGGTTGAAGACTGGAGACTGATAAGTGTAGTGATAGGACTTGGCAAGGTAGAAATAAGTTAGAATCCATCGATAGAAAGAAGGTTGGAGATCAATAAGGGTAGTCCATATCACTTAGAACGAAGGGGCAGAAATAAGTGTTTAGGATGGTAGATGTTAGTGCAAGCAAGAACCCTAAGGGAACAAATACTAAGAAAGACAAAGAAGACATGATGCCCAAAACCACCTTCTTCTCAAAAATGAGGCGAATTACCGATACCAATATCGGTACAGTGAACATGATAAAGGTAGACTAAAGGAAGGACAATCCCCCATGGCAAAGAAGATTTACAAAAGTGGAATTGTACACATAGCGGCCTTCCCTCCCACCTTGCCTTGTCCAGAATTGGTTATGGAATGCGCATCAAGGTTTGATTTGGTTAGTAAATCCATCATTTTTTACTATGGGAAGAGAGTGTTGGCCAACATCGGCAAAAAGGTGATCGAAGAAGCATTTAACATCCCTCAGTACAAAAGCATAACAGTAGTAATGATGGATCAGGCGGCCATGTCATTTCAAGATAACCAAGAGGCTTATTTCATGCATCTATGTTAATGTTTAGCATCAGAAGAAGCAAAACATACATTTCGGCAAAGAAAAGATTATGTTGTTAACCAACTCCATAGTGGTCAGGTTTCATATTGCCGACAGACTTCATGCCTTGTATCGGGTTTCATATAGGCTTAATTCATATCGTGCTTTGTTTCTTATTGAGCCCTAATGTATTATCGAGCCTTAATATAATGTAGTTAAGTTGGCAGTTAAACAAACTAACATGCCTCCGAAGAGGCATGTCTCTACATGGCTCTTGAGCCACATAGAGACATGACTCCTCGGAGTCATGTTTGTACATTTCATATATATATTCATGCTCTGCCACAGGAAAAGCATCAATTCCTTGGCATTCGAGTACCTGCATAAGCATTAGCATATTCAAAACATTATTCATAGTTATTCACATCATTTCATTTATCACAAGCAATCCAGTGATTCAACCATTGCTAAAGGAGGAAGTCAATCATATATATTGTTGAAGTCACAGTCAGAGATAAGTATTTAAATTCTACATAATTCAAATTAGAAACTTATCTGCAAGCATTCTTTGTAATTGTTTATCTATCAGAGATCCACTATACTTAACATGGTATCAGAGCTGCACTGATAAGAAAACTTTTACAAAATATTCAGTCTAAACTGATTTCAAAAGTTAAAGTAAGAAAGTTTTAAATCAAAATATTAAAATGGTGAATCGCGTAAGAATAGAAGATAGGCTAGATGGAGCATCAAACTTCTCATCTTGGAAAATCAGATTATTAATAGTACTAAGAGAGATGGAATTAGAAAATTACATTGAATCAAATTTACCCATGCCTGAAAAATGAATCCGAGAAAGTAACATGGAAAAGGCATAATAATAAAGCAATGAAAATCATCATAGACTCAGTAAAGGATCATATACTTCCATCTATAGCTAATCTTAAAACTGCATTTAAAATGTTCTCCTCTATTCAAAATACATTTGAAATTAACAATACAAGTAGATTATTAACTTTAAAACAAGATCTATTTTACATAAAAATGAAAAATGGAGAATCCATAACCTCATATTTCTTGAGGATTACTGAACTAAAGGATCAACTCACATCTATGAAAAATCAAGCTGATGACAAGGAGCTAAGCATGATCGCTCTAAGAGGTCTTCCTCTTTCGTGGGAAACTTTTATTCGAGGTTTAAGCTCCCGACCTGAGTTACCCAAGTTTGAGTCTCTTAAAAACGAATGTACTCAAGAAGAATCAAGATTAATTATGAGAGGAATCATTTCAAGTCAAGGGAGAATTTCAAGCTCTTCAAGTCAGTACCAATAATAAATGAAAAAGAAAGAGAATTCATCAAGCCAATAAGGAAATCAACAAATCATACAAGAAAAGGGATTGATCCAAAGTACAATGCTTCAAATGTGACAAATTCGGTCACATTCATAACTTTTGTCTAGAAAGAGAGAAAATACAAGCAGCTCTAGCAGAAGTTGAGTATGAAAAGGATGAAAATCATGCATTTTAAGTTGTTAAATAAAGATAAGATCCCAAAGTGAGGAATCAGAGGGAGAATGATACATTTCCAAATACATAAGTGACATATGCAATGTTGATTCCGTTTTTCAATCAAAGATATGGTATATCAAGATCGATTTACAAATGAGCAAACAACAGATATTCTTATAGAACCTCTTGTCAATGTTATATTGGAATATTTCAAGTAAACTTGATATGATCAAATTGTAATGTTGAATATTGTATTTAATTTCAATTTATATGTGATTATATAATTATTGCTTTAGATATGTAATGAAAGGTGACGATCTTTCATTGGCATATATAATCAGAAGGTAATCATTGTAAGGTGACGATCTTACATATGATAGGCCGATTATCATGGTTCTTTGGGCCAGAATTTGTCGAACACCATGATAACAAACAAATAGAAGTTAATCTTTGTAAGGTGACGATCTTACAAATGATAGGCCTGTTATCATGACTGTGTTATCGGAAGTCATAAATAATGAAACAAGGTATAAGCATCTCTAGACATTGCTTAAGTGCAAGTAGAGATTATTTGGGCTTCTCTAGACATTGCTTAAGTGCAACTAGAGATTATTTGAGCCTCTCTAGACATTGCTTAAGTACAAGTAGAAATTATGTGTACTTCTCTAGAAATTGCTTAAGTGCAAGTAGAAATTATTTTAAAAACTTCTCTAGACATTGCTTAAGTGCAAGTAGAGATTATATGTGCTATCTCTAGACATTGCTTAAGTGCAAGTAGAGATCATTTACTGTTCATATTGTGTTGCTTCTGATTTAATTAATGTTTTACTTCTCCCTAGCTAAAGAGGGAGTGTTAATGTTTAGCGTCAGAAGAAGCAAAACATAAATTTCTTGATAACTAGAGTTGCTACTATTCTCTGTGAATGACAGAGATATAAACATACGTATGTGTATACATATTAATATATGCATACATATACGTATGCCTACATCCCTGTCATGCCTCATAATATTATCGACAGAGAAAAGATTATATTGTTAACCGACTCCATATTGGTCGGGTTTCATATTGCCGACAACTTCATGCCTTGTATCAGGTTTTATACAGGCTTAATTCATATCATGCTTTGTTTCTTATTGAGTCCTAATGTATTATCGAGCCTTAATATAATGTAGTTAAGTTGGCAGTTAAACAAACCAACATGCCTCCGAAGAGTCATGTCTCTACGTGGCTTTCCCTACGTGGCTCTTAAGCCACGTAGAGACATGACTCTTCAGAGTCATGTCTGTACATTTCATATATATATTCATGCTCTACCACAGGGAAAGCGTCAATTCCTTGGCATTCGAGTACCTGCATAAGCATTAGCATATTGAAAACAGTTTTCAGAGTTATTCACATCATTTCATTTATTACAAGCAATCCAGTGATTCAACTATTGTTAAAGGAGGAAGTCAATTATATATATTGTTGAAGTCACAGTCAGAGATAAGTATTTAAATTTTGCATAATTCAAATTAGAAACTTATTTGCAAGCATTCTTTGTAATTGTTTATCTATCAGAGATCCACTGTACTTAACAATCTAAAGCAGGATTGGCTACACAAAGGCAAGAAAGGAGTCACCAGGTCATCAAGGCTCACCATGGCAGGTTTCAAATCAAAGTATGGCAATCTCATTGTGCTTCTCAACCGGATCATGGACCTAGCTCAAGGTATGCAATTCAAAAACTGGGTGTACTACTTTATTGATGAAATTGCAAATGGAAAGGGCAAATTTGATTGGGCTAGAATTATAAGTGAAAATCTAGAATTACAACTTAGGGCAGTGCAAAACTAGAAGCAATTCCACATGGGGTCCTAGCCCTTCTATTTGATTGCAAGGCGGCAAAGCTTGAAGTGCGACCTTTGGTGAAGAATGAAATCAGGTGAAGGGCGAATTTGATTGAAGATTGAGATTCAAGAAACCCCGCAAAAAATATTTGAGGCTAGGCAAGGCTTGGCTATTTGTGCAAGCTAGCTTGGTTGGATTTGAATGGGAAGGTGGGAAGACCAGGAAGGTTAAGGCAAGGATAATGGGGGAGGTTAAGTTCGATTTCAAGGTAGTGGCCAAGAGCAAGACTCTCAAGTTGCAAAGAAGTTCACATCCAAGGAAGTCATTGAGGCCAAGGCAAGATTACCCCAAGTGCATGAAGACCTCATCCTTTCAGGGTCAGGACATCAAGTACGAGCAAGTTCGAGTGGTGATGAGAAATTTTCTAAGGACAAGCTCAAGCATCCAAGGCTTCACCTTATCTCAAAGATTGAATAAATTTATAAGATAAGGTTGATGAGGTGGCACTTTCATGTGCATGCAATCAAATCATGCCAAGTGTCCTATGTTCTCATTGGTTGACAAATTATTGTAATTTTCTCATTGGCCCACAAAGATGGAGCACTCATGTAATTGGTTGAATAATGGTAACCCTAATTGGGGTTTGTAAGATATAATCTTGGCTCTTGATTTTGCCTCTTAATCTCGGCCATTCATTGTAATTTTGAGCCACTATATAAGGCCATTTTGCTCTCAATTGTGAGAGAGTTATGTTGGAGAATTGTTGCCAAAATACTATCAAAATTGTTCTCTGTTCATTGTTGTGGCTTGCATGGTGGATATACATGATCATTTTGGTGTATTGCATTGTTATTCTCATCTCTCAAATTAAAGTACGATTTCATTTCATGTTGTTAGAGTAGAAGTAGATGGCTAATTGTATGGTGATGTTAGTGAATGTTTGATAGGGACCTATATACTAGGCCACTAGCATCCTAGCGGCTTGTTAGGAAGCCTTGTGTGGTAATCTAGTCCAATCGCTCCTAACTTCTACTTGCATATTATCTTTCCGCTTGTACTTCAAGTTGGGTTGGGAGATAGGTGTCAATGTGAAAATCCTAAAAGTATCCCTTACACTCATCGCACCAATGGAGGTAGCATTGCTGGCAAGCTTTCATTTGGTTAGATCCCCATCCATTTCCTAATTTCTCCATCCATAGGAGTGGTCGAGCAATAAGCATTTAGTGGTAAGATTAGTTGAAGTGAAAGTGATCAAGGAGAAAAGAACAAGTCAAACAAGCGAAGTACCAACAAGTTATCTTCGAATGAATAACGTAAGCCTGCCTACGTGATTACCAACAAATCACATCGATATACTGAGTTAGTATCCACAAGTGTAAGGAACATTGGAGTTCTTGCTTATGTCTTCATAAGTATTAATTTTTCAAGAGAGGAATTGTGTGTTTGATACTCCGTATCAGATATTCAATTGCTAATATGTTGTGTAGTGGTACAAAAACTAACATCAACAAAACCTAATCTCAATCTTTGGATTAACGGATGAAGGTTTTCAAGTTACTTTCAACGAAGACAAAGTCTTGTACTAGCCTAAAAACACAAGTCTTAAAAATGCTATCACTATCGGGACTAGAAATAGGACCTAATATAAACTATGTAATATTCAAAACCAAGCTTTTAATCATGAAATAACAAATTCTAATGAAATATGGCATAGGAGACTCGGACACAATGTTTTAGTTCACTACCGAAGATAAGCAAAATCACCTCTGGAATTCCAAACTTAAATTCTACCCATACAAGTATATGTAAAGGTTGTGCTCTAGGAAAGAACATTAAAAAACCTTTCCCTACTAGTGAACACAAATCTAAATCAATTCTGGAACTAATTCACTCTAATCTATGTGGGCCCATGCCAACTCTCTTCCTGGTAGGTTACTCTTACTACATAATCTTCGTCGATGATTACTCTAGGAAGACTTGGATTTTCTTTCTAAAAGTTAAGGAATCAAATGAAGTGTTATCAAAATTCAAAGAATTCAAAGAATTGGTAGAAAATCAAGTGTCAAAGAAAATTAAGACTCCGAGATCTGAAAATGGGGGAGAATATACTTCTGAGAATTTCAAAGCTTTCTATACATCTGTTGGGATTAAGAGGGAGTATACAATACCTTATAATCCTCAACAAAATGGTGTAGCAGAAAGAAAAAAATAGAACTATTGTTGAGGCAGCTAAAACTATGCTTCATGATCAAAACCTACACTTTTCATTCTGGGCGGAAGCCACTAATACTGTTGTATACATTCAAAACAAATGTCCACACTCTATCCTAGAAAATATAACACCTAAAGAAGTCTTCACAAGGAATAAACCTAAGTCATCTCAGGATCTTTGGTTGTCCTGTGTATATACATATACCAAAAGAAAGAAGAACTAAGTTAGAATCATATTTGTTGGGTATAGTGAAAACTCAAAAGGATACAAAATCTATGTTCCCGGAAGATCAGTAGAAGTAAGCAGAGATGTCATATTTGAGGAAAACACTGCTCTAAAACTATCCATAAGCACAAATGATGAGCCTTCAACAAACTTAGATGAAAGTCCACAATCTGAAATTCGGAGGGAGAATATATCAAAAGAAATGAGTTTAGTACTAGATACAGAAAATAGAAACATCTCAAATTACCAAAAAGAGACCATTGTGGGCAAGAAAAATGATTGAAGAAAATAATATTGAACAAGATGGTATTACTAAGGAAGTTAAGAAAACTAGAAACAAATCATATTATACTACACTAGTAATTGAACTCATTAAATCTAAACCTACATCTGTTGAAGAAGCTCTAACTTGCCAAGCATGGAAAGATCCTATGGTTGAAGAATATAAATCAATACTTCAAAATGATGTATGGGACATTGTACGTAGACCTAAAGTCAAATCAGTTGTTTCTTCTAAATGGTTATATAAAATAAAATATGCAACAGATGGAGCATTGAGAAACATAAAGCGAGGTTTGTTGCTTGAGGTTTTTCACAAAAAGTAGGTATTGATTATGAAGAAACTTTTGCCCCAGTTGCTCGTTTTACTTCAATCAGGACAATTCTCGCCTTAGCAGCAACAAAAGGATGGAAGGTGCATCAAATGGATGTGAAAACTACATTATTAAATGGAGTCATAAATGAAGAAGTTTATATTGAACAGCCTGAAGGTTTCGTGATAAAAAAATGAAAATCTTTATGTATGTACACTAAAGAAAGCATTGTACGGCTTGAAACAAGCCCCTCAAGCTTGGTATGAAAGAATTGACAGTTATCTCATCAAATTAGGATGCTCTAAAAATGAAGCTGATCCTAACATCTATTTCAAGATATCTAATGGAGATACGATTATATTGGTTCTTTATGTTGATGATCTCTTAATAACAGGTGAAGATCATCTGATTGCAAATGCAAATAAGACCTTGCTACTGAATTTGACATGAAAGACCTAGGTTTGCTACATTATTTTTTGGGCCTAGATGTATGTCAAAAGGAAGATTACATATTCTTAAATCAAGGAAAATATACTCAGGATATTTTGAATAGATTTGGAATGATGGACAGCAAGCCACTTGCAATTCCAATGGAAACCAATCTACACAAGCTAAAAGAGGAAGCAGCACATTCAAACTCTATTGATCCTACCCTCTACAGACAGATTATTGGATCTCTCATGTTTTTGGTAAACACTAGACCTGACATCTGCTATGCTACGAATGTACTAAGTCACTTTATGTGTGAACCTAAAAAAATACACCTGATGGCGGCTAAACATGTTTTGAAATATCTACATGGCTCTATTGGTCTTGGACTAAAGTACAGAAATGTTGAAATCAAACTTGAAGGCTACACAGATTCGGATTGGGCTGGTTGTTCCTTGAACTGAAAGAGTACCACAGGATGTTGCTTCAGTCTCGGATCAGCAATGGTGTCATGGTTCAGTAGAAAACAACTTGCAATTGCCTTGAGTTCTACTGAAGCTGAATATATGGCAGCCTCCAGGGAGCACGTGAAGCAGTTTGGTTAAGGAAGTTATTATTTGGATTATTTGGGAAGAAGTTAGATTCCAATGTGATCGATTGTAACAATCAGAGTTGCATCAAACTTTCAGCAAATCCAGTGTTCCACAACCGGTCAAAGCACATTGAGACTCCTTACCATTACATCAGAGACATGGTTGACAGGAATGTGATCAAGCTGATTTATATTAACACAAATGATCAAAATGCTGACATTTTTACTAAACCTCTTGCAAGAGTGAAAATAGAGTATTTTAGATCTAAACTTGGTATGACAAATATGTAATTACATTTTTGTAAATTTATTCATGAATATTATATTTAATTATTGTTTGCGAACTTGTTAAATGAAAGGTGACGATCTTTCATATTCTTTGTTAAAAGTCTCTATTATAAGGTGACGATCTTATCAATAGATGACCAACTATTAAATACCAAAAGTATTGAAAGTTATTGGTGTCATTGTTATAGTCTGGATTCTGCCAGACACATTGATATCCATCATGATTATAGGCCGGATCTTGTTTGAACATCATGAAAATTATTGGTGTCATTGTTATAGGCCGGATTCTGCCGGACACATTGATATCCATCATGATTATAGGTTGAATCTTGTCCGGACATCATGAAAATCATTGGTGTCATTGTTATAGGCCGAACCCTACTGGACACATTGATATCCATCATAGTTATAGGCCGGATTTTGTCCGGACATCATGAAAATCAATTATTATGGTTATTTTAGACCGGATCTTTGTCGAACACCATATTTCATCAAATGTAATCAAGTCTACTCAATTGTACACAGAAGTTTCAATCCCTCGTCGCAAAAGAGGGAGTGTTAAGAAAGTTAGCAGTTTGAGTATTGGAACATTTGCCTTAAACTATAATTTATATATATATATATATACACTAGTAATTTATATAGTGCAGTATTTTCATGTCTGTTTTATCTGGTTAATCCAATATAGTCGGGTGATTAGTTTACACGAGACTGTTTGATGTCACTGCCGATTATATTTACATCAATAGAACTCTACTCGTGTTGAAGTGCCATCTCCAATTTGATATCGAGTGGCATCACTTTGCTAAACGATGTAACCCGTGATTTATATACTTGTGTAAGTACTTTAGTATTATATAAACACTATTTAGTATTAACAAAGTTGCTATGAATCGATATGTGTATGTTGGGACACGAATGTATAGAGACATGACTCTATTATGTCATGTTTCAACATATATATATATATATATATATATATATATATATTAGTCGCATTCTCTTTCTATAGATCATATCAATAAAATTGGCAATACTAATCTTAGACAAGGAAATTATATTTTACAGCAAGTACATTAAGTTTATCAACAAGAAGACACTAGTCTGTTATATATCAGAATACATATCAAACACTTTAATAAGTCTACACCAAACACGGTCTATTAAAATTTACGCCATAGAGACTACTTTGCTATGCATGGTTAGCTCAACTAGAGGAGACAATAAACAGAACAACATTAGAAAGGCTGATCTCAAATGGAATCAAGACCACACAAGACCCAGTTGCAGATATCAATCAAATCCTCCATTTCATACAACCTCTTGATTCTCACTCAGTATCTGGAAATAAAGGGGGAGAAGTTGCATAAAATTGTTGATCTTTGTATTAACTATGAAAGTTACATTTATAGGCCTTTAGATACTTGGCCATTACAATTCATTATTACACTTCGAAGCACTTGAACCATTCAGAATAGGACAGACAAACAGTCACCCGTTACATAATCATACATCAGAGAGAGAACAAGAAACTATACAGATAAGGTTGATAATGAAGCATAACACGATATTTCTGGCATGATCTTGGTGGTTGACCTTCCTTGTCGACACCCATCACCACCCATGGCCTTTGCCATCCTTGAATTGCCCTCAAAAATGTTCAATCTTCCTTTCGTGCCATCAACTGCATCTTCATATTCTAACAGACGCCCAAGTTTAAATTACCATCATCGATAAATCTTTCCTTGTTGCCTGATGGACAGTCGCGATTAAGTCTTCGAATGTTGACAAAGAAAACGCCTTTACCTTCTCCTGACATGTGGTGCTTTTTAATTTGTTTTCAGGGTTAAACCCTTTAGCATGATGTCTTTCCTTTACTTTGTCCCGAGAGACCATTGATTATGGGCCCACTTGCCACCTGTCATTATCTCGTAACATCTTGTGCTCACCTTCACTTCTAACATGTGACAACATGTGGCACTATTTTGCGAGGTTTTCTAAAATGAGCTTTTACTTGGAAGAAAACTTCCCGAAATGAAAAAGGTGTCATTGATCTTGGGCTTAATCAATCGCTGAGATTTATCCTTCATATTGATGCTTTGTGGGTCCACCTTATGCTTTCTTGACACATAGCACCCTTTCATTACTTGAAGACTTGGCCCACCACGACACGTGGTATTCCATCGTTAGCATCAAGCATTGGTGTGTCCCTTTGTGACAAGCTTTTAATATTCCTGCTAGCAAATCACCACCGTTGGTTGAATCTTAATCTATGGCTAACACTTCGCGTTGCATCGTTGATCAAATTTGCATGCTTACTCCTACTACTTTTGACCAGGGTGTTTTCCATTAAACTGTAGATCAATGTGAATCTTCACCTCCAACATGCTCCTGAATGTGGAACAATGGATCAATGGAGTTTCAGACCTCCTTCTCATCAAAGGAACATGTAAACAGACCCTCCAAAATCCTAATCACCTAGCCCTTTGACCAGTGCATTGCTCGCATAGTTTGCTTGATAGGTAGATGAGAAGAAGATCTTCCTAGAGGTAACCAAGACTCAAAACTCAAGACATGACATTGACTTGACTGCAACTTAAAGCAAAAGGGAATGGAACTAAAAATTGGGCAACAGACCTATAGCCTAGTGCAATGTAGTCTACACAATTATTACTAAACTAACTGCAAGAAGACTTAATTTGTGGCTTAGTTCTCTAATTTCAAAGAGAGCAAGGGAGTTTTTGGTTAAAAGACAAATTTTGGACGGCGTTGTTGCAAGCGAGACTATGCATTCCATGGAAACCTTCAAAGAGAAGGTTATATTTATCAAGCTTAACATGACCAAATACGATGATCGTGTCAATTGGACTTTTTTGCATAACATTTTGGAGGCTTATGAGTTTGGCCAAAAGTGGATCATGAATTATAACACCTCCTCTTTCTCTCTTCTCACTAATAGCTATCCCCTTGAGCTATTTGGAGCTTCCATGGGTCTTTGCCAAGGGGATGCTCCTTCACCTTATGTATTTTAATGGTTAATTGCTTGGGAGAGTTATCAAGTCTCATGTGAGGCAAGGGTTGATTCTAGGTTGGAATTAGGGTAGCAATTCGCCTCCCCCTTCTAGTTTACAATTTGTAGAATGATAACGCTCTGATGGGATTAGCAAGATTTAATGAGGCAATCAATCTAAGGTCTTAAAATATTTACTTGGCAGCCTCAAGGCAAAGGATTAATAAGAGCAAGTCCTCCATATACTTCTTCAATACTCCTAAGCTTATTCAAACTAGGATTGCTCGAATACTTAGATTCAGATTGGTATTTTTCCTCTTGTATATCTTGGTATCTCAATTGCTATGAGCTCTATACCTAACAGGTTTTGGCAAAATGTTCTAGATGAGTTCCAAAGAAAAGTTATTCATTGGATCTACAAGTGGCTCTCTACTGTTGGGTGAGCGACTCTTCTAAAGTCAATGATTCAAGATTCTCCCTAAATATAGGTGACTTATGCAAGCAGCTTGTTCAAGTTTCAATTGTAAGTTTGATGGCCTCTCGTGACAATCCTTATGAGCCAATAATTATTTTTTGAAAAAAGAGAGATTGGCTAAGTGGGAATTTTCTTGTAGCCTGAGATGGGACAGGGATCTTGGTCTCATATAGACAAGCCTTAATGGTCAAGTCTTGTCGACAAAGCTCTTTTGGAGAGAGTGGTATATCAAGTCACCTTCTTGAAATAGGATTTAATAACAAACAATAATAATTAAATCGAAACATAAAAGAATAAATTTTAAGTTTTACAAGAATAAAATTAAAAATAATTAAAATTTAGTTACATCGAATGAATGGTCAAAAGACATGAATTGAAAAGTTGTCTCCCTCAAATATAAGCTATCAAAGGGAGAGGAGAACTTCATTTGAGGACAAGAAAGGAAGTGAGAAAGAATGGAGCATGGGAATCAAGGAAGAATTAATGAAGCAATGGAATGTAAAAAGGAAGTAACTCTTTCAAAGGGTAGAAATTAGCAAGGGTTCTGCACTGACTGAGAAATTTTGTGTCTCGTGGCAAAAGGCAGACACAATGAAGAGACGTGACCTTTCCCTTACACTGGAAGACATAAAGAGAAGACAGTTCTATTTGAGAAGAAAAAAAGGGAGATATTATGGGTGCAGCAGCAGACTTATTTTGAAAGAGAAAGATTAACCAAAACAGATTTTTGTGAAGACTTTTTGCAGATCTAAGAAAAAATTTATAATCAGATCTTCATACAGTGTATGAACAGATACAAGGCAGAAGTAGAACAGAACTTCAAGCTGATTTAGGGAATAGCTTTAAAGCAGATCCTAAAGGTTTCCTAGAAGAAAGAAGAACTATTTCACTCCAGCGATTCAAGTATGTGAAGGAATCATGTGTGATGAATAAGTGTTATGAAGCGGTGTCACTATCAGTCAGAACCCAAGGACACTACCTAATAGAAGGGCAGATACCACCAAAGATTGCATCTCTTGAGGGAAACAAGAGGATATAATGCCACAATAGGACGAAGTTGGTAAGGCCTCAAAAAGGAAACAGTATGCAACTAAGCAAGGGATCTGCAGTTTCACAGTTTATAATTAGACAGCAATTTATATATTGTTCAAGGCATTGGTATGGTGCACTGAGCATTCTGATCTGGCTGATTGATTATCTTGTCTTCCATTTGATAGGAAGCAAAAATGTTTGCATAATAAATAATAATGAAGATTCATTTCGACAATTATAACCAGTATGCTGTACCATTATGTTGGAAAGATATGGTGCATATAAGGAAAGCGAGTAGCTGAGATGCCCATTCAAGTTAAGTAGGAGGCCGAATGACAGATATACTTATGTGCCCCTCAGGAGGCTGATACAGCAGATATGTTTTTGTGCCCCTTTGGAGGCCAAAGAAAGGATGTACTTTTGTTCCCCTAAACTTGATTGATAGGCTCAAGGCATCTTGTATGACCTCCCATGGACTTCATAGCATAGATGATTCATGGAGTAAACCCTCAAAGGAATCCCGTGTATACTTTAGGAAAATTATGATGATAAATAGAATTATATTTGTAACTCAACGGATTACATGTTTTTTCAATTTTTGTTAACTAATCTGATTGCAAGTTCTACATCAAAAAACTAAGTTACATTTCCATTTTCTGAGCTCAATCCAAACCCTGGTTGGGAAATTTAGGGTAAATCAAGTAAAGTCCCAACAGGGGACATTACATGTGGTCATCAGGATCAAGATTGGGCCAAGATCCTTACTTCAAAGTATTTGAGAGGAGTGGAGACTAATGATGTTCCTTGTTGTAGCCTTGGGGAAAACGGCTCTATGATTTGGAGCAACACTCAAAAGTGGCATTAAATTAATCAGGCAAAGGGTATACTTTGGATATGCTATAAAGGCTCAAAAGCTTTACTCTGATTTTCTTCCTGGGATGGTTCCCCTCCTATCATATGTATATATCTGCACTTGCAATCTTTGTGTAGGTTTTTCTTGAAGCAGGTTGGAGTAATGTGTAAGACTACAAACTTCTCAGGTTTTGGGTTAAGTAGAAGTGTTTAGATGGAAAGAGCCTCATAAGCTAACCTCGAGGGGTTCTGAGGAAGATTGTCAGGAGCTTGGAAAGTTTCTGGTAGGCAAAGCTTGTAATTCCTTAGAGAGAAATAATGTTTCCTGCTTAGGGCTCTGATCCAAAAGGAAGATTCTCAGTTGCTTCGCAATATTAGGAGTTAGACAGGCAATTTCACAGGAGAACGCAAGTACTTTGATGGAAAAAGGTGTGGAGGAAGTTTACTTGACCTAAAATGCAACCTGTTCAAGTGGCTGGTTGTATAGAATAAGTGTCTCACATGGGAGAATTTGAGAAAGAAAGGATTTCAAAGTCCATTTATTTGTGTTCTTTGTAACAATAAAGAAAAATGGTATTCACATATTTGTTGCCTTTTTCTAAGGAGCTTTGGCACTGCTAGTGACAGATTTAAGGCCTTTGTCTGCGCTTCCTCCATGCTTGAGTTCTGGGGTCTTCTGCGGAGTTCCCCTACCAAAACTTCTTTTTGCATGTTGCTTGGAACAAGGGCCTTTAGTATATTATTTGGAAAATCTAGTTGAAAAGAAATAGATGATTCTTCAGGATAAGAAAATGTGAAGTATTCAACAATGGATAAAAATTATTAATGATTTTCACAAGACCTTACCAAGAAAATGTGATATGTCTGCCCCTCTGTATCCAGGCGATTTGGTTGCCATTCGGAGATTGGGTTTGGCTAGCTGCTGTAGGTTCCCCTCTTCCAAGGTGGGCCAGCAAGCCAAGAGCAAGGTCCACCAAGATGGTTGCTAGTTGCCCCCTTCTCAACAAGTATTGATGATGAATGTTAATGATTCTTCCAGGGGTAATTCTGGGCATGCTGCGATTGGTGCAGTTCATCGTTGATTTCTTCTTTTCTTTGTAACAAAGGAAAGCATACCAACAACTTTCTGGAAGCTCTTGCTATCCTCTGCTCTGGATAGAAGTTGTGCCGTTGGTTGGAGAAGGATCATATATCAATCTGATTCACAAATAGTGGTTGATATGTTAAATAAGTGGTAAATTGAGGAACTGAAGTAGCAATTGGCCTTGGTGGTCAATCAGATTGTGAGACTTAGTAGATCTTTGGATCCTATTAACTTCTGTCACATTCCTTGTGAATGGAACAAGGTAGCACATTGTTTGGTGAACTCAGCTTCTGATGAGCATATGGGGATGTGGAATCTTGGGGACTGAGAACACTTGTCCACAAAGTATTCTCAGATATTAGAAGAGCTAGTTTGGGAGGACATTGAGGGTTTTGAGAAAGGCCTGGTTGGTTGGTTGTATTCTTTTTAATTGTTTTTTAATGTCCCAAAATAATGATTTCCATAAATAATATTAATTATTTATTATTAGTTTTATAAGATAAACTACTATTAAATAACTATAAAAATATTTAATAAGTATTAATTATTTTATATTAGTTCCTTAATATAAATGAACGTCGAATACTAATAATTAATTAAAAGATGGCTTGAAACTTAGTTCCTCACCATTAGAGATTGTAGCTGACGTAGAGATCTTTATCGCTAGTAATATGGACGTCACATTTATGATGAAATTGTACTATTAAATATAAAGACGTGTCATACAACATGCATTAGGGGCATGGAAATGCGTAGAGTTGTATTTGAAAATAAAGTCATGTTTTGGGAAATTGAAGAGACCTTTGGTTGTAATGTGAAGAGTCTCTCTATGTGTTATATATATCGCATCAAGTGAAAGGCATTGTACGCTTGAATATTTTATTATCAATAAAGTGATCTTTTGTTGTGTGGTCTGGCTTTTCCCTTCATTTTGGAAGGGTTTTCCCAAGGTAACTTATGTGTGTCTCTTGAATCTTTTGGCTCTTTATTATTGTTGTTTATCAAATATTTTTGGGCTAAAATTTAACATGGAATCAGAGCCAGGTTAGATAACAGCATGTGGCGGTTCTTCTCATCGCCTTTGTTATATCAAAAGGATCTTTATTGGCTTTGCTGATTGATAATTTTTTTACTGCAGTTAAATATGCAGTCATCATTTTGTGTGTTAAATTATAGCTGTTTTTTATAAATTCAAAGGCCAAAGATTTTAAGTTGGTCGCTTTTGTGTGGATTGTTGTATCAGATTGTCAGGTTGTTTGTCCCGTCACCATGAATTAAGTAAGATCGGAGGTTTCGTGATAGGTCTGGTGAATGTGACTATACTTTCCTTTATTCCCTTGGAGCCAAAGCATTGACAAAATTGTTGAGATATTAAACAGAACAAGAACGCATCTTTAAATCTGTATGGTGTGTATCTGGTGTCTGTGCCATCATTTGTCAGAGATAATATTAGCGGAGCTGTGTACGATATTCAGACCAGGTTATCAGGGGCAGGATGATGGATCCATGTGGATGTTCTCATTTGCAGCTCTTCCAAAGCGTCATTTCTCCATTTTTTGCCAGGCATATTTGCTCCATTTACAGCACTCATGTTCCATCAGCAGGACCAACCTGCACGAGTACTCTTCATACGATGTTGATGCCTGCAGATGTTAGTAGCGATAGAGGGATGATTGAGATGGAAATCAAAGAACACAAGGAATGGTAGATGGAGGCTCGTAATGAACTCATCGTTATTGAACCTGCAGGATGAGGTAATCGTCAGGATCTTGTAACCACAAGTTTTACCTTCCTCAGTGTCATCTTGTTTTGTCAAGCATCATCATGAATTTATACATTTTCATTGGATGAGCAAAGAATTTTGCATCAGCAATTTGTGGCCATTCTTTTGTCTTATGTGTGCTGGGAAATAAACCCCAGAAATATGCCCTATGTTGTGATTCTGTTTATCCCAAGTAATCATCAATGGAAGTTTTTTGATATACGGCAGTCTGTCGTGTGTCTCATTTGTTCTTCTCGTGCGCCAAATTTGTTTTTCCACCACGCATACATCAAATAAAAGTTCGTCATCTTTTATCACTGTAGGGAATATATAAGGTGACCATTTTTACCGTAAATGGTTGTCTAAATAACTTCTTTTATAATATGATACTCATAGATGTAAGTATCACTGATTAATCGGCGATACTAGAAAAAATCAAGATTTTTTGGGGCCGGTGATTTAGTTGCCCCAAAAATCGTGATTTTTTTTTTGCAGATTTTTTCAAAAAAATCGCAGATTAATAGGTGATTAATCGCCTAAAAATCGCGATTTCTTGGAAAAAAATCACTTGCGCCCGGCAGTTACATAAAGTGACGAAAAAACATATTTTTTTCATTCGGTTTTTAAATTGCTTAGGGCGTTTTGGAGAGGAGAGGATAGAGGAGGATTTCTTGGCAAGCAAGAGGCGGAATCGAGTGCATTTGGAGGCCTTTTAATTCGATTTCTTCATTGCTAGGTAAGTGATTTGAATCTTTGTTTTTTGTTTTTGCAAGAGATTGTATTCTTTTTTCTTGCATGTAGATGGATAAAAATACATTCCTAATTAATTAGGAATGCATTTGATAAATGTAAGCAAGATTAAATGCATTCATTTGCATTTTTTTCCATTCTAGATCGAATTTATGTTAGAAATTTGCACTTTTTTGAAAAATTGGAAACCCTAGCAGCTAGTTTTGTTTGAATGTTATTTGGATTTCAATTTATTGGCGCTGTTATTGGAATGTTGCTTGAATTCTTTGTTTAACTATTAACTTTGATCTTGTTATAATTTATTTATAGTTTTTTTTTTAAATTTGTATGCGTAAAGCAGCCCACAGCAATTTTAAATGGCAGACAAATGGCCATGGACTCCATGCCCTTCAGGCTACATTGGCACCAAGCCAAAGAATGCGAGAGACCAGGCATGGAAATATGCCTATGAAGCACCCGATGAACCAACCAAAGTGATTTGCATTAGATGTGAAAAAGTAATATCCGGGGGCATTTACCGGTTCAAATATCACATCACAGGGATCTCAAAACATGATACGAATCCTTGTGAGAGTACAACAGAAGAAATAAAAAGGTTTGCAAATGCCTTGCTCGCAGCTGGAGAGCAAAACAAATTGCAAAGAAAGCGGATTAAATTGCATGTCAGGGCAGCCATAGCAGAGACCCAGGGCAGTTTCGTTGATGTTCAAGAGGAGGCAACCATTGAGAGCATGGCCGGTTCTAATCGTGGGCCACGTGTCTACAAACAGGGTGGTTTTTCTCTCACGAGTTCCGCTCCCACTCCCACTCCTACACCTCCTAGCACTTCCGCACCATCAAGATCAGCAGGTGCTTCTGGGATAGGGAGCTATTTTGTGCCGAGGCACACACCTAGTGCACAACCTTCATTAGAGGCCACTAGATGGAATAAGGAGGTCCATGACCAGGTGGACAATGCACTAGCAAATTTATGGGTTTTCAACAACCTTCCTATTAGTGTTGTTGACAGTCCCTATTGGGAGGCTTTGGCCACAGGGTTGACAGTTGCAGGAAAGGGGTACAAGTCCCCTTCTCGTTTTGTGTTGGGTGGTAGGTAAGCGAATAATTTTATTACACTCGATTTGCTTTTAATTTTTAACTTTTTACTTAGTTCTAAATTTTAATTAATTTATCTAGAAATTAGAATGTTGATTACTAGAGTCTAAATCAATTTAAAATTACTAAGAATCTAAGACATAACTAAATTTTGTTTTTGTAGGCTTATTGGAACTGCTGTTGAGAGGGCCAAAGCATTTGTTGAGGAACAAAAACAAGAATGGACAAAATTTGGTTGCACCATTCTTTCTGACAGGTGGACAGATGGGACGAGCAGGACCATAATTAATTTTTTGGCCTGCCGTAATGATAATGTGGTGTTCCTGAAATCAATCGATGCCTCCAGCAAGGTAAAAAATGCTCAGACATTGGCATTGATGTTGGAGAACATGTTCTTAGAGATTGGCATTGAAAATGTGGTGCAAATCATCACAGACAATGCTGCTGCATATGTATCAGCAGGTAAACTGTAATTTTATGTTGCATGTGCATTGTGAATTTCACAACAAGAATTTTTAATAGTTTGATATTTTTGAAAAGTTAGAAACTAATTAGTATTTTCTTTTACAATTGGCAGGAAAACTCGTACAGCAGAGGCACCCCACTCTCTCTTGGACCCCATGTGCAGCACATGTCCTTGACCTTCTTTTGGAGGACATGGGCAAACTTGAGTGGGTCACTCCAATTGTGGAGGATGCAAGGCAGGTGACAAAATACACATACAATCACCCATGGGTCCTTAGCCTGATGAGAGAGCACACTTATGGCAAAGAAATTGTCAGGCCTGCCGTCACAAGGTTTGCAACGATTTTCTTGACATTGCAAAGGATTCTCGATAATTTGGTTTCTTTGAAGCAAACGTTTGTTTCCAAAAAATGGCTTGAATCCACATTTTCAAAGAAGAGTGAAGGAGAGAATGTTGTGCGGATTGTGTTTGATAAATATTTTGCAGATAAGGCCGATGAAATAGTAAAGGTAACTACAAAACTTTAAGTTTTAGTTTACACTTTACAACTTTATAACATACTAAGTTTGTAACTCAAGCAAATAATAATTTTGTAACTTGTCAACTAATTTCAAATTTATATTGCATGTGTCTGAGCCTTTAGTCAGAATTCTGCGTTTGGTTGATGGAGACCAAACACCAATGGGTGAACTATATGAGGCCATGGACAAAGCCAAAGAATCTGTCAAAAATTACTACAAGGGGGAAAGCATCAAATATGAACCCATTTGGCAGATCATTGATAGAAGGTGGAATAATCAGCTCCACCAACCCATTCATGTAGCAGGATATTTCCTCAACCCACATTTTAGGTATATCGTAAGCTCATTCTTACTCAAATTTAAGTTAACGAAGACTTGAGTTCATTTTGCTTTCATAGGGTGTTGGGTGTGTACTTAAATTGCAAGACTTATTTGTTTTTGGTTTTTGGTTTTAGGGCTGATGGTGCATATGCAGATCCTGATGGAGAGGTCATCAGAGGCCTAAGTGAGTGCGTCCAAAAGATGGTAACCAGCGAGGAAACAAGAGATAAAATCATCGCTGAGCAAAAGATCTTCACTTCAGCAGGGGGCAAGGTGTTCTCACTCCTCTCTGCAAGAGAGCAAGGCTTACACAAACCCCGGTAATACATTTGCAAACTTCTGAATCTCAAATGCTAAATTAACATTAATGTTTCACTTTTTGTTGTCTATTAGTATTTTCTAACTTGTACAATTTTTGTGATGCAGTGTCTTGGTGGACCATTTGGGGTGCAAGTACTCCAAATCTTGCAAAATTTGCTCTCAAAATCCTATCACAACCTTGCAGCGCATCACATTGTGAGCACAACTGGTGTTTGTTTGAGGCCATCCACACAAAAAAGAGAAACAGGTTGTCCCAAAAGAGGATGAATGACATGGTCTATATGCAATATAATCTTAAATTGCGCATGAAAAGGGCACAACAAGATCCTCCTGGGCCAATCGATTTGGATGAGATAGATCCTTATTATGATTGGACGGCACAAGAGCAGGCTCCCTTATTTACACAAGAGGACATCTCCAATTTGGAGAGGGAGGCCGCGGAGGAGGCTACGGAGGAGGAAGGGGGTGGAACTAGATATGACATCGATTTGGATGACATCGAGGAGGGCGATGATGAGGATGATGACATTGAGCTTACTGTAGAGGACCTTGACATCTTGCACGCAGTGAATGTGGAGCTACCGACATCTAGTTCTATAGCTACACCATCTCTTGCATTGGCACAGACACAGACACAAACCCTGCAGGGTTCTAGTTCTAGAGCTTTACCCTCTCACGCACTCACTAGTAAAGCGACTGGGAAGAGGAAGATGTAGTCCTGTATTTGACATTTGTACTTATTTGTAGTCATGTTGATGTGCTTATTTGAACTGTTTACATTTGACACTTTATTTATGAGAATACAACTTCTCGTGTGTTGTGAACTTGTTAGTTGTTAGTAATTTACAACTTGTCACTACTTACTTGTTAGTAATTTACCGATTAATAACTCTTTTTGCATTGATATATATCTAAACATGATTGTTTCTTATGTATTGTTAGTAATTAAGTCATTAGATGCAAAAAAAATTGAATTCTGTAAAAAAATCGCATTTTTTTATTAAAATTTAGTGGTTTTTGAGTTCCCGATTTTTTCCCCGATTTTTTGCCGATTTTTCCCAATTAAACTTTTTCAGGCCTAAGCGATTAATCTCCTCAGGCGATTTTTACATCAATGATGATACTCATACACTGTGACCACACCATCAATGTCCAATTAAGAACTGTTTACAATCCTCGGCCCCGAATCTTCTGTGGACCTCATAACTGTTGTCACAGTCATCCACCAGTTTGAGTTGGATAAAAATATTTGTTGGTGTCCAATGGTGTAATTGTAGAGTGGGCAAATTGGAATATCTTGGTGAACAGAGATACATCATCTGCTGCACGCACTTGATTTTTTTGGCTTTTGTTCTATCGTCCTAAGGTCAAACAACATATAAATCTGGAGATTGTAGCTGCAAGAGGATGTGGCAAATAGAATCAAGGAAAATGGCAGGAGCATATATGGCAGACAAGGGAGTAGGAGCGGGAATTGTAAGCAGACTCCAAAGATTTAACATAGCGAGCAAGCTCTTCTCTCACCAAACACAACAAAGACCGCCAGCTCGACTCCATTCAAATTCACCAGCGGATGGCATCATTATCTTTATCAACCATTCTTTATTTTGGAGATTTCATCAGCATAATCATCGGTGCGGTAACACATGGACATTTTTGTTTTGATGGTGATTGAGTACTTGAAATTCTTTATTACCCCCTTGTGTCGTCAAACTAAAGATATTTGTTTCTGGATAAGATCGGAGATATCAGTTTCAAGGGCTGAAACTGTTGAATAATATTGCTTGTCCTTTATGCGAGTCTCTATGTTCTCATGTGTGTGCCGTCATCAACTGTGCCTCATCTTGGGCATCCGTTGTGTTAAATCCTGATAACTTGATCATATTGTTGTTCTGATTTTTCAGATTAGACGGATCAAAAATGCATGAAATTTCCTTTATATATGGCCTCATAATAAATGCATCTCCCTAGAGCAAATCAGTGATTTTCTAGGCATATTTATATGCCTTGTATTTGACTATTGTAGCTAATATATAGTTGACTATTAGTTAATGCATAAGAGCACCGATTTATGAAAGAGTAAATTAAATGTATTTTATGGAGGGCCGACCTAGAAAAGGTCATGTCCTTTGTAAGGACATGTCCCTTGGGTTCACTATAAAGGAGAGGCAAGGATGTCAATAGAAGACACACATTTTAACACCCAAGTCTGCTCTTCTAGAATTACTACCTTGAGCGATTTTATATCAGGATTAAACCGATTTCCAAAATTATACACCATTCTCCAAGAACGTTTAATATTCTGTCCAGAATATCTAAGGACCATTTCCAGCAAGGTTGAAGGTAATATATCAGTATTATTTCATCAGAATTTGCAGAAAAATTACATGGTATCAGAGCTCTGATAGTCGAACCTTGGCTCTGCAAATTGATAATCAGATTTAAAACATATCTAAGCAAACATCCTTCTACCTTCAATGGCCAACGCAATCAAGCCCGAAGACAGGTTTGATGGAAAGAAACACTTTGTTGCATGGAAATTCAGAATTATGATGACTCTGGAAGACAATGATGTAATACAGTTTGTTGATAAGGAATCCAAGCAACTCAATGCTGATCCTTATTAAACTATCCAGATTAAAGGAAACAAGAAAGCCATGAAAATCATATTAGATAGAGTTAAAAATGAAATAGTACCTATGATAATGAAACATCTGACAACATTTAATATGATGAGTGCATTATTAAATGCATATGAGGTTAACAATGCAACTAAAACCCTTGCACTAAAAAGGCAACTAAATCATATAAAAATAAGAAAGGGAGAATCTATGAACTCGTACTTCCTAAGGGTGGCTAGTCTAAGAGATGAACTTGCAAGTATAGGGATCATAATTGAAGACAAAGAGCTATCACTTATGGCTATGGATGGGTTACCGGATTCATGAAAAACATTCTCACAAGGAGTAAATGCTAGAGACAAACTCCCAAACTTCAACAAACTTAAAGGCCTTCAAGAAGAATCTAGGCAACTTAAGAAAGGATTGAAATTAAAAACTGGAGAGGAAGAACTTCATGTTCTCAATACAAATTCCTACAAAGGAAAGAAGAAACACTAAGAAGAAGGCCCCTCAAGGCAATAACAAATCCAAAAGGGACATATCTAAAGTCAAATGCTTCAAATGTGAGAAACTTGGACATTATAAGTTAGACTGCTTGGAGAATACGAAACAACAAGTAAATTTCACAGAGGATACAAAGAAGTACTGGACTCAATATCAAAAGAAGTTAATGACAAAGTTACCATAGGTGATAATTCCACTCATTCTGTCAAAGGGATTGGGAACTACACCTTGAAACTGAAGTCAAGTATTTCTCTTCATCTCAAAAGAGTACTCTATGTACCAGGAATCAAGAGGAATCTAATCTCTATTACAGCACTTGAAGATGATGGACATAAGGCTGCATTCATGGACAGTAAAGTAATGACCTGATCTAAAAACTCTTCATTTAAGAAATCAAAGTTGATTGGTCAAAGAAAGAGATACTTGTATGAATCAAATATTTAACCTATTCAAGCCCTAATCCATGAAGCTACTGATAAAAATGAAATATGGCATAGAAGGTTAGGGCACCTAAACTTCAAAGCCTTGTTGACTATGGAGAAGATGGTTACTAGTTTACCTAAATTAAATAAAGATCATTCAAGCATATGCAAAGGATGTACACTAGGTAAGAACACCAAGAGTCCATTTCAAAATAGCACTAGACAAACTAACAATGTTTTAGAATTAGTCCACTCAGATTTATGTGGACCTATGCCTGTTCCTTCTCTCGAAGGATTTTTGTACTATGTACTCTTTATGGGTGACTTCTCTAGGAAGACATGGATTTACATCTTGAAATGTAAAGAATCAAAAGAACTCCTTAAAAGATTTAAAGAATTCAAATCCTTAACCGAAAATTTATCAGGACACAAAATTAAAACTCTTAGGACTGATAATGGAGGGGAATATACTTCAGATTTGTTTAAGGATTTTTGTAAAAAAGTAGGGATTAAGAGGGGGTGTATTGTTGCTTATAACCCTCAGCAAAATAGGGTAGCAAAAAGAAAGAATAGGACAATTGTGGAAGCTGCAAGAGCTATGCTACTTGACCAAAATTTAAGATCCTATCTTTGGGCAGAAGCCACATCTACTGTTGTCTATATTCAAAACAAATGCCCTCACTCCCACCCAGGAGATAAAACTCCTGAGGAAGTGTTCTCTAATTTTAAACCAAATATCAATCATCTTAGAATAGTTGGGTGTCTTGTTTACATTCATATTCCTGAAGAGAAAAGAACTAAACTTGAACCTGTAGGCAAAAGAGGTATTTTTGCCGGATACAGTGAAACATCCAAAGCATATAGAATTTACATACCTAGTCAAAAAAACATTAAACTTAGTAGGGATGTAATATTTGAAGAAGATTTAGCATTCAAAAGAGCCTGAAGTTCTAAAGATCCTTCTCATAAACCTAGTTCTGAAGAAAATCATGAACTTGAGTTTAAAAGGGAGAACATTGAAGAAATTGAAAGTGAAATTCAAAATCTTAATCTTGAGGAAACTCAAAATCTTAAGAAAAGACCACTTTGGGCTATTAAGATTGTAGAGCAAGCACAAGACTTCGTTGCACCATCTGGAACCTTCAAAGAAAGCAAAAGACCCAAAAGATTCTCTAGCTATGCTACAAACATGAGTGATTTATCTAAATCACAACCAATCAATGTTCCAAATGCTATTAAACATATAGCTTGGAAGGATGCTATGACAGAAGAATACCAATCCATTATTAAAAATGATGTTTGGGAAATTGTTCCAAGTCCTGAGGGAAAATCTGTTGTTTCTTCTAAATGGATATTTAAAATCAAGCATGCTGCTAACAGTAGCATTTGAAAATATAAGGCCAAATTCATAGCCCGAGGATTCTCTCAAAAAAAGGGAATTGATTATGAAGAATCCTTTACTCCAGTTGCCAGATACACCTCTGTAAGAGCAGTCCTAGCTATTGCAGCATCGAAGGGATGGAAAGTACATCAAATGGAAGTGTAAACAACATTTCTAAACAGAAAGATTACTGAAGAGGTATATTTGGAACAACCTGTAGGATTTCAAACTCATAACCCTAAAGTCTTTGTTTGCAGGCTCAAGAAAGCTCTCTATGGGCTTAAATAGGCTCCAAGGGCATGGTATGAAAGAATTGATAAGTATCTCACAAGTTTAGGATTCTCCAAGAATGAAGCTAATCCAAATCTCTATTATAAAAAGGATAAAGATGATATGATAATTTTGATACTAGATGTTGATGATTTACTAATAATAGGTGATGATCATCTTATTGATCAATGCAAGAAAGCTCTAATCAAAAAATTTGAGATGAAAAATTTAGAACTCCTTCATTACTTCCTAAGACTGGAAGTATGGCAAAACGCTGACAGCATCATACTTAATCAAGGAAAGTATACATTAGACATCTTGAAGAGATTTGGAATGTGGAACTGCAGGCTTATGTCTTTTCCAATATCTACACAAATTTAAGGAAGCAGCAGCAGAATCACCCTCCATAGATTCTACTCTTTACAGACAAATGATTGGGTCTCTTATGTACTTGGTAAATACAAGACCTGATATTTGCTATGTTGTTAATGCCTTAAGTCAGTATATGTGTGAGCCAAAGAAGCAGTCAAACAAATTATGAGATACTTACAAGGCACTCTTAACCTTGGGCTCAAGTATGAGAAAGTTGACTTGGACTTACATGGATTCACAGACTCAAATTGGGTTGGAAGTGTTACTAATAGGAAAGCACTTCAGGATGGTGTTTTAGTTTAGGCTCAGCAATGATATTATGGATATGCAGAAAGTAGGCATCAGTAGCACAAAGTTCCACAGAAGCTAAATACATTGCAACTACAATGGCTTCTCAAGAAGCAGTTTGGCTTAGAAAGTTACTTGTGGGATTATTTGGTCAACCCAAATCCCACTATCATTCATTGTGATAATTAGAGTTGTATCAAGCTTTCTGTGAATCCAATTTTCCATGATAGATCCAAGCATATTAAAATTCCTTACCATTATGTAAGGGACATGATAGACAGGAATACTATCAAGTTAAGATACATTTGTACTACAGATCAAAGAACAGATATTCTTACCAAGCCTCTCTCTCGAGTGAAGATAGATCACTTCAAAAAGGACTTGGTATGGTTGAATTACAACTCATTTGTATTCTTTGATTATTAATAATATAATTGTGTTAAATTATTATTGTCAGGCTATTGACTATTATGGGCTTCACCATTTGTGTTTATTATCTAAAGAGGTGACGATCTCTGTGATAATAAATAGACATTATATGAGATGAAGATCTTGAGATAATGTTCTACAACAGTAAGAAACTACTGACAGATTTGGATGAATTAAAAGATCATATTGTGTTATAGACATATCTATGCCTATGAGTCACAATTTGGATAAAGGAAGAATTTAATCGTTCTCCGGATTTTATCCTGTGTGCTAAGAGATCTTAATTCAAGATCACATTGTGATATAGGCTTATCAGTGCCTATGAGTCACAAATTGGATAAAAGAAGAATTTTATCATTCTTTGGATTTTATCCTATGTATTACATTACATGTAATACTGTTATCACAAGTATTAGTGATAATCCATATTACAGGTTTAGTAATATAACAAAGTATCATGTGTACCATGATACTACATGCACGGAAGAATTAGATAGATAGAGTACAAATCTATGCTTAACAATGTTGCTAGGTATGTTTCTCTCATTTATATTATCAAGTTAAGAGGGAGTGTTAAATCCTAATAACTTGATCATATTAATGTTCTGATTTTTCAGATTAGACAAATCTAAAATGCATGAAATTTCCTTTATATATGGCCTCATAATACATGCATCTCCCTAGAGCAGATCGGCGATTTGCTAGGCACATTTATATGCGTTGTATTTTACTATTGTAGTTAATGAATAGTTAACTATTAGTTAATGCATAAGAGCACCGATTTATGGAGGAGTAAATTAAATGTATTTTATGGAGGGCTGACCTAGAAACGGTCATGTCCATTGTATGGACATGTCCCTTGGGTTCACTATAAAGGAGAGGCAAGGATGTGGATAGAAGACACACATTTTTACACCCAAGTCTGCTCTTCTAGCATTACTACCTTTAGCAATTTTATATCAGGATTAAAACGATTTTCTAGAATTATACACCATTCTCCAAGAACGTTTAACATTCTATCTAGAATATCTAAGGACCATTTCCAGCAAGGTTGAAGGTAATATATCAGTATTATTTCATCAGAATTTGTAGAAAAATTACATGTTGCAGGTATTCTAGACTATTTGTTGTGAACCTTGATGTTGCTTAGAAAGAGGTTATTCTGGTTCTTTTGTTGAAATTATTGATTCATATTATGAAGATATGGAGTCTCTATGAGCATTAGTAAAGATGATTCATGGTGTCAAATCAAGGATGTTTACCGCATAGGTTAATTAAGAAATGTACACAAATAATGAACACGAACAGCAATTGTACTCCTTTATTCGCATATGCCAACAGGTTACATACAGAGCATAAGATAAGACAAGACGATTTACAATGTACCCAGACGGGGTATAAATACTTTCCGCCGAACCTTCCCAAAGGAGTCCATCGGCTACAAAATCTTTACCGATGACAACACCCTGTCGGCTACAGTTTCTATTGTCGGTTACCAAATACAAAATCTCCGACGGCATAACCCAATTGGCTACAGAATACAAAATCTACCAACTACATCATCCCCCCCAAAAAAAAAAGTCGTCTCCTAACAACTAACAAAATAGGAGACAACCCTCATACAACAAAACAAAAATACTAGAGAGAAGGTGGTGCCGCTGAAGCATGCTGCTAACGACACAACTCATACACTTGATTTGTCTAGATGCGCAGATCCTCCTGAATCTGTGAATTAACCTCTACGGCCTCCTTCAGAAGAAGCGTTGCACCGATAGCCTGCTTCTGGCTAACAGCAACTCCTGTTCTGCTGCATCCTTATCCCGTACAGCTGCTTCCTTATCCCGCAACAAAGCTGCCCTCTCAGCTGCCCATGCTGCCTGCTGACTGGCCAAATCCACCACTAACTTCTCTCTAGCCTCCATCTCAACCGCCAGAGATCTCTTAGCCGCAATCCTCGGCAATGGCGCCAAATGTTTACCGCATAGGTTAATTAAGAAATGTACACAGCTAATGAACACGAACAGCAACAGTACTCCTTTATTCGCATATGCCAAGAGGTTACATACAGAGCATAAGATAAGACAAAACAATTTACAATGTACCCAGACGGGGTATAAATACTTTCCGCCGAACCTTCCCGAAGGAGTCCGTCGGCTACAAAATCTTTACCGATGGCAACACCCTGTCAACTACAATTTCTATTGTCGGCTACCAAATACAAAATCTCCGACAGCATAACCCAGACGGCTACAGAATACAAATCTGCCGACTACAAAGGAGGTTGAACTAATTCTATACAATTTTTAGATAAGTTTTCTATGATTGTATTTTGAATTTTAATCATGAATTGTTATATCACTACAATAATAGCATTGCTCTCTATTATAGTTGATTGAATGAGCTTTTAGTATCTCTCTTGGTTGCAAGACACAACAAGAATCAATGAAATGAGGATGTTGCTTACTGAATTGAATTGATGATACATATTTGTGTTCAAATATGAAATTCAGAGGGAGCTTGTGATTCAGACGAAGATGTCCAGCCTCAAAGGGAGGTTACATCAACTATCTTATTGTGGTGATCAAAGCCATCCCTGTCGAAAGGGAGTCTTTGTTGCGAGAGTATAGTCTTTGTTGAGAGAGTATCCCAATCATTTTGTATGCATGTTGAATGAGTTTCCTTCTCTATCATAAGATAATGATATTGTAGGATTTTGCGACTCTTGTTGGAAACAAGTCTCGACTGTGCTTTCTTGTTGATTATGAGTTTTTATAATGTGAAATTAATAATAAGTTGTTAGGACAACTTAATAAAATTTTCGCTTATGAGAGATTCATAGTGAACATCATGTAGAGAGAGTCCATAATGTCATCACATTGAGAGATTCCGTGATGGGAGTTGAAAATCATGTTAAGAGAGTCCATGATGTTATTGCATACAAGATCTCTAACAGAAATACTGGTAAAGATAATTACAGTCTTACCTTTCTTAATGCTGATGTATAAATCTTCAGATTCAATCTTCAATAGCCAATGCTAACAATGTGTACTTTGAAACTATAGGTTAAAAAACGATCCTGGGACTGCAAATATGTCGGTACTTGATATTGCATTGTCTCTAAGTTCAGTGAGCATATATATCATATAGAAGAGACATGACTAGTTAAGGATACCAAGCCCAATACTTACCGTAAGCTTTGATTAGTTAAGGATACCAAGCCCGATACTTATCGGGTGTTATACACAGCAATACAACAAGCCCGATACTTATCGAGTGTTTGCATGAATTAAGACATAGCAAGATCAGTGATAAGAACCTGATCCCTGATCGATGTAACAGCAAGTGTCATCAGCCAACCCGATATGAATCGGAGGCAATCATAAACGTATATTTTATCCAACAAAAGTTATAAAACATTAACACTACCTCATAGCTAGGGAGGATAAACATACGATCATATATCACTTCAATATAAGAATATCGTTGATCAAAAAATATTCAACATTTCGATATCACTGTTGATATCACAAGTATTGGCCTCCTAGAATATCGACATCCAATATTCACCAAGTACTCAATTAAAGTGTGATATCACATTTGACATCACGAGTAATGGTCTCCGTGAATATCATATGATATTCACCATTTACTCAAAAAATAAAATTTGATATCAAGAGTATTGGCCTCCCAGAATATCAAAGATATTCACCAAATACTCTGAGTAATGGCCTCCCAGAATGTTGACATGCAAGACATTCACCATTTACTCAATTTGTTTGATCTCATAATACAAATTATTGTAAGATCGTCACCTTACAATAACTTCTCCAAATACAGGTGACATCGTTTGGAAGTTGTCACTTCCTCATGATGTACACAAGGGTAGGCCCATCATTTTTATATATAAGGATGTTTTCAGCTCCCTATGAATATCAATCATCAGAGCTCCTTATAAACCCCCTCTTCCTGTAATAACATTCTCAAAACAAAAAGGTCATGACACATAGGAATAATGATTAAAAGTAAATACACATAGATAGCATAGTACAATAATTTGATATTCTAAGACTCCATCTTAGAAATTTTAGCAAGCTTATTTTACACTTCTATGAATATATAAAGAGAACTCCCTCTTAATCCATTACTTCATACATGTTAAGGATATTCAAAGTTTCTTTAGAATGGACATTTCTCTAGATCTATAGCAAAATCACTGACTTTGGCAAAAGCTACTTGATGTTTCAGTCTATCAAGGCATTTGAATGCTGAGTGACCATAGTTGTCACATCTAAAGCACTACATTTAATAGTAATCAACATGTCTTCTTTTCCTTTTGAATTTAGGTTTCTTGTTTTTATCAACTTGGGTTGTGAGAGCTTGAATATCACCTCCAATAGGAATATCACCTTGAGATATTAACATGCCCTCCCTTGTATTCAGTCATCCTTTAGTCAACCAAGTTTAGGACGCTTTGATCGAGCACATACCCATTGTCCGAACTATTTCCATGATGATGGCAGACCCTTGAGAGCTATTATTGTTAATTCTTTTTCATCATAAATCTGGGCAATTTTGGAGAGTTGGTTTCTTAGTTCTGTTATCCTCATGAAATATGAGGCAACAGATTCTCCTATTTTCATTTTGATGTTGGAAAGATTGTCTTTCAAGGTTATAATTCTCGTTGTATTGTTTATCTCAAACATTTCTGCAAAAGCTTTAAGCATTTTGGTTGCTATGTCTAATTCGGAGATAGTAGGGAGTAGATGATCCCTAACACCATCCACAATTAATTTCATGGCTTTAGAGTTATCTTTTTCCCATTTAATTAATTTGTCATTTCCTTTTGATTGGTCAAATTTTTCAATGAATTGCTTTAGGTCTTTATCTTTTAAGGTTAACTTCATTCGTAATTTCCATGTTGCATAATTTGAATCACCGTCAAGTCTATCCTCCACTTTTATACCACTCACCATTTTGAAGGAAACAAAACTTTGAATATTTTAGGGCACTTGAGCAAAATAAATCTAATTGGAATCGTCTCTTAAACCTGCTCTAATACCATGTTATTGCAAACAGGATCTCTGAAAGAAATACTGGTAAATATAATTACAGTCTTACCTTTCTTAATGCTGATGTATAAATCTTCAAATTCAATCTTCAATGGCCAATGCTAACAATGTGTACTTTGAAACTGCAGATTAAAGAACAATCTTGGGACTGCAAATATGTTGGTACTTGGTATTGCATTGTCTCCAAGTTTTGTGAGCATATATATCATATAGAATAGACATGACCCTACGTGGTCATGATTCATACCATAAGCTTTGATTAGTTAAGGATAAAAAGCCCGATACTTATCGGGTGTTATACACAGCAATACAACAAGTCCGATACTTATCAAGTTTTTGCATGAAGTTAAGACATAGCAAGACCAGTGATAAGAACCCGATCCTTGATCGGTAGAACAGCAAGTGTTATCAGCCAACCCAATATGAATCGGAGGCAATCATAAAACTCAAATACTTACACACACACACACACACACACACACAGATATATATGTGTGTATATTTTATCCGATAGAAGCTATAAAACATTAACACATGATTGTATCACGTTGAGAGAGTCCGTGATAAAATGCTAGTTGTAAACCTTAGTAGTTTGTCATGTTGAGAGATTCCATGACAGCATCACGTTGAGCAAGTCCATTATGAAAACTAATTGTGATTTTTACAGGTTTGTCGTGTTGAGAAATCTCATTACAGCATCACGTTGAGAGATTTTGTGATGAAATCTAATTGTGATTCTTGCAGGTTTGTCATATTGCGAGATTCCATGACAACATCATGTTGATCGAGTCCGTGATGAAAGTTGATTGTGATTCTTCTAGTTGTTTCATGCTGAGTGATTTCATGAATTATGTTTTGGATCTATGTGATCAAAATTTATCATTGATATTTTTGGTTGCAGCCTCGTGTGACTGTTTAGCTAAAGATCTCTCTCTCACTAAGTGGGAGTGTTAGAGAACGTAGCTGCAATAGAGATCTTTATCTCTAGAAATATGGAGATTATTATCATTATGGTACCTTCAGCTGAAAAGGACATGTATGATAAATTGTAATATTAAATATAAAGATGTCTGTCATACAACATGCGTTGAGGCATGGAAATATGTAGAGTTGTATTTGAAAATAAAGAGTTGTATTTTGAGAAACTGAAGAGACTTTTGGTTGTAATGTGAAGAGTCCTCTCTATGTGTTATATATATTGCATCAAGGGAAAGGCATTCTACACTTGAGTGTTTTATTATCGATAAAGTGATCTTGTGTTGTGTGGCTGGGTTTTTCCCTTCATTTTGGAAGGGTTTTGCTAGTGTAACTTTTGTGTGTCTTTTGTATCTTTTGGCTCTTTATTATTGCTGTCTATCTAATATTTGTGGGCTAAAACTGAACACTCACGAGAATCCTTTTGCTATAAAAAAGAATTTGGAAAATGAAGGAAACAGAATGGCAATTTGATTAATAATTGCTCACCTTGTATTTGGACTGGAACCAAACATTCGCTTCACCAGGGCAATACCTGATCTAGTGATCTCTCAGTGGAAGATAGTGATTGACAGCAGTTTGTGTTGATAACAAATTGAAGGGAACAGTAACTTAGATGGAATCAATGGCATCACTATTTGTGTTATTTGTTCTACAGCAACAAACCGAGAATACAAGATGTATTCCATGTCCAAATCATACAAACAAGTGGGTCTGGCGCTCAATGAAGTGGCTTCTTTGCTAGTTTGTTTGTTCTGTAGCGTACACAGTTGATTGGGCAAGGATGTCTGGAGCCTTCAGGCGCAAACACCTTAAGCAAAGCAGGAGTCATTTGGTCCAATAATCTATTCACAGCCACATGATGGCAAATGAAGAAGAAACCATTGTATTTGGGTTGAGACAAATACTTACAGGCCAGGAGTATGTTCAGAGACCGCTAGAAGGGTTGAATGCTTCTTCTCATTTTGTCAATGCTATTGGATGATACAGAAATAGAAATTGGTTGAAAAGGGTTGAATGCTTCTCTTCATTCTCAAAGGATGTTGTAAACTCCTAGTGGATGTTGATACGGATGCTTGTGTGTCCAAGAATTGAACCCAAACACTGATGGAAAATACAGACCAACTACTAGTGGTGCCTACTCAGCATGACATGTAAGTTCAGACAAATCAGAATCACTTGTTGCTACCATCGTTTTTTCCCAGAACTGTAAATATATTCAATCCAGAAGTTGGGAGCATGTTATTTCACTGTTAGCATAATAAATGTACACTCCAGACACAAGGTTTAATGATAGAATCTTGTGTATGCTCCATTGAATAGAGATGCAAGATATCATTTTCTTCCAGAAACTTCAGTATTTGTTTTTTGTTTTTTGTTTTTGAGGATTAGAAACAGAGTGCAGTACTAAGAGTTGTTTGCAAAGGTATCCTTCTTTATTATCACAATTATTTGGAAGGTTGCTTAATGACTTTCTCTGCTATTTAGTTGGTTATATTGTATCACAAACATTTAATTCAAGAGCATGATTGAGACAATGCAAACAGTGATCTATACACAGCTTCTAATTGCAAAGTATTTGTTTAAATGTTTAACACAATCACATAAGAAGTATGATAATCGTTTGATAAAATACACTTTAAGAGGAAAGTTCAGAATAAAGTAATGTCAACTGATTGACGAAATTTCTGAATACTGATTCACCAATTAGTTCATCCATATATTATCAGATTGGCCAAGATTCCTTAAGGGGATTTTACATGCTTGGCCTATTGTTGAGTTTGTTGGCTCATGCTGCTTTTTACTGATCTTTGCTGTTTAATAAATTAATAAATGTTTAATTAATAGGGGAATGCCCCTATTTTGATGTGTTTTTGTTACCCGGATATGTTAGTGGGAGAGTTAAATTAATTTCAGTGATAGAGAGAGAGAGATTAATTCTCCACTATTCAAAAATCCTCTCTCCATGTACTACCTCTCTCCCCGTACTAAGAGTTTCTTTCTCCCGTACCAAGTCCATCTCTCTCTACATACTACCTCCCTCCACATACTAAAACTTCTAGAAAGAAGTTCGGATTTGGATTCCTCTCACTACTTACTAAAGTTCTTTTCTCTCTCCATGTACTAAACATACTCTCTACATACTCAAACTTTTCAATCTAATCTTAACTCAAACTTTCCAACCCAAACTCCAACTTTAAAACAACCACCAGCTGGAAATAAAGTTCACAGATATAATCTAAAAGATTGGTTTTTTCTAGAGAGGAAGCCATCCTTACAAAGTATATAGGTACCATTTGGCACTCGCAGGTCAGTCATCGTGAGTTTGAAGGTGGCATGACTTCCATTCATTATCAATGTGTATTTCCACCGATGCTTGGAATTTCACAGCAGTTTGATAGAAAAGTGAAACCATTCAAAATGTTTGCCAGAATATCTTTTGAGATTGCATAAGCATGGAAGCATAGACAATGTTCCAATTGTTTGACTGAATGCCTTGATGGGAGATTAACACAATACATTGAAAGTGTTGGAAGGAAGGAATGACATCTCAAGGAATGCCCACATCTACATCCAGCCTCACTGTGCACATATGAAAGCTTCAAAGTCTTCAATGAGGGAATTTGAAGTCTCGGGTGGCACAAGCATGACTCCAGCCTTGTTTGCAGCCCATGATATCCATACAACAAAAATGATAAGAGACGACAACCATTTGATAGAATGCTTCTCTTCTCCAAACCGCAGTGTGTCACTTCTCAATGATTCCGAGCTGTGTTGTGAGAAGACGCATGGTTAATGTTCATCTCCATACCTACGTATAGACAAGCATTCAATGTAGAAGATTATGAGTCTTGATGTATCATCCTCACATAAGTGAAATCGCAAACTTGGCCAAAGCTTGATAACATGCAGTTTGAAGAAATGAATGATAAGAGATGTGTCTATCTGTCCAATGCTATCATCAACCGGCTTTAAACCAGTTTAGTTTAGTTGATGATGCCATTTATTATGTTAAGTATGTCGTTGGTTCAGTGGTGTATCCTGTCGAGTCAGCAGATGTAGATTCAGTTAATGATTCCAGGGACTAAGGTCCTGTGATCGAGATCGGGATCCCGTGCCAGCAGTGGACTTCGCAGTGAAGACAAAGCTAGAAAGCCTAAAGCCAATAAGCCCAAGCAAGGTCAAGCCACACGGTAGTGCCAATGATTTGAAAAGATACTCAAATAGAGTGTGCAGGTCGTGTTTGAGGGAATGAGCATCATAGACAATGAATGATTCCCTAGCATCAACTCAAGCTGCTGGTGTGATATCACTAAGCATCATATAGTGTTAGAAATAAGTTATGCGAGCCGCCAAACAGGGTTTGAGGATACAAAGCAGGTTGAGAGTCATTCTCACACCTCCATCCAAGGTTATACTTTTCCCTTACAATGAAATTAGAACTTTGAGATATGCAAAAGTGACAACACAGGCAAACTATTTGTCAGAATGTATTCACTTTCAGCTACAACGTAGACAAGACGTGATATGTTCAAAATCATGGGCAAGGCATGTAACCCGTATGGCAAAACTTTCCTACTTCTCCAACCCATAGCCTTGATGGGGAGATGAATAACAAGGCATGTGAACTATTTAATCAAATGTTTTCAAGCCAATAAAAGCCGCAAGTGTAAGGTCTTGGAAGGACAACACTGGCAGGCACGCAAACTATTTGATAATATGCCCAGTGCAAAGTTTGGAGTGCCTTTACCTGTAGATGTAAGGCAGTTACCATTAAAAAGAATAAATCACTATTGTTGGTTATAATACATTGGGGAGCCATCATCACAAGGAGCAAAACAAAATGGTTGCAGAACATGCACAAAATCTAGTTGATAAGGAGCTCTTAAAACCGCTTGAAGAATATGAACATGTGTCAAGAAGATGAGGCTATAGGTACGGAATGAATGAAATCCACTCTGTCAACTTCCTAAGCTCACAGTAAAGTGTATGGACTACACATAAAAGGTCCATTTGATCTTGTAATTCTCCAATGAATTTTTATGCAAGAGACGGTAAAACCCAAACTCCCTTCATATAGAAATGAGCTTGTTCAACCGGCCAATAGAATGGGAATATAAACTCGCAACATGTTAATGACAAGGTGGAGAGTTGATTCATCGGCCTATCTAGTACTCTTTGCCAATTTAATGAGAACCTTGAAAGGACATATAGCTTATTGGATTGGTACATGGTTGGAAGAGCGTTTGCAGAGAAATTGATCAAACAAGTTGTCATTTCTTGGAGCCATTACAATTGACATTGGCAAGGTACCTCTTCTACAAATGGTTGCATATTTACTCATGAGACATTTTGTACATAGGGAACATGGATTTGTTTGGGCGACGATAGGGAATTGTATTGGAGATTGTAAGAAAGTTGCCCAAGTTGACCAAAGGATCCTCATGAAAGGGTTATACAATTTGCTATTAAAATGGATAATGATAATGATGCAATTAAAGAGTACATTTATAAAGAGGTTGGTTACTGGAGAGTCTACAACCTTTGTCTTGAGAGATGCAGCATGCAACTTATCATAAATCAACTCTCCTACAAAATCAATAGTCGTCATGTTACTTATCATGTAAAAGTGATCATGTCACTTATTGTAACTAGAGTTAGGATCTAGAGTTTCCATTCGTATGAGTTAGAGTTAGAGTTGGTTTTCAAATGCATGCCAAATTCAAAACTCTTAACTTTTTGAGTGGTTACGAACCCAAAAAGTTATTTAAGCTAGAATGGCTATAAATTGTCGAATATCATTGTAATAAAGGACTTTTTGGACTTGGAGATAGGGACCACTTATGTTTTGATAACAAGGCAATTTTTGGAAAGTGTGTACAATTGTTCTTCTTGTAATCAATCATTTCTTATGTTCTTGGTGCTAAGAAATAAAACGAAGTACATTTCGCGTTCTCTTTTCTATTGAATCTAAATTGTTAAAGTGTTGATTCATCAATCTAAATATTTTCATGGTATGGTGTAAATATTCACGAATCACCGAATTAGCATTGTGTTGATGATAGCTCTCAAGCGTAGTTCTTGTTTGTTTTCATTAGCAGTCTACATCAATTTCATGGAAACATTGAAGTCATGTGGTGTATTTGTCATCAATAGTTTCCTTTCTATATTTGAAGTTGTAATCGTGTTTATTTGAAAAATCAAAAATTTATCTTACAAGGGAGCTGCCCTTCTAAACGCAAAGGAAGATTGTAATCTAATAATGATCGATTTCAATCTCTCCAACTGTTGGCACAGTTGTCACTATTCACAGGGCGGACAGGGTCAATTTCAGAAGTAACTATCACAATGACAAATCTGCTTACCAACAATTTTAATAAATTTTGTAAGTGGTATTAAGCTCCTCGACTGGAAGGAGGAATCTTGAATTTAAACTATTTAATAAAAAGTTTTTGGCTTAGACCTTTTATCTATCTAAAAAACATTATCCCTCTATTTTTTTTTTCAATCTTAAAAACTCTTCATGCTAATAGTTTTCGGTAAAAATATTTGTTTACTTTCAAATTGTAATCTAATTGGAGATGCTTATTGAGGTACACATGGGTAAATTCCCTAGGAAAAGAGCTATAACCGATGTAAAAGTATTCCTAAGCTGAGGAGATACCGCAATATAACAGATAAAACCCATGAGCTTTGGCCAGTGCAAAATCTAATGTCAAAACACAAAATATAAGAATCATCAAAATATATATCAACCTAATAAAAAGAGCTCACATGACCGGCAAATTAAAAGTCATATATGTCCAAGCCACAAAGCGTTCAGAGCTCCGAGCTTCATAATTAACATTGTTTTCTAATTAGAAACAAAATGGGTGGCCAATAAATTAACAGCACAGTTGATAACTAATAAGATTAATAGCACAGTGGGTGGTTCACAAAATAAATCAATCAATATTGCAAAAAAAGGTAGACAAAACTTTGGAAGAATTCAGCACTTGCCAGTGAAATTAATCTACATGCATACGTAATTTTTAGTGCATAGCATCACAAGAACCAGACAATGAAACAATAGCAAAACAAAATTCCACAAATCCTTCCCAGAGAAACCAAGACTACATACATTCACAACAAAAATTACCAATCGAACTGACACAATACAAAACCCTCTTCAACAAACTCGTCCAGAAAATGATAACCATTTGCAAATTATAACACAATGTTCTGATAAAGCGCGAAAAGAAAAGCACAGGAGCGAAGAACAAAAAAACTCACATAAATAGAAACTTGAACCTGAAAAACCCTCAGGAGCGGAATATCATATGTAAATCTAACTGATAACGTGGGAAAGTCTAGAAGCAATCTTGGCAACTAGGGCACCTGCGAGTAACATCTAAGCTTCAAAGTCAATTCAGGAGATCCATTTTTGCTCGCCTATCCAGCAACTGATCATCTTTTGTAGCGTTCTGCACCAATACTCTGTGCTTTACATGTTCTAGACAAGTCTTCGTAAGGGTGTGGGACAGTTTTGCATCCCTTCAACCTTGTCGCAGCTTTCAAGGCACAAAAATGCCTACATGTGTTGGAGAAGTAAGCAATTCGTGAACTAAAAAATTACCAGAAATTTTAAAAGCTCGGTAGAAAGCTGAAAGGAGACCGTTTGAATAATTTATGGGTTTCGGAGAATTTTAGTAAACCTGTAAAGTGTCCGTAAAATAATGCAGTTAAAAGAATTTTGCAAATTTTACAACTTCGAATAAGATACTCAAGAAGGAAAATAGAGATTTATATAAATAGAAAGGAAGGATAGTAAGAAAGAGCTAAAAAGAACAAGGACGCAAAGCGTCAAGTAGCAGTTTTGATAGTGTTTTATATATTGGATATGCAATAGGATAAAGCAAAATGTGCAATTTTTGTTGTATTTCAATAATAATTTACATTAGCAAAGCATGTACTCAATTATGTTATGCAACTTGATAGAGAAATACTATGTCTTATAGCATATCAATGCATACACATTATTTCATTATACATATATGACACAGAGAGTGTACTTGGATATGAGACTCATGCGTATACATTGTTTGATTACACACCTTTCTTTATATTGACTAGTGTCTTTTGTAACTACCATTAATTATAGCTTGATATGTCATTATAGCTATCCATGATACCTGCAAATTTCATTTTGTGCATGTTAGTGTATTGTGATTATGTCTCATAATAAGTTGCTTCTAATATTTTAAATAATTTGTGACTAGTCATGTTTACCTTTTGTTTTGAGAAATTGTTCAATCTCCATTTGTCACAACATGATTGATAGCATTGTTCTGGTTTAAGGTGAATTGACCTTTGACGATGAAATCTCGAAGGATAAAGATGAACTTTGATTTGTCTTGTCTATAGTATTCAACTTTTGTGTCTTTTAGGCTTGGTAGTAGTTGTTCAACAATGCACTTGTCTATTGAAGACTGGATAATTTGTTTGTTTTCAGTTGTGATGATAGTCTTTAGGTATAATGAATATACATATGGAACCTCTTGATTGCATCTATTGCAATGAGCTGTTTTGTCTTCTAGCATTCCATAATCCTCAAATTTTAAGTTGCATTGGAAACAAAATGCATGAAATGGATTTGTGAATGCATTGGCTACTTTGAGAACTCCATCAACCTGCAAGATATGTTTTGATATTAATGTAGCTTGTGTAAGAATTAATTAATAGTTGAAGTGTTGAATTATCTGAGTTTGCTTACCTGTAGTGTTGTTTGTAGCAATGCATTCAAGGCATCCAATGTTCTCTTGTCTTTTAGTGTACAGATGTATGTAGCAACCCCTGTGCGAAATGTTCTGTCCATGTCGTTTCATCATACAATGTTTCTAAACAACATTGCAGGAGTCTCACCTCTTTGTAATTGGATTGCTATTTGCATGGATTCTTCTTGGAATGCAGAGTTGATTTGCAACTAGTAATTGACAAAACAATTTTATTTTCTACTTTTAGAACTCTGTACTCAATAGAAACATGACTATTGTACATGTTGCATAAAAAGAAGAGCTATTTAGTGTGTTTTTAACCTATACTTTGTCATCATCATTATTTTCGTCTTTTATGTCAACAACATATTGGGAGCCAGTTTGTCGTCCTACAATTCTAGTGCACCTATTGTACCAATGGCATAGGTACTTATGCTTGTGAGTAGCTGTTTGATTGTGGAGCTTGGTATGAATTTGTATTCTTGGCAAAGTCGCGTTATAGTTTCAATTGTGCTTGAATCTTGGAGCTTCAAGATGCAATCTGAATCTCCACGGTCAAAGGTTGTTTTGTGTCCTAGTTGAAATCCTGACACTATAATGGATGTTCCTAGAACTATCTTGTTTTTGTACTCTTGCACTAGATTCCTTGTCACATTTAAAGTTATTGTTATTTCTCCTTTAGAGTCTGTCAAGTCTACACGTAGCGCCTCTCGTGTTTTGTTTTCTCTATCCAGTGTTGCTATATATACGACAAGTGTGTCTCCTTCAAAAGTGTTTCCTGCTTTTCTTGCATTCAAGTCCTCAATTGATATTGCATTGGGGTTTCCTAGTTTTGACCTGCACAAAGTATTATGGTGTTAGTCTAATATTGTAGTGGTTTGATATTTAACATTTCTTCAAATACTAGAAATTCATGTATTGATTTGTCATTTTTCATGTGGGAATTCATGTTATTGGAGATGAGAAAAGCTGAGTACCTTTTTGTTGTTTGCTCTTGCTTGATATGTGTTCCCTTTCCTGTTCTTTTGCTTCCTTCCATTATTGTGCTACACAAAAATGTAGAACATTGAAATATATACTATTAAATTAGAGTTATTGTCTTTGATACATAAAACTCTTAGGTGTAAGATGTATTTGCATTCATGTATGTGTTCTTCTATTTAATTTCGTGTTTGGTTGTCTATGTATTAGCAATCTAGAGTGGAGTATGGAACCTTATGAATGTAGCAAGGTGATCAGTCCAGTATGCTTCTACTTTGTAACAACAACATATATTACTTGAGTTTGTCTAGATGTGATCAATTGATGGATTGTATACATTTTGTGTTTTTTTTGTGATGTAATTCATGTTGTGGTATTGCATGTATTTTTGAAGATTTTCTTTCCTAGCATTTCTTGTTGACATATCAATATTGAAATCGCCTACAATGTATAGATTAGTCATTGGTTTGACATATGCAGTGACTTGTTGAATAATAGTGACATATTCTTCAATGGGTGTGTTAGGTTTTGCATAAACATTATATATATTTAGTTCATTGCTTTTGATCAAAGTTGTTATTGTAATAGATTCTATATTTGTTGTGTTATATTGCTTTATCTTTGAAATGACTAGGGTTTTTTTGGCTAGTGTCATTATACCATGTATGTGGTAGGCATTGAAGTTGTTGAAATGTTGGAATTCATTATTTATTTTAGGGATTTGCATGTGTACTTCTTGAATGCAGATGATGTCAGATGACATTAAATCATAGTCATTAGTTATATCATTTATGTGAGGCTTTAAACTACGTGTGTTTAGTGTGCATAATAGCATGGATGGTGTGTTATGACAACATGTATCATCATTCTCAAATTTTCATTTTGCACTTGATTGTAGGCGGGACATTTCAAGATGTATTCTTTCTTTGATTTTAAAAATTTTTGGTGTTAAAGGTTTTAAAAGGAATAATGAGTCAATTGTTTTAGTTCGTGATAGTGTTGTGTATGTTAATCCATGTTGTCTAACACTTGTAGGGTCAAAAGCCATTGCCTCCATTGTAAGCCCTTGTGACCTATGTATTGTTCTTGCACATGATATGTGTATAGGAAATTATTTTCGTACAATAATTTTATTTTTCACGAATGCCTTTTGGATAGGTCGAATGATGTGTAGTATTGGTACCCAATCATTTTCAATTTTTTTTGTATAGCATTGTACGAGTTTCTTGCGTTGTTGCTATCCAATTGTATTGCCGTTAAATCTTATCCAAACTATGTCAAAATCATTATATTTTGTGTGTGCTTTAAATATTCCATCTGATCCATTTGCTAGACTGTCTTTTGTGTTGTAGTTTCCTGCATATAGTTCTACCAGAATATTTGGTTTTAGATGAATTTGATGTGGGAGTGAAATTATTTGTGTGTGTAGGCGTAATGCATTGTTATTTTCATCATGTTCATCAATGGCATTGAGGACAGTCATTTCACCAAGAACTATTGCAAGCATTTTTGTATTATGAGCATCGACATCGATTCTTCTATAGAAAAGGAATGGTAATGTTGGGTCCAATGGTGGTTTTCTCATGCATTGTTCATTGATATAGTGCAAATCTTCATTTGTTTGCATGCCTATTCGTATTCTATTGAGAACATTAATGAATTTTTCATCCTTTTGCCTTACTGTACGTGTTAATGAATAACATTTAACATTGTCTATCCAAAAATTGTAAGGCATCAATTTTGACATAGTTGCTTTATTTTCAAATACGACTGCATCAAGTACTGGTTGTGCTTGCTACAAGTCTCCATAGAAAATTATATCAACATTTCCAAAGTGTATGGTAGGCATTTGCATTATCTCACGTAATCGTTTGTCAATGTAATGTAAGAATGTGGCACCAACTACTGATATCTCATCAATGAGAATTACATGTAACTGATCATAATGCTTTGACATTGCATCTAGTATGTCGCTATTGAGTGGTAAGAAGTCAGATGTGATAAAAGGTACGTGGAATGCTAAATGTAATGTGACTCCACCTACATTGTGTGCTATTTTTCCTGTGTAAGCCGTTATTAAGCCCTTTGGTTTGTTGGGATCACTGTCGATGTACTTATTGTAGATCCGAAGGAGAGCTTGGTATATAACTTTTGCAGTGAAAGTCTTTCCAGTTCCGGCTCCACCTGTCAAGAATAGATGCAGTGGGTTCTTGTTGTTTTTAATTTATTTTTTAATAATAGCTTTGACGATTGCTTGTTGTTCTCTATTTAGCATTTTCCTCAATTTGTGGTACTCATCGTTGTCCATAATTTGTGGATGGTGGCTTATTTCAAATGTGTTATAATTTCTATTGCTTTGTATCTTTTGTACCTTGTGTTGGATGTCTTTTGGTATGTCATATTGCTCAATTTTCTTCAGTTTGTTGACTATGATGGTTTGGCTATCCATTCTGTCATTTTCAGTATCTAGATCCTTGACTGCTTTTTCCATGTTACCCCATGTAGGAGCTGTGTTATGGTTAAACTTTGCTTGATTTGTTATGATTATTTGTTGATAGTATAAATGTGCTTGTTCCCATGATGTAAAACTTTGTTTCAATGTGCTCTCATTGATTGTAAATGGAACATAGAGTATTAATTGTTCTCTACGATAATTTTCTAAGTCCATGTGTTTGCTGAAGTTGATAAATTGTATTATACTCGATTTTTCTTTTTGTGTGTATTTTGTGCCCTTTTTGCTATACTTGGAGACAAATTCTGTAAGGCATATGCTATGAAGGATTGGAGATTGACTTAAATAGTAGTCCGCTAAAGATTTCAAGAGGACATTTTCTAACTCATCAGGTTCTTTAAGTAATTATTTATTTCTTTTTAGTATAAATGTGCAATTGTGATCATCTCTTGTGTCTATGAATATGCACTTTCTTGAGCTATGATTTAGTGGCAGTGATAGAACTATGTGTACTGCTTGTTGTGATGACATTTGTTGTAAATTTAGTAGCGCATTTCCTAGCATTGTTATCATTTGTATTGCATCAATACTATCTTGTTTGTGGTCATTATGTATTCTCTTAAATGTATTTGTCATTGTTTTGTCCACTTTTGTCATGTATGAGCTACAATACATTGCTGCAGCATATGCATTCAGTACAAATTGTGCATCAATATTGGCTCTCCATAGTTGTGGAATTCCCTTTGCAAAGCTATTGTTCCAAACTTCTAATGGCTTTCGTCACAAAAAGAGCGTTGATCGTTGTAGAGTTGATCTTAGAGCCAAGATATATTCTTCTTCATTGGTTCCAATTTCATCTAAGAACATTTGAAATGTGTATGACAGGTTATAGTTTGCCTTTTCTAATATTGCAAAGATACTTGTTGCTTTTGAACTTATTGCTTCATTCTTCTCTGACAATGGTTCAAGTATTACTGTCCTTTGGAGGGGTGGAAAAGGAAAATTATATTTGCATGAAATCTTTCTTAGTCTTCTACATCGCTTTGTGTGGTGGTGCTTGTGAATTGTACGAAGACTAGGCTCTATATGTTTAGTTGCACAAGTAATGTACTTGTCAATAAAGTCTATGATGGATGTATTGCTATCTATTCTATATATTGGTGCATTTTTTACCCAGAGTAGGAAATGATCATGTTCATTTCCTTGATTTTGGAATTCAGTCATAGAGAAGTAATCCACAACATTTCCAAAGAACGATTCATCAGTTAAAATTAATTTCTTCATTGCATCTATTATGTGCCTATAGTATCGTGCACAAGTCACCGGTTCTTTCTTTATCAGATTGAATTTCTCACCTTTTGTTTCATACTCTTTTTGTTGTTCAATTTTTGACTGATGCACATTGTGCAATTGTTTGAGTGCACTTAATAGTGGATCCCAATTTTGTTCTGCACTAGTAAAAGTAACAAAAAAAGTTGGAGGCCCTAGTTGGTGTATCATTGCAAAAACATTCTTCTTAAGTTGGTGTACATAGTCTGGTGATATTCTCATTCTTTTGAAGTCAACGTATCCAATGTTTGATTTGAGAATTCTTTCCAAGTTGGGTTTTTGCTTAACATCTTTCGCTTGCAATTTGGGTCCTTTCAATTGTCCCTTTCGTATTCTTATCCACATTGTAGAGAGTGCCTATTGCACCAATATCTCGATATTCTTGAAGAATATATTTGTCGTGTGGTATGCAAAGTACCTTTTTGATTGTAGGAGTTCCCATCGTGCAATATTTTGGTAAGAAAATCTTTGAATGATGTCTTCGTCACGTGGTTTTCCAAAGAATAATGTGGGAAAATTCATTTCCTTAGCATATTTGTCTTTGAATATTCCAATTGGGTGGTGCTCTTATGCAGGTGCGATGTCAATTATCTTGTCTTGCATTTTATGTATGGATCTAGATTCGGTGAATCCATGTACCAAGGTTTCTAAAGGCTCATTATGTTCTTCGTCATCGTCTGACTGTGTTGCATTTTGACTAAACGGAGAGGATGTTTCATCTTTGGAACTTGCATATGTTGTTTCATTCTCAACATTAATCTCAAGAGCTTCTTTCCAATCTTCTTTTATTTTAACATTTTCCATTATGTATAGTGGTGTACTTGTGAGTTTTGAGAGTGCTTGCATCACTACATTTGGCCGCACCATTCCTATTTGAAATGCATTTTTGTATTCTAGGTGTCTTTTGAGAGCAACAACAATAGTTGTTGTGCTATTGGTTGTTTGTGGTAGTGCATTTTGTATGATATTCATGTTCACAGGAACATTGATAATAGAACCTGTCAATCCCACTAGTGATCTTTTGTATCCCAGTTCCCATATTTGAGCAAATGCAATTCTCACTGAAACTAGTCATTCTTCTAGTTATGACAAGATTTGCACATCTTCTATTGGTTCATTCATTCTAATATTTTTTGGTGTACTATATGTTGGGGGCTTGAATTGTTTCAATGCAAACAAGCATGTTCGACAGATGAAATTATTTGGCGCTTCATGTTTTATTTGTGTCAGAGTATAATAGTTGTTCTTGTCCTTTTATTTCATTGGTTTGATGTCTTTCATGAAACACAATAGTTGACAAATTGAGCATGTGTGTTTTGGTGTATCCTAGATTGTTGTTTCAAATATCTCTATTGGTGACAATCCAATTTTTGTTTTTTTAGCAGACAACACTGTCCTACCTCTTTTTTTTGTTTTTTGGATTCTAGATGTGCATGTTGGCTTATTTTGAATGTTCTTGCTTCGATTTGCACCATTTGTTGTATTATTTTGTGTATCTCTAATAAATTTCTTCAGATGACATAATTGAAGTGCATTTGTTGTATTTTTTCTAGTATTACTTGGAAAATCTTTGATAAATCTCTTGAGGCGACATAGTCGAAGTACATGCTTTCTATTAGGGCTCTCTAGTTTGATATTTTTAATGTGCACCTTGTCATGTCCTATATTATTTTTGTTTGCAACTTCTACAATGTGTTGTGCGTTATGCTCTTTTATAAATCTCTTCCATTTGTTGTATCGCATTTGTGCTCAATGAATGACTCTTTTTGACTGTAATCTTAGTAGTGGTTCAAAGTGACCAGCAATAGGATTTGTATCATGAAAGAGGATTTAGTATGCTTCTTCTTCTATTGATTCATTAAAGTGCAAGTACTTTCTTGTTGTTGTTGTTGACCAAATGCATATTTGTATTTTTAACCACTTGGATAACCAATGAATGCAGAATATATCTCCCCATAGTCTGACTTCTCCATTGTGTATGTTTTGCTTTGCAAAAAGTCGCATTCTGCGCAAATATATTTCTGGATCATGTACTCGGTGTAATTCATATAGAGTTTGTGGATGAAGTTCTGTACTATACTAATGTAATGCTTCTGATTCACCTTCTTGTTTGCATTGTAAGAAGTAATCAATGGTTCCATTTCTTAGCTCAAGTGATGTATATCTATAATTTAGTAGGAATTCCAAGGCATCAAATAAGCAGCCTCCTATGTTGTACTTGAATGTTGGTACTCTGCATAGTTCTTCATTCTCTAGTACAATGTCAATATTGCAAGTTCTATCTTGACCTATTGGCTTGTAATGCTCCAGGTCTATAAGTTCTATTTGATCTTGTAACATTTTATGTTTCAGGAAGGACTAGTACCACCTTGGTTTTCTTGTCACTTGCATACTTGCACTATGTTTCTTTTCTACATGCGGATATTGCTTTCCTGCATGACAAGATGCATCTTTTCAATATACTATTTTTAGTTATCTTAGATTATTTACTTTGATTTTTATATTCTTTAAAATTACACTTGCCATAAGAAAATATACTATACATTGCAATATGTAGTCCCATTTATTCAGAAGTATCTAGTATGGAACAATTCAACTTTCATAGAATGATTTAAATTTGCACTATGGTTGTCATGAAAACAAAAGTGTACTTCCACATTGATATTTTTATAGAGGAATAATTCCATACACTACCTCACAATGATAAATGTAACTTGAAGACATGTAGGCCATACAAAAACTTGTACTTCTTGTCTCTTCTACTATCACATATTAAAAAAAGATATATTATGATACTAGAATAAAAAACACATAACATGTTGCATCATTAGAATTCCTTGATGAAATATTCAAAAAATAACATGCTAACATTTTTATAGAGGAATAATTGCATACACTATTTCACAATGATAAATGTAACCTGAAGACTAGGCAGTACAAAAACTTATACTTCTTATCTCTTCTACTATAGCATATTAGAAAAAGATATCTTGTGATACTAGACTAAAACACAGATAACATATTGCATCATTAGAATTCCTTGATGAAATATTCAAAAAACATAATGCTAATAGAAAACACAAGTAGCAAATACAAACATTGATACTTCTCTTGTTTTTTTGTCATGCCTCCATGTTATCTTTATGTTTTTTTTCATCTTTCCTCTTCACATTGCCACCTCAATATTAAACAGTCATTGATGAAGTAAAGAAAAATGCTAATACAAAACACAAGTAGCGAATACACAAATTGCTACTATGCTTTTCTTCAATCATGCCTCCATATTATCTTTATGCTTTTTCCACCTTCTCTTCACATCTCCACATAAAATATGATATGTTGACTATGTCATCAAGCAATAAAAATAATGTTGAGATTGCTCTATGTCTGTACCATTTGAATCATAAATTCAATGGTGGAGCTAAATGACATTATTCTCTGATGTCACATGGAAACTGGAGAAGTCAAATGTGTCATGGTTAACACCATGCATGTCTATATTGTTAGGATTGGCAGCAAGATTGTTTAGAAATGAAGGAACATTTTCATTGGGAACATTACTATCATATTTTTCTATAATTGGATCCATGTTGAGAATTGCAGAATTCCATTTTTCATGAGATAGGTGCATGGGGGAAACAACTTGTTCCAATTGTTGCAATGGGCATGAGTTTATCAAATTTGAGGGATGTATATTCTGATAACTTGTTTCAAAATTGGGTAGTTGAATTGCAGTAGGATAGGTTGATTCAAATAATGGACAGTGAATTTTTGTGTCACTTTCTGAAGAATACATGCTATTTATGCTAGTAGCATATATGGAATTGATATGTTCTTTCGATGGAAGATCTTGTACTAGATTTCTATGAAAACTTTCAAGGATGTTAGGTTTCATGTGCATCATGGTTAGATAGTGCTAGTTCTCAGCGATAGGTATTGTTTGACCAAAATGATCATTTGTATAAACCATTGACATTGGACCATTTTTTCCTATTTCTATTGGACATCATTCAACTTGAAGGGTCAATCCAATTTGATCTTTCTCTAAGTGAGAGATACCTTTTGTTTCATGTATCTCTGTATCTGGATGCACAATATTTGTAATGGCTTTGTATCCTTTGAAGGATATTGCAACCAGATCATATGCGATAGCAACTTCCTCTTTGGTATCAAATGTTCCTAGCCATTTTTGCTTTTGTTGTATAGGATTTCGCACTTGTGCAACATAAAAACCACTTGAACATTTCCATACACCTCAATATAATTTTTCTTTTGCACAGATTTTAGATCCATTGCTAAATGACATATGTCCTTTTTTTTCTTCAACTTTTTTAGAATGTTCTTGCAATTCAGACAATTTCATGTATTTAGTTTTCTTCTTGTTTGATCTCATTACATTTGAGATCTAAGTGCTCTACACATTGGAAGATTGATTATGAGGTGTATAGTTGACATGGAAAAAGTTGATGTATACATTACTGCCTCTCATTGACATGTTGGCCATATCATATGCAAAGGCTGCTTGTTCTGTTGTGTCAAATGTTCCTAGCCATTTTTTTCTTCGTAGCTTGGGCAATATTATCTCTGTTGAAAATTGACCAGATGCTTTCTTGCGAACACCCCTGTATGTCTTCTCCATTTCTTCTTTTGTGTTTCTATAGCACAATTAAACTTTTGTTAAGACATGTCTCAATACACACATGTTTACATTACATTACAAATGACCAATCCTCTCAAACAACAATTTCAATTATAAAGAAATGAAAACGATATGCAATTCCAGAAAATAGTAGGTCAAAAATGACTATTGTCATATTGTTCATAATCATCTTTTGTCAGTAGTTACTTGTAGCTTATCTCCATTACAGACATTATTTCCATGCTATGATCAATTAGAACACTACCAGCCGATAAATACTAAATGTCATTACTACTGTCATGACTAGTGACATTACTGTTATTGTATGTTGCTCGGTTACATACCAAATGCATACAATATGGCTACCGTACATAGTACAATTAACATTACAAACCATGGAGTACTGTCCACTGTGAAGAATAGTGTAAAACCTACTAATGTTATCAAGATTAGTGTCATCCATGCTTTTATTACAAGTTCTTCATAGGTAGGAACATGCTCAATTTTGTTCTCAGCCAACTTAGTCATCATGTTCTGTGGATATGCTCCATTCACTGCAAGGGGGTCAGTAATCCAGAGACATTGGTCAAAAAGCGAAAAACAAATTCTTTGACTGTGGGTGGTCTCGACTTACAAATGTATATATGCATTTTAATATATTCTATGAGGTTCTAATTATAGATTTTGTAGTCAAGAAGACAATACAATTAGTAATTTTGTATCTTTGAGATCTATTCAAGCACACTCTGTCTTTGACTCTTTTGTTGGAAATCATTACTTTGAACACAGAAACTTATGCCAATAGAGATCTAATGAAATGCTAACATGGATCTTAAGGAAATAATACACAAAGAAACAAGCAAATTTTTGAAACTTGTAACTTTGAAATTTCTATATTCTAATCAAATGTATAACTTTACTTACTATTTTCTTTTTCACTCAACTGCTAAGCTTGTGTATTTGGTCCTTGTTGATTTTTCTGCTTTGCAATCAAAATGTCGTATTAAGAAAAGCATAATCAAACCTTCACAACATTAGATGTAATTAATTAGGTCACTAGTTCTTATTCTACATATGCGAAAAATAATGTATTGTGTGGCATAATCATTGTGCACACATTAAACATAGTAGATCGAACTTTTACTAATTCATAGTCAACTTTGCAAAAAAATGATTAGCTAAATAAAGCTATTTGCATGTTTGCAACAGTCAAAGTTCAAAACAACTTCTAATGTATTATAAAGTGAGATGGAAATTACTAGATCCATATTGTAATATATTTTTTGAAGCCTCAAGGGATACTTCACTAAGAAGCAAATGACATTGAAATGACTAGATACATATTATACTATATCATAATGAAAAATATTATAGCTTTTACATGCAAGTTGTGAACTTTTGTTCATAGTAAGTATAAACTTATACATCATCACTATATTCTTGTAGTAATTGTCATCTTGTAATCAATAGTTCATCAATAAAGAAAGCACCATCTCCCAATATCCACTACAAGATTAATGCCAAGTGGCTCAGAATTATTCTCAAATACAAACAAAAAATGACATGAGTAATGATGCTTTATGGTCTTCGCTACCAACGCTCCTATATCATTATCATACCATTGCCCAATAATTTATGTTTTGTCATGTCTTATAATCCATTCAAGTGAAAACATTGGATATGCTACCACAAGGTTTATTATGGACAAAAGTGTTTCATCTTCAACAACTGTGCTAAATGGTGATAGTTCGCAAAATAGTGTCTTGCATGCTGGATTGAAAATGGTTGTTAATTCTTGTGCAGTGTGATTTCCAAGAGGGAAATGTCTTATGATATCTTCACAATGAACTATGATATGAGCTTTCCTATATTGCCGCACCAGATGTTTTAAGTAAATCAATTCACCATTAGTCATTAATGGTGAAAGAACACAAATTTGATTAGTGTGTGGTATTGGCTGAATGTCTCCCCATCCATCATATCAAAACATGGAAACATGCTTATCATAAAAATATCTTTCTAATATTTTCCTTTGGCATTCCTCTGGAAGTTCTAGAATTTTTTCAAGAATACTAGATTCTGGACTTTCAGAGAGGTGATCTGTATCACGATCTAATGAAACAAATACATCAAGAAAATCCATTCTTGTGTAATATGGAGATGAAAACCTATTTGCAACAAGGAACATTTCTTAGAATTTATCAAGCATCAGTTAGTTCTAAGATATATGTTGCACTTAGTGTCATTCTTTCATGGATATACTTTTTATGGCAATAATCATACAAATATCATTAATATAAATGATTCCATACATACTATTGAATAAATGTGCAACAGATGACTATCAATTACAATGTTTCATTTTCCATCAATGGTTTCCACTATTCATTGAATGTTAATAGTATACTAGTCAACAAATGTGCAACAGATGACTATTAATTGCAATGTTTAATTTTGTAGCAATACATTCCACTATTCATTGCATCTTAATAGTATACTTAGTATTCAAGTTCTAAACTTCTCTATAGTAATTATAGTATCATAAGTTTACAACCAATTATATTCATAACAAAGCTGTAAGAGACATTACTTTAATAATCTTTTTATTCATATATCGATACAATATTCACATTACTTGTACATACTTGTTCATTCATAGCATAAAGTACCTAGATAGAGCACCTAGTCTCTACAGTATTCTCCATACTTTGTAGATACATGTAACAATACACAAAGCACAATAGTCTATGTGCTATTTTTCACACTTCATAAATACATGTAATGATAGGACAAGGACAATGTGATAATTGAACTTTGACATTAGTACTTCTAATTTATGAGCAAAAGTTAGTTTATAGTACTACTAGACAATCAAACAGTTCATGAAGAGCTTGCAGTTGGAGGTTGGAGCAGTCAAATCTGTAGTTGGAGTAGTGAGATTTGCTTCATTTGGGAGTTGTTTGTCACTTGGATGCTTCTGTTCACATGGAACACTATTTTCCTTGGGTAGATTTATGTACAAAGACATGAATGCATTGTACAAATTTGTCACTCTTGTCACAAGACGTTCACCCAAATGAGTAGTGTGTGCATTTAACACATGAACTAGAACAAGGTCACATTCATTAGTAATAGCTAGACACACATCATTATAAATGCATGATACAACCTCACACTCTTCAACTACTTTATGAGAAAAGAGGCTGCCAACAATAGATGCATGTGGAGTTCCTCGATATGCACAAATTGCTTCATGGTATCCTGTCGATGGCACAAAGTACTCTCGTACATAAGCATTTGCTAGTTTCTCAACGATTGTTGCTTCTTGTATGAAGTCCATACAATTCGACAAGAATCGTGAAACAATATCAACATAGAAAATTTTTCCTGAAGCATTTTTCAGAAAGTCCTCGCCTATCAATGTCCTTAGAGATTGCTTGACACATGAACAATCAAATATGAAGACATGTCGCATTGTGGTTGATTCAATTGGTCTTATAATAGGACAGTCCCATTGCGGCCTTGGAATACATACCGGCTTATCCATTTTCAAGTTGTAAAGTCTGTTATCAACTTTCCAATTGTCAGATTCTAGAGTCCTTTAAATTTCTAAAGCTAGTTATATTAGTCACTAGTATAATTCTCCTAGTAAAGGAAGTAATTGCTCAAGATTTTGAAAAATATGTTGCAAGTATTGTCTATAGCACAAGTTTTTTTGATTGAAAAGAAAAATCAACAAGATGCACAATAATACTATTTATTTTTCTATTATTTTGTTATGTTTTATTTATTATAGCAATCAATTAACATTCAAGATGCAGTAGATGAAAATATTAGCTTCTAGGTTTGCTTTCAAAAAAACAATAATCAGCATTGAAATCTTCATTATTATTATTTTTAAAGAAATTTGGTGAAAGTTTGTATTCATAAAGAAATCAAATATTCTCTTTTACCAACGAGATATTCTAATGATGGAAAATATAATAAGAAAGTTCTTAAGTGGGAAATGTTGTTTTATTCATAGATTGGCAGAAATATTGTCAGTAACATAAAATATGATTATGATCAATGTCTTTATTTCCATTGTACCGTACGAATATATTGGTCCCACTCTGTATTACGTCTTCTTCAACATTAATGCTTCTTTCTAAGTGAAATATGTGATGACTGTATTTTAAGCTAATCAGTATCAAAATTGGTAATATTGTAGCTATGATATGCACATTAGATCTAGGGGGTTCATTTTGTTGAATGTTTGTGTAACTTTTCTAAACATGAATTAGAAACATAGAAACTAATTATAACATTTCAAAAAATTTGATATAAAAATCAAAAAACAATATTTGAAGAGGAAAACTTATTTAATTTTCTTTGTTTTCAGTGAATCATTATTATTAAAACATCTTAAATAGGTATCATAATGAAATCTAATTATATATATAATAATAATAATATATTAAATATAGTGCAATTAAAATAAAACAACACAAATACCTAATAATAATAATATATAAGTTTCACTACCACAAATTGCCACTCTTCTATGAGTTCTATTTCAAGGTCTCTTGTGGGACCTTTTACATCACTATTTTTGTCCCCTCTCCAAACACCAAAGATGTCGCATGTAGACAATGCAATATATTTTCATTAAGGCTTTGTTTCCTAGATGCTTTTTTTCACATTCTAGTATTTCTCACATTAGATCTAGGGGGTTCATTTCGTTGAATGTTTGTGTAACTTTTCTAAACATGAATTAGAAATAACTTTTCTAAACATGAATTAGAAACATAGAAACTAATCATAACATTTCAAAAAATTTGATATAAAAATCAAAAACAATATTTGAAGAGGAAAACTTATTTAATTTTCTTTGTCACTACCACAAATTACCACTCTTCTATGAGTGCTATTTCAAGGTCTCTTGTGGGGCCTTTTACATCACTATTTTTGTCCGCTCTCCAAACACCAATAGAATGTGACCCTAGAAGGAACTAAATCATGAAAGCCCCTCCACATAAATCTTGAGGAGAATGTGGGCATCAATTGACATCGAATCTTTTTTTTTAAATTTAGTGGATGATGAATAATGTGATAAGGATAGAAATATCAAACAAAATGTGGTCACAACAGCCATGAACATGGAAAGAAGTCATGAAGTAGCTAACATCATAATTATGGAGGGAAGATAACCACAAACATTATGGCTTCTAGAAGGATTCCTTTGACCTACCACATTATGGCTTCTAGACAGAATATGTGGGCCTATCAAATTATGGCTTCTAGAAGGATACTTCCATGGGGTTTTCATGTTTCTTTGGCTTTGCATTCATCAATGTCAATGTCACACATGCTTTAAATCTACTTTCTCAAGTATGTTAAGTAATGCTTAGTCTTCAGTTGGTGGATCTTGCAAGTTCAAGGCAAACAGTCCCTTATGCAACAAAGTGTTAGCAAAAACTATATTCTTATCTATTTGTAAAGAATGGTCCGTAAACACACTGTTTGCATTAGTCTATACCATTTCATGTTTTGTGGGTCCTTACCTGGTGAACCCATTAATGGAGCATTTGGAAGGAAAACAAGAAGGTGTGTTTGGGTACTGAGGTGGGTACATGTTTGCCTCTGCTTTCATTGGGACAAAGGTGATAGAATCATTTACAAAGCCGTATCGGTACTTTGGATCCCATAGGCTTAGCTTACAGGTCATAGCAGCCCTGACAGGTGCCATATATAAGAAAGGTCTCAAGCTTTCATATGCGCTAGACAAAGACATACTAGTGGAGAAATTATCAATTATGCAAGAATAGATGTCCATGTTATTGCAGACTTCGCTTTGTTTTGGCATGACATTTGGTTGTTGCCAATCCAGATTCTCCTTGCTCTCTTCATTTTGTACAAAAATCTAGGGATAGCTTCACTTGCAGGGGAAAGATTCTTAATGAGCTATTTTCTCTCAATTATTAGTTAAATAGGTGTAAAGATAATAAAGATAATAGAACCCCATCATTATTATTCAAATTGGATTTGCATCCCTTAAAAAGATCAAACTTCAGTTAACCATGTTTAAAGATAATAAAGTTATATAACATGGCAATGCCTTAGTGCCTATATTTTGAGTAAAAGTTTACATTCAACCAATGGAAAACAATGCATAGTATGTCATTGTAGGTGCATTTAGCAGACCATACAAATTGTAAATGGCATCTCTGAAGTCTTTTTTTGTTGCTACTTCTCCAAGGATTGCACATGTCAATGGAGCTAAACTTTCCATTGATTCCTTCATCACCTAGAAGTTCACGAGTTGTTCTCCATTAAAATTAGTTCTTTCATCATTCTTAAAACTTAATAGAGGCCATGGCATTAAAATATTGGTTGCTTCAACAGCTTCACAAATGGAAGCATCCATTAAGGCAAAGATAAGCAAGTACCCACTAGTAATTTACTCTAAAACTAGGTGTTCATAAGTACAACTGCTTTTATTCAGCCATCGTTATAATTTTGGTAAAATTCAAGTCTTACCCTCTCGAATGCAAGAAAATTCCTAAAATCTATCCTGTGTTTATAGGTATTGCCATAGTTTGAAGTCTTTGTTCAAGTGCATTGGAGTTCAACCACTGATCGTGGAATTGGACGAGTTGGGTATGCTTAATTTTTTTTTAAAAATATGTAAAAGAAATGGTCAATTTATGTTTTGTTTCAAGATGGATGCTTGTTATTGAGACTCATCTACATCTTTAGGAGTTATGAGAGGAACATCAATAGCTAATAAAAAATAGTTGTTTATATAATTGAATGTGATTATTATACCAGTTCTTTGAATACCCCCTTAAGCAGAGTGACCATTGGAAAGTTATCATTGGGAGGTTTAAATTATAATGATACACTCAAATAATCAAAGGAGATAAAGTGGAATGAAAGTGCATGATCTAGAAGAATAGAGAATAAATGCATCCATAAAGGGACAATTCCTTTAACTGCAACCTTTCTCAACTGGGCACACAATCTCCTACTTGTAGGGCTATGACAATTCCTCTTTGGGTTAGTGACTTATGTGCATCTACTCTGTAGAATATTTCCCCATGGAAGTTGTGAGTTGGGTTTTGTAATAAGTATGTGGAAACACAGTGTTAAGCATAGATGACTTATAGAGTGACAGAGAATTGCAAATGAGCACAATAATGGCAATACAAAACACAAGCAATCATCAGAGCAGGCTAGGAGAAAAAAGATGGCCCGGGCACTGCTCAGCATAGTAAAAGTTAAGAGAGGCTCCATGGAATTTTGTGGAGAGCAAGGAGGCCCTGTGGTATTCTTTTGCATCAAAAGAAGGGCCAAGATCTTCATTTTTAAAGGATTCTGAATTATAGCATTTGTCATCCCTCACCCACGATAGCTCCTCCATCCCCTAGTGGACCCCTAGCTGTTAGATAGTAGTCTTCTCTAGCCCACACCCCCGCCGCGGGGCCCTGCAAATAACAGGATGGACCCCCAAGCAATAGATTACCATCACTCAGGTGGGCTCCTCACTTTCATTTGAAGATGTCACATAGTTCCTATTGAGTTGAGGTTTCCATATGATGGTAAGGAAATACCTTGTTCCTCATCTCTAAAACTCAGAGAACCTCCAAGACTATCCTTGGACAGTAGAGAATTCTCGAGAAATTTTGTTGATTCAAAAAGAAATGCTTCTATTAATGACACACCCATTACTACCCAAAGGCATGGCCATTCTAATGGGGATTTCATAGAGTTGGAATGCTATAGTGGAAACAAGCCTTCACCAAGTGTTGTTGCACGACTAATGGGTTTAGAAGAGATGCCAACTGGTTCAGCTACTCGCTCTCAAAAAAGGGAACTACTGAACCAATGCTCATCTGAAGAAGCATCTGTCTCAAAAACTTCCACAGAGATGAAGAAAAGTTTAGAATATTTGAAGGTTGAATCTCATAATCAGAGTAGAGAAAAAGAAAATAGTTTACTTGAACTGTTAAAGAGCCATAACTTTAAACAACAGTTCAAGACAGATAGATCTAACCTTGTTCAAGAAACATATGATGGAAAGTTGAATTCTACAAGACAAATTCAATGCTCAGATTCACCCAGATTTAAGCATCAGGAAACAATTCCAAAAACAATCTTGGCTCAAAGGTGTCCTATTGAAACTGCTACATGAGACAACCAGATAGTTGCTAGACATTACCAAGAAAAGCAGTTGAAGCTCAACACTTCTTGCTAGATTTGACCAAAAAGAATGATGGATCATCCCAAGATCTTTATAGTAAAATTGAAAAGAGGCTGAAGCTACTAGAGCTTGAAAATTGTGATAAAGATCTTCGGACTCTCAAACAAATTCTTGAAGCAATGCATCATAAGGATCTCCTGGATTCCACTAAAGAGAGGCTAAATTGGCATCAAAATGATGGAAGTTGCACACCTATATCCAAAGTCTTTCAAGAAGCTAAACCTAATTCAAGGGCATCTAAAATGCAAGGATTCCATATGAAATCTAGAAGCTCAAACTCATCTCTGACCATAAATGGCAAATCACAATAATAGATTTTATATCTTTTGAATGCTCTTTATACTTCAAATAGTCGTAGAACATGAAAGATATTATAACATCAAAGAAAAGTTGTGCCAAGCTTATAAAGATATTATAACATCAAAATAAAGTTGTACTAAAAATGAGGGAAAAAACTAAGAACACCTAATAGAAATAAAAGAAATAAGGATGCTTATTTTAAAAGCAAAAAGAGTTATGAACTTACAAGAAAATGTTGGAGAGAAAGAGAAAGAAGAGAAAACTTGGTGGGAAGGAGTGAATATGCAACCTATAAGGTTTTCAATTACATAAACCTCACCTTTAAATGTGAATCTCATTATAAGTCAAATTTAACACACAATACTCTTCTATTCTTTATGTATTAACAACCATTGATTTTGATCTTGTTTGTTGCACTAAGTAGTGGAATGTAGAATCCAACTATTCACAAGTCAACATGTTATTATTTCCTATTGTCATAGCTTGGCTCTTGACCAATTGTATGCAACTAATTTAACTACACTAATTGTGATGGGTCATCCATATTACTATAAAGTAGTGGAATGTAGAATTGAACAAAAAACACAAATATATAATAATAATAGCATATAAGTTTCACTAGCACAAATTGTCAGTGCTGTGTGAATGTTATTCCTGTTGGAAATAGAGATGGAGTAATTGAGAGGGGAGGGGTGAATTAGTTACCACAAAAATAAATCCACAGATCCTTAGATGTCTTAATATATAGTTTTTGCTGACACTCAGTAACCACACAAATAAATACTGAAACTTGATAGATGTTCTGTTAACTTATTAAGCATTTAAAGTGATTAACATGCATGCATTAAGGAAATAACATGAACACAAGAGACACCAGATTTAACGTGGAAACCCAATATGGGAAAAACCACCAAGTAACTAGTCACCAAATTTCACTCTTCTGAAGTGAGCCCTGTTAGGAGCCAACCTTGTTAAAGGTTACAAAACACACTGTTAGGTGTGACCCTGTTAGAGGATTTAATCACCCTGTAAGGAGTGGCTTGGTTGGAGGTCTTAAGAACAATTCAACTGAATTGTCACCTTGTTAGAGGATTTACAAAATGGCTGTTAAACCAACTCTGTTAAGAGATTTTGAATCACTGTTACAATGATTAGAAAGCAACAATGAAGTGATTTGAAATATATGCAACTTATCTTTGCTGAATACAGACCTCTGTTCTGCTTCACTAGATCCTCACTGATCGAATACAACTTTGCAGCTCCATAAGGATATCTAATCCTTCCACAACATTCGACTCATATATTCAATATTTGCTCATTCCATTTACATCCATACATTCGCACTCTTATGCATCCACACTCTTCATATTCATGAATTCACAACTTGACCTTTCATATATAACTTATAGATTGTCAAGTCGGCTCAATTACAAGTTACAACAACTGGAAAACATTAAATCAGTCGGCTGCAAACATTGCACAAAACAATTAAACTTAATTCTTTAAAACAATAAAATTCTTCGTTGCCCAACCCAGCTCGGTGACCACTGCTCCAAAATGGTTTCCCCAGTGTTAACCAAGTGAAGCTCGGTAAACACTACAAACCTTGCAACTTCCTTTGGAGACTGAGTTAACTCGATAAACACTGAACTTCCTTCATTTACCGAGTGAGCTCAGTAAAAGCTAACTTTCTCTTCGATGACTAAGTGAATTTGGTAGACATTGACTTTCCCTTTGTTAACCTTGGGAGCTCGGTTAACATTAACTTTCTGCTACAAAATCCTTTGATGCCCAATTGAGCTTGGTAAGAGCTAACTTACTGTGTAATGTTCAGGAATGCTCGGTAGTCACTATAAATTGCTTTGCTAACCATCTAAGCTCGGTAGATTCTATCTGATGGCTGATATGACATTTTTGTAACATCAAAGACAATACACAATACACAATTGTATCCAACAATTCCAAGGTCTCTTTTTGGGCCTTTTACATCACTATTTTTGTCCCCTCTTGAAATGCCAATAGAATGTGACCTTAAAAGGCATTAAATCATGGAAGCTCCTCCACATAATGAGGAGAATGTGGGCATTAGTTCACATCAAGTCTTTTTCTTAAATTTAGTGGATGATGAATAATGTGATAACAATAGACATATCAATGTGTTGATTGCAAGATTGATAATTGAGAAATGATATAATTAGAGGAAATACAAAATACTAACAAGAAACTACAAAATTATCTTTTATTTAAACCATTTTATTGTAAAATCCAACTATTTCCAAGTCAACATATGATTATTTTTTCCTATTGTCATAGCTTGGTTCTTTTGATACAATTGTCATGTCATCAAATATAACTCTAAAGCATTCATTTTTTTATAAGTATTTCAATAGCACAATATATGAGTTTAATAAAACCTTGAACAATATGAGTTTAATAAAACCTTGGACAATCTTAATGATAAATCACGATAATAATATATTAAATAATATGAAATATTATTATCACCTTTTATTTCAAAATCTGTTATTTCAATCAAAATAGAAACTAATACTTCAAAAAAAATCCATAGGCCTATTACTGTATAACCTTTGTATCCTCTAGAAAATGATATTCTCTTTCATTCAAACCTTATCTCCATAAAACTCAAAGATCTTTTTAATGACAAACAGTCGTGAGCCATAATGTTCCACTAGCAACAATCACAAACACACTGGAATCACAATAAACTACTCGTGATGCTATATTAGTTCATTGAGTTTGGCTTTACACCCTTTCTCAGGGGACTTTCCCCAACAATTTGACAAGATCCATGTTTTGTGATTGTGTTTTCGTAAACTCTAAACCATTTTGTGCATTATATTATAGAAATTATTAGGAATATGCATCTGAAGATTACCAAAGTTCATTCTATAGTAGCCAAGCTCATATATTTCAAAGCCTTCAAAATGATATTCTCTTTCATTCAAACCCTATCGCCATAAAACTCAGAGATCTTTCTAATGACAAACAATCGTGAGCCATAATGTTCCACTAGCAACAATCACAAACATACTGGAATCACAATAAACTACTAGTGATGCTATATTAGTTCATTGAGTTTGGCTTTACACCCTTTCTCAGGGGACTTTCTCCAACAATTTGACAAGATCTATGTTTTGTGATTGTGTTTTGGTAAACTCCTGAACTATTTTGTGGATTAAATTATAAAAATTATTGGGAATATGCATCTGAAGATTACCAAGGTTCATTCTATAGTAGCCAAGCTCATATATTTCAAAAGCTTCAAGACTTTTTCTACCAACACAACAAAGTTACAAAAACTCCATCAAACATAAAAAATCTATTAACATTTTGTGCACAAAATTATTGTGATCTAACATATCTACATAGATCTTCGCAAAAAAAACTCAATTCTTTACAACAAATTTGATTCTACACAATAGATTATCGATTTCAAATTTTGACCAATGGATCTCAAATTTTCAAACAAAAAACTCAATTCTTTTACAAAAAATCGATTCTAAACAATAGACCTGGACAAGCTTCCATAGATAGATTTCATATAAATATAATGATCACAAAAAATAATACAGCTACAACACAATATGTTCTAAATAATAGATTTGGACAAGATTCTATGTAGATATGATCATCATATAAAACAATACAACTAGAACACAATATAATTTCAAATAAAAAGAATAGAGAAATCTTTGACATACCCTGTACTCTAGTAGAAAGAGATGAAAGCCAAGCCTTTAGAAATGTGAATTAAAAGTAATCAACCAATGCTATAAATAAGCAAATAACAATTCTAGAAGATTCCATAATCAATGCTCACACATGACAAATGTTGACTTAAAAATCATTTATAAGCCACAACTATAAAGAAATATATTCCCTGACATCCATAATCAATGCTCACAGGACAAATGTTGACCTAAAAACAATTTATAAGCCACAACTATAAATAAACATCTTTTCCAAGGAAACTTATGGAACACTACCATCATAAACGACAAGATATGTCATCTCTCTAATTGTTTATCATGTCGTATTGTTTTTTTTGTTTGTGTTAAATTTTTAAAAATGAAATACAACTGTAATCACAACAATAATAAATGACAAGAAATGTCATCTTTGTAAATGCTAATCATGTTGTCTTATTTTATTTGTTTCTATTGATTTTTTACAAATCAAATACAATTGTAACCACAATCTATAAATATTTGACAATATGTTTCATTATTATTATTATTATAATATTATTGTTATTGTTATTATTATTACTAGTATTGATATCTAAAGTTTGGAAAAAGATAAAAATAAATAAAAAATTGTGTGCACAAAACAATAATGAAAAAAAAAACTTTCAAACTCATGACTGTAGCACACATAGACCAATCAAATTGCATGAAAATAAGGTTGACTAAGTTTGCAAAAATGTCAAGAAAAAGATATGTCTATAGTGCAAAATGGATAAAAATAAATAAAGGCTCCTGATTGGACAAACTAATAAGATCATTCGCTTTTAACGAATGCATAAGTTTCTTGCCATGGCAGGAACTAATAATATGTTATTATAAAGACAAGTAAAGGTAGAATGATAGAGAATGATAGAGAGACTTGAAAAAAATTTAAAAAATATTAATAATTATAATATTTAAAAAAAAATATAAATAATAATAAAAATTATATTATATGAATGAACTACTCATTTCTATCAATTCAATTATACGTTAAAATATTTAATTTTAAAAAATCAAGTATTAATTACTTAATTCAAACTACCAGAATATCTAGTAAGTTTGAGGACTGGCATTAGTTTAACAATTTGTAAAATGTTATTAAAAAAATTAGAGTAAGATTGTAAAATAGTAGCTATTGAAACATAGTGTAAACTTAAACAAATAACATTTTACAATTGGCAAAAATAAACATTAATGTAAAACTAATAAATATATTTGAAATAAGAAATATAAAATATTTTAGCCAATAGGCTATTTGTGAGAATTTTGTTCCTGGAAATTAAAATTTTGACGAAAAATTTGCAAATTGTTCAAGAAAGTTGTCAGTTTGGCCAGAAAATTGAAAATCCTTCCCATTAATTATTTACCGGTAAGTTTTTATCTCCCTCCACTTTTAACTCTTGTTTTGATATTTATTAGTTGTTATCTCCACTTTTAACTATTGTTTTTCTTTTTCGATTTATTAGTTGTGATCTCCATATAAGCTCATGTTGTGATTTATTTATTTAACTTTTGATTTTTAAAATTGATTTAGATTTTAGTTTTTAAATTATTATTTTTATTTTAGTTTATTTTTTATTTAAATATTATTTTTTAGTTTCTATAATTTATTTAGTCAATAGAATATTTGTTAGACATTTTTTTTTGTATTTCTCTTATTAATTTTTCATAATAGATTTTTTGATGGCTTTTTAAAAATGATTATTTTTTCCATATTTGATAAATTTAATTTAAATAAATAATATTTATTAATCTATTTAAAATATTTTAGTAAATATTATGTTATTTAAACAAAAAATTATTAATAATCTAATTTGTTCACATAATATTATATTTTAAATATTCACTTTTAACTATTATTTTTCTTTTCTTATTTATTTAAAAAATAATTACTTGTGATCTCCACATTAGATTATGCTGTGATCTCCATTTATTAAACTTTTGATTTTTTAAATTGATTTAGGTTTTAGTTTTTAAATTATTTTATAGAGATATCTCTATTTTTCATATTATTTTTTGTATTTCTATTATTAATTTTTCGTAATAAATTTTTTGAAGAGTTTTTTTTTTTTTAAATGATTATTTTTTCCATATTTGATAAATTTAATTTAATTTAAAATCCTAAAATTATTAAACACATTTCTTAAGCAATATTCAAATTTCCTAAATATTGTAAATTTTATATCTATGTTTCAATCTTCTACTTTTTTAATTTTGTATTTTCATTTTAAAAAAACTTATATTTACATCATTTAATGTTCATTCTACATTTTTCTCTTAAATATCATCTCCTATCGGTGCACTCATTGCATGTACAAAAGTATGCGACTACTAGTTAACAATTGTGATAATTAATATTGATTAGACATTATTTTTGTTCAGAGTGGTGTGAGGTGGAAGATAACAAAATATTACTTTTTTAAAAATCTAATGAACATGTCACAAATGTGGAAAAGATAAAGTTGTAATTAATGCATTCATTAATGCATGATAGAGTTGTTAGAAAATATTTATATTTTTGTTTCTCCCTATCAAAAATAGAATGGTCTAATAGAATGAATGAAAAATGTGATTTATAAAATAATGAAAAATTAGAAAAAGATATAAACATTTGAAGTTTCTTTTAATCTTTTAAATCCTATGAGTTGATTGGTCAATTTAATTGAAAAGTTGAACTAAATGAAAGGAATAGTATCCTGCCTTTGGCAAGAACTAAAAATGACATGAAATAGGTATCGAGATATTAAAAGGTTTGCTAATCCATCAAATCTCAATAAATAATAATAATTGTATAATAGGGGAAGGACCAAGAATGTTTGCAACTTAATTTTGAGGATCTACCTGAGTAACCATGACCTAAAAGTTTTTATTAGCAATGAATGAGTGAATGAAGGTATTTTAATGACGTCTATGGGAACAATCAACTTATGATACCCTTTTCATGTTCTTTTCAATGTCAATTTGCCTATTATGAATCTACTTTAAGAAGCTTGTTGTTTTATGTAGTCTTTTTTTCTCAAAAATTTGGTATAATTGGCCCTCCTTCAAATTGTCCTTAAACTACTCTCGGATATCTTGGTATTTCACACTAAAAAATGAAGCGTCATTCCATTTCGCCACATCCTTTACTGCAGTATATGCATTTTATTTCTTCCCAAACCTCTTTGAGTAGTATCCCCCTCCCTATCTCACACCGTAAATGATGGGATCTCGTTTGTAACTATGCCAGTAACAGCCTATTTTTACCTTTCATATCTACATGAAGGTAATCTTAAATCTCATGGCACCACGTGGGGTTGAACTCTTTCACATAATGGGCCTTTTTCTTCCCTATTTGTTTTGTCCACATGACCGCTTTAAATTTTTCTAGCATGAACCTTTTATCTCTTCATTGGTGTTGGCTTGCTCTAGTATGTTAATGTCCCATCTCATTTCAGGTCAATTCAAAATCAAAATCAAAATTTCAAGTCAATTCAAAATCAAAATCAAAATTTCAGGTCATCTATCCTTGATTTGCCACATGTTCCCATATCATTTGTCCAACTTGTCCATTTCATGTCATTTCAATGCATCAACTAAAATGTACACAATCCACGCCCAAAAGTTACCATATCACTTGGACCAAACTGGGTGTTTGTGTGGCATTCATACCATTTAAGTTGGGTAAGGTGGTCATGTGGCATTCCACCACATGGTCATCCAATCCACCACCCTCATCATCGTTACTTCTCATTGACACCTTATACTACAACATGCAGTGGCATTAACTATGCATCACCTCTCCTTACTTGCACTTAAAGCCGAATAAAGCTCTGTTACCTACACTTGGCCCCTCATGGATCTAGCCATGTTTCATTCCACTATATCCCACCATTGGAGTCTTTGTTTCTTTTCTCACTAAAACATATTCACTCGAGGACTCTACAACTTCAATTTCTAATTAGAACACACTCATCCATTCACTAGCAATGCCATCATTCAGAAAGGTATTTGTGTGGGTTTTTGTTTGCATTGATTGTTATTCAATGGATTTTTGGAATGCAATGATGTCATTGTACTGCATTTACTTCCTATTGGGTTTGTTTTGCAAGTATAGATAGGACATGGTATGAAGAGGAGACATTCAAACTTTGCATACTTACCCTTCACAATGACTAGTGGGAGGAATTGTATGAAGTTTTCTCATGACTCATGTTTAACACAAGTGAGGATAATATCCTCATTAAGGCCACCTTAGACCATATGGGGCATTCACATCTATTTTTTGTATTTGTTTTTTATACTTTTAACTCTAATGTTTGTTCTTTTTATGTTTGGAATTTCTTCTAATGTTTTTTGAGAGTTTTGTGTTTATTAACACTACTTACTATGTTCACAAACACTTGTAAGTGAAAAGGGGAATCGTACTCATGTGTTCTAGCTTCACTAGCATTTTATTAGTCTTATGGATTCAATAAATTAGTCTTTTCAAGAATCAATGTTAATATTTGGCTTATAGGTCTCATTTTCATTATTTAAAGTTTTCAAGTCAACTATTAATAGTGGGTTTGAGGTATCTAATTTTATTGTTTAAGGGTCTCCACTTTATTGTAGAACACTTTCAATGTAAGTATTTAAGGTTTTCAATTTACTGTATATAGGTTTCCAAATTTAATGTGTATGCTAGGGATTAAGGGTCTCAACTTTGTTGTTGATGAATTTCCAATTTCACTATTATTGTCAAGCATTTCAATTTTATTGATACTATAAGGTTTAAGGGTTTCAAGCTCATTGTGGGAGTAGTTTACTTTCATTGTTTAAGGGTTTGTAATTTCACTAAAAATGTATAAGGTTTTAAGAGCGTCAATCTCTATGTTTTTAATTAAGTTAAAGGATTCTCCTTTCAATTTTCGAGGGATTCAATTTTACTACTTAAGAGATTCAATGTCACTAGTTAAGGGTTTCAACTTCAATGTACAATAATTTCAATTCAAGTGTTTAATGGATTTAATTTTATTGTTTAAGGGTTTCCAAATTCACTATTTATGTTAGGGTTTAAGGGTTTAATTGTCACTCTCTAAGGGTTTCCATTTTATCATTACTATTGGAGTGTTTAGTTTCACTATTCAAGGATTCACAATTTCAATAAAAATGTCTACAATAATTATTTAAGGGTATACAATTTATAATAACATTTTTTATAATATCAACCACTTAAATTGAAATAACAAATAAAACCTTAAAAACTAAGTCCCAAGTGTACACAACATAGGAGGCACAAACATTTGTTAATTCTAAACTCTTAAGTTGGGTTGATCTTGGCATTCAATGCTTGCATGATATTGGTGAAAGCCTATCCAGGTCCCATACAATTAGGAAATTGTTAACATCTATCACTTGTATGTTACTTGTAAAAAGGTAACTCTATCATATGATTGGATACTTATTTTGGTAAAGCATGCTCATTAACTCATGTCATAATAGAGCAATGATAAGTTTATCTATAAGTAGATCATAGGTTTTACGACATTGGTGATCATCTCATAATGAGTGGCACAAGATAGATTAAGACAATAATTGATCTCGTAGAGTGTTTTTCTCAACTATAGTGGGGATCCCAAGAAGTCAACTGTTGTATCTATCTCAATTTATCATGGTAGCACTCACAAACTAAAACATCAATCTAAAATATGATATCCAAAGGCTTTACACTCTAAGCCAATTAATCCAATTACACTACCCTAGATATATTCATTGTATTATACAATTTCATTGTAGGTCTTGAGGTCAATTTACCAACACATTTGAAATATATTGAGCCCACATTGATTGTCCTCTATCTAAACACATATGTTAAATATTGTGGATCTCTGATAGATAAAACAATTACAAAATAAATGCTTGCAGAGAATATCTTACTTGAATAGTGTTGAATGTATTTACTTCTTCTTTGGCAACGATCATAGTTTATCTTCCCTCTTTGAACTGTATACTGTTATGACTGAAGTGATATATAACTGATGTAACAATATCAACAAAGTGCAATGTTCATACAATGATTATTTATTAACTACGGGTACTGGAAATGTCATAGATTGCTGCCTTTCCCTGCAGCCAGAGTGCACCTATATATATATATATATATATATATATATATATATATATATATATATATATATATATATATATATATATATATATATATATATATATATGATCAGAATACATGACTTGACGAGTCATGTCTCTACGTGGCCCAAGGGCCACATAGAGGCATGCCTCTTCAGAGGCATGTTTCATAATAAAAATAACAAACAACCTTTGATTAGTATGTTCCCAATAACAAGAATATAATTTGGCATGATAAAGTGAGTATCTCCTGATATCATAAAGGAGCCCAATCACAATAAAAGGCTGCAAATAATCAATAAAACTTGATCATAGTATTTTAAAAGACTGCCGATAATCCATATCATAATACTATGTATATATATATATATATATATATATATATATATATATATATATATATATATATATATATGCTTACATTCATGTAGTTTATAGAATCAACAACAATTATCAATATATCAAATAATCCATGTTTTGCTTCTTCAGACACTAAAACATTAACACTCCCTCTTTAGCAAGGGAGAAGTAAAACATCAATAAGTCAGAATCATCATGTAATCAACACAATATGAATAGTACATAGTATATCCTATGATCTCTACTTACACTTAAGCAATGTCTAGAGATGTCCATAGTGATTAAGTTTTCATGATCTCTACTTGCATTTAAGCAATGTCTAGAGATGTCCATGATACACATATAATCTTTACTTGCACTTAAACAATGTCTAGAGATGCACATATAATCTCTACTTTCACTTAAGCAATGTTTAGAGATGCACACATAATCTCTACTTGCACTTAAACAATGTTTAGAGATGCCCATAATCTCTACTTGCACTTAAGCAATGTCTAGAGATGCTCATATAATCTCTACTTGCACTTAAGCAATGTCTAGAGAAGCTCATATAATAGACACACAGGTTTATTATTTACAAGATCGTCACCTTGTAAATAATTTCCTTCAAATGAATATGTCCATGAAAGATCATCACCTTTCATTACATATCAAATGCTATTAAGTAACCAATAGAAGCATAAAATCAAATGAGATAAACATTTTATTTCATAAATTTATCATTACAATTAATCATACCAAGTTTTTCTCTGAAGTATTTCAGCTTCACTTTAGCAAGAGGCTTGGTAAGGATATTAGTTGTTTGCTCATTTGTACATATGTATTCTAATTGAATAACTCCTTGATTCACCATGTCTTTGATGTAATGGAATGAAATTTCAATATGTTTGGAGTAGTTGTGAAACACTGGATTAGATGAAAGTTTAATACAACTTTGATTATCACATTAAATCACAGTGGGCTTTAAATGTCTTTTGAAGAGATTTGATAGCAATTTTTGTAGCCATATTGCTTCTCTAGCACCCAAGGAAGATGCAATGTACTCAGATTTGGTGGAACTCAATGCTACTAAAGTTTGCTTTTGACTAGACCAAGAAATCATACCATATCCAAGACTGAAACAATATCCTGAAGTACTCTTTCACTCAATAGAGTTTGCAGCCCAATCAGAATATGAATATCCAAGAAGTTCAATGTTGAATTTGTCATATTTGATTCCCATTCCAATAGTGCCCTTTAGATATCTCAATATGTATTTAGCTGCATGTAGATGTATCTTCTTTGGAGCACACATAAACTGACTCAAGGTGTGAGTTGCATATCATATGCTAGGATGAGTATTGACCAAATACATTAGGGATCCAATAATTTATCTATAGTAAGTAGGATCTATAGCCTTAGATTTTTTCATATCATCTTTTAATTTGTGTAGATTTGTTTCCATAGGAGTAACAACTAGTTTACATTCCATCATTCCAAATTTGGTTAAAATATCAATTGTATATTTTCTCTAGTTTAGTATAATACAATTGTCTTGTTGCCAGAATTCTAATCCCAGAAAGTAGTGAAGTAACCCTAAGTCTTTCATTTCAAATTCTGTTGTGAGTTCTTGCTTACATTTCTTTATGAGATGTTCCTCACCTGTAATTAGCAAATCATCAACATATAATACAAGGATAATCATATCATCACCATCTGTTTTGAAGTACAGATTTCGGTCAACTTCATTTTTGGCATATCCTAGTTTCAATAGGTGGCTATCTATTCTTTCATACCAAGCTCTAGGAGCCTGTTTGAGTCCACAAAGTGCTTTCTTTAATTTACAAACATGATTTTTGTCGTCATAAGTATTGAACCCTTCTAGTTGTTAAATGTAAACTTCTTCTTCAATATTGCCATTGAAAAATGTTGTTTTGACATCCATATGATGTACTTTCCATCCTTTAGATGTTGCAATTGCTAGGATTGTTCTAACTGAAGTGTACTTGGAAACAGGGGCAAAAGTTTCTTCATAATCAATACCTTCTTTCTGAGAGAAGCCTTGGGCTACAAACCTTGCCTTGTATTTTTCAATACTACCATCGGATGAATGTTTAATCTTGAATAACCATATCGAAGAGACAAGTGATTTGTTGTTAGGCCTTGGTACAACATCCCATATATCATTCTCTAATATAGAGTTATATTCCTCAATCATCGCTTCCTTCCATGATTGATGTGAGAGTGCTTCTTCAACATTAGCAGGTTCAGATTTTATGAGTTTAGATAGCAATGCAATATAACAAGATTGGTTTCTGGTCCTTTTGCTTTCTTGAATTACTTAATTTGGTTCAACTTGATTTTCTTCTAACATTTTCCTAGCCCAAAGAGGTTTCTTTTTATTACTATTCTTGATGTTTTCAGGTTCTATATGATTAGGCATGGAAGAGAGATCAAAATCATCCTCCCTCTTAATTTCTGTTGTTTGATCTTCTTCAAAAATAGATTCATCACTATTACTAGAAATTTTAAAGGTTGCGTCTTCTTCAAATATTACATCTCTACTAATTTCAATTGTCCTTTTCCTAGGAATGTAAATCAGGTATCCTTTTGTAGTTTCACTATATCCAATGAATATTCCCTTTTTCTCAGAAGGCTCTAATTTCATTCTTTTCTCTTTTGGTATGTGAATATGGACTGGACATCTGAATATTCCCAGGTGGCTTAAATCTAGTTTAATGCTTGTAAATACTTCTTCTAGGGTGTATTTTCTAATACAGAATGAGGACATCAATTTTGAATGTAGACTGTTGTATTAGATGCTTCAGCCCAAAATGAATAATGAAGATTTTGATCATGTAACATGGCTCTGGCTGATTCAACAATAGATCTATTTTTCTTTTCAACTATTCCATTCTGTTAAGGATTATAAGGTACGTAATGTTGGATACAATTGTTAATTGTGTATTGTCTTTGATGTTACACAAATGTCATATCAATCATCAGATAGAGTCTACCGAGCTCAGATGATCAACAAAGCAATTTACAGTGTTAACCAAGCTCCCATGATTAACGAAGAAAAGTTAATGTTTACCGAGCTCACTCAGGCATCAAAGGATTTTGTAGCAGAAAGTTAGTGTTAACCGAGCTCCCAAGGTTAATGAAGAAAAGTTAATGTTTACCGAGCTCACTCAGGCATCAAAGGATTTTGTAGTAGAAAGTTAGTGTTAACCGAGCTCCCAAGGTTAATGAAGAAAAGTTAATGTTTATCGAGCTCACTCGGGCATCAAAAGATTTTGTAGCAAAAAGTTAGTGTCAACCGAGCTCCCAAGGTTAACAAAGAAAAGTTAATGTCTACCAAGATCACTCGGTTATCAAAGGAAATGTGGCAGAGAGTTAGCTTCTACCAAGCTCACAAGGTCAACAAAGGAAGGTCAGTGCTAACCAAGTTCACTCGGTCTCCAAAGGATTTTTGTAGGGTTTGTAGTGTTTACCGAGCCTCACTTGGTTAACACTAGAAAACCATTCTGGAGTAGTGATCACCGAGCTGGGTCGACTAGCAAAGGATTTTATTATTTTGATATTAAGTTCAATTGTTTCATGCAGCCGATTGATGCAATGTTTTTTTGTTTTTGTAACTTATATTTGAGCTTACTTGATAATTTGAAAGGTATATATTTAGATGTTCAAGTTGTGAATTAAATTATGTGTATTAGTATATGGATGAGGATGGAATAAGCGAATATTGAACTAATTCTGATGAAGGATTAGATATCTTGGAGGAGCTGCAAAGTTGTATTCGATCAGTAAGGATCTAGTAAAGCAGAACAGAGATCTGTAATCAGCAAAAGATAAGTTGCATATCATTCAGGTCACCTCATTGTTGCTTTCTAATCATTGTAACAATTAATCTAGAATCTCTTAATAGAGTTGGTTTAACAACCATTTTGTAAATCCTCTAACAAGGTGATAGTTCAGTTGAATTGTTCTAAAGACCTCTAACCAGGCCACTCCTAATAAGGTGATTAAATCCTCTAACAAGGTCACACCTAACAGTGTGCATTGTAACCTTTAACGGGGTTGGCTCCTAACAGGGCTCACTTCAAAAGAGTGAAAATTGGTGACTAGTTACTTGGTGGTTTTTCCCATATTGGGTTTCCACGTTAAATATGGTGCCTCTTGTGTTCATTTATTTTAACCTTTGCAAGCATAATAATAACAATGAATGATAGATGATTAGTAATTAGTTAACCTACCAAGTTATAGTATTCCTGCACTATTTACCGAGTATCAATAATAAGTAAGTATTATAGACATCTAAGGGATTTTTGGAATTTTTTTTGTAGTAACTGATTCACCCCTCCCCTCTTAGTTACTTCATCTATATTTCCAACACATAAAACTCCCTCTTAATCCCAATAGAAATATAGAAGTTTTTAAAGATATCATATATGTATTCACCTCCATTATTAGACCTTAGGGTTTTGATCTTTTGACCTGATTAATTTTCAACTAAGGCTTTAAATTATTTAAATTTGGATAAGACCTCAAATGACTCCTTTTGTTTTAGAAAAATAGATCTAGGTTCTCCTAGAGTAATCATCAATGAAAAATATATAGAAAAGACATCCATTAAGAGAGGGGACTGACATAGGGCCACAAAGATCTATTTGAATCAATTTAAGAATGGATTTAGATTTATGATCACTTTTAGGGAAAGAATGTTTAGTATTTTTACCTAATTCACACCCTTTAAAAATACTTAAATGATCATCTTTCAGATTAGGTAGACCTTTTACAATTTTCCCTATAGATGATAAAGCTTGAAAATTAAGATGACCTAGTCTCCTATGCTAGATTTCAAAGGAATTCGACTGATCATTACTAAGGGTTAAGTTTAGATTAGGATTTTGGTTATTACAAAGCTTATAAAGACTCCAATCTCTGACTCCAATCGAGATGGATTTCTTAATAGTTGAGTTCTTAGGCCAAGATAGAACTCTATCTTCTTGAAATGCAATTTTGTACCCTTGATCAACAATTATGGAGATAGAGACAAGGTTTCATTTGATCCCTGGTACATATAGGACATTCTTGAGTTGAAGTGAAATTCTAGAATTCAGTTGTATAGAATAAGAACCAATTCCTTTAATATGACGAGAGGAATTATCTCCAATGGTTACTTCTTCTGATTCATGATTTGTGAAAGTTTCAAACTTATTCTTAAATCCAGTGATTTGACAAGAAGCTCCACTATCTATGATCCAAGTATAGCGATTAGTGTTTAATTTACTTGAGAGGGCTAAGTAGAATGAATAATTTTCTTTATCCACTTTCTTAACATTTTCTTCTTTGACTTTTGCTAAAGCTGCTTCAATTTTCTGCTTCTCTAGACATACATAATAAGAGTGACTAAGCTTATCACATTCAAAACATCTAACTTAGGACCAGTCACACTATTTGTGATTTTTGAAATCCTTCTTGTTATTTTTGAACTTTCATTTCTTATTTGATTTAGTGTACAGTGCTTGGATGTCTCCCTCTTGATTTGAACTTAGTCCTCTTGAAGCTAGTATGGATTCTTCTTGAGTACATTCATTCTTTAATTGATCAAATTTTGAAAGTTTGGGTCATGAACTTAAACCTCAAATGAAGGTTTCCCATGATAGAGGAAGACCTCTAAAAGCAATCATGCTTAGTTCCTTATTATCCACTTGATTTTTCATAGTTGCATGTTGATCTTTTAATTTAGTAATTCTTAAGAAATAAGAGGTTATAGATTCTCCATTTTTCAACTTTATATAAAGTAGATTTTTTTTTAAAGTTAATAATCTACTTGTATTGTTGATTTCAAATGTATTTTGAATGGAGGAGAACATTTCAAATGCATTTTGAAGATTAGCTCTAGATGGAAGTATATGATCTTTTACTGAGTCTATAATGATCTTCATTGCTTTATTATTATGCCTTTTCCAAGTTGCTTTTTCTGATTCACTTTTAGGCATGGGTAAATTTGATTCAACATATTTTTCTAATCCCATTTCTCTTAGCACAATTAATAATCTAATTTTCCAAGATGATAAATTTGATGCTCCATCTAGCCTATCTTCCATTCTTACGTGATTCACCATTTTAATACTTTGATTTTAAAAACCTCTTCTTCTTTTTTAACTTTTGAAATTTAGATTTGAGTGAATACTTTGTAATAGTTTTCCTATCAGTATAGCTCTAGTACCATGTTAAATATTGTGGATTTCTAATAGATAAAACAATTAAAAAATAAATGCTTATAGAGAATATCTTACTTGAACAGTGTTGAATGTATTTACTTCTTCTTTGGCAAAGATAACAATTTATCTTCCCTCTTTGAACTGTATACTATTATGATTGAAGTGATATATAAATGATGTAACAATATCAACAAAGTGCAATGTTCATACAATGATTATTTATTAACTGCAGGTACTAGAAATGTCATAGATTGATGCCTTTCCCTGCGACTAGAGTGTGTGCGCGTGTATATGGTTAGAATACATGACTCTGAAGAGTCATGTCTCTACGTGGCCCAAGGGCCACATAGAGGCATGCCTCTTCAAAGGCATGTTTCCTAATAAAAATAACAAACAACCTTTGATTAGTATGTGCCCGATAACAAGAATATAATGTGGCACGATAAAGTGAGTATCTCCCAATATCATAAAGGAGCCCGATCACAATAAAAGGTTGTCAATAATCAATAAAACTTGATCACAATATTTTAAGAGACTGTCGATAATCCATATCATAATACTACAAGGACATATATATATATATATGCTTACATTCATGTAGTTTATAGAATCAACAATAATTATCAGTATATCAAATAATCCATGTTTTGCTTCTTCAGACGCTAAAAATTAACAACATATACATACAATATTACAAATTCATAAAGAAAAATGTTCATTTACTTCAACCAATGGTTATTCCAAATGCGTACATTATTTGTTAGACAAAAAATAAATAGTAACAAAATCTCGGTTGTGAGTACAAAACATTTTTATGTAGCATCAATCATAAAGATTAGCATACCATTGTCCACCCAATAGTTTTAAATGTATAATACCATATTGTATTTGGCAATAAATACCACTACTTGCCCTTAATTTCAAATGTCATCATAAAGATGATATTCACGGTGATACTTAAAACCTTTAACTATGGAATTCATACCCTTAAAAAAAATATTACACCTAGCCTTACTTGCACATAAAGGATCCCCCTTCATCAAGCATAACTCCATTGAATAAGCTTGACTCATTATGGATCAAACCATGTTTCATTCATTTCTATCAATGGTTTTTGAACTTACATTCAGTAGTTTTTTGGCACTCATAAATGTCATTGTTTTGCATTTACTTCTTATGGTCTGCATCTATCAATTTAACTCTTAATATAGAAAGAATGGTTTCAATTTCACTATTTCATTTTCCATGTTTAATGCTTTCAATTTCACTCTTAAAAAGGTGGTTTATGGGTTTCCATTTCACTTTTTATAGGTTTTGATTTCGTTATTTAATTAATTTTAAGGGTTTCAAATTCAAATTTTAAAGGTGTGATAGAAGCATTAAAAAATAAATTATCAAGTCTAAAGCGATGGTTGGTCCTATAGATTGGAAGATAGTTCTGTCATAAATGATGCTACCCCACCAGAGTTTTGGTTGCACCACACTATTATTTGGTTCCTTATGGTGGCTTCCAATAGTGCCCTCCTTTTCCTTTTGTTAACCAGTTTGATACTTTCTCACACTCCTCTATGAGTATTACTATGTCGACCAGTCCAATTGTGAGATTACTGGATGTGATTTTTGTGTTAGGTTCATGAGTTGTACTCTTGTACAGATTCAACACTTTGTCAATCATGACTCAATGATAATAGTTGCCTATTTTGGTTGCATTATGACCTATCTATGCACAATCCCTTTGAGTTATGAATTATAGTTCATGAATTGTTTGACTGTTGGTTGGATTGTATGAAAAAATTTAGTTACATTAATTGTTGCCCATAGGATGCGGACACTCTAGCTTTGATTATGGCTTCTCTCTTGCTTTCCACTAAATTGAGTTTAGCTGGGAACCACAAACTATGTAATCTTTTGTATTTGGTAGGGATTGAGAATTTTCTTGTAGGTTCTTTCCCTTTTGAACCTTGAACCAGTGTTATTTAATAATATATCAGTGGCTTGCCACTTTCGCCAAAAAAAATTAAAAATTAAAAATTAATTATCAAATGTTATCTGGCAATTGAAGTAAATTTAATTAGATAAGAACTTTTTTCTCGTGTGAAAGATATGCCTTCAAAGATATAAGCATGTAAGTTCTAAATTTAATGCATTTTCAAATTGGTTGACTTAGATGAGGCCATGAATGTGGTAATGACTCAGTAGGATAAAATTACACATTCCCTATCTAGTAAGCTACACATTGACTAATTAGGCATATGCATTAAAATATGTAATGTTATTTGTATTTATTTGAAAAGTTGGTGATATGTAGAAACTTCTTAGGTGAAAATAGAATCCTTAGACCCTTGCATATTAATTTACATCCTAACAAAATTATAAACTTCATATACATCTCTTTGTATTTTTTCCTTCATTTTAAGTTTTCAATACCCTTGCCAACTATTTAATATCTTTGTGATTTATATTCTTTCAATATTATCCTTTTTGTTCAATTCATTTCCAATTATTTATTATTTCTATTATCACCTTGATGTAACACTAAAATAATGAAATGAAAACCCTTAAATAGTGAAATAGAAATCCTTACATAGATTATCATACCCTTGCTTGCACTAGTCCAAGGGTATGCAATAGATGTGTCACTTTTAACTTTAAAACATTGCATGCATAAACATATGAAAATAACATGTATAGTAAATGCATCCACATAAACACTTGACACCAGATATGATTACCCAAAAACCCTCCAATGAGGAGGTAAAACTAGGGTTGGGATGACACCCACAAATCTTCACTACTGTAGCAATAAAGTTCACCTATTAAGGTTACATATTTTTGACCATTCTCATGATCTGCCCTGTGAAAGGTTTACCCTGTTAAAAGTTTACAAGGATTGTTAGATCCTACCTTGTTAAAGGATTTTAACACTCTATCAACAGTGTACCTGGCTAAAGGATTTACAAAACATTCACTTGGAATGTTACCTTGTTGAAGGCTTTGTACAATGGTTGTTAAACCAACCTATCTCCATAGGATTTCATTCTACTAATACAATTTTTAGAAAGTATAGTAGAATGTTTTACCTGATTGCTTGCAATCAACTATTGCTGATTTTAGATCCTTGTTCTATCCAATCTGATCCTCATTGATATGATATGAAGCTATTTGTAGTACTGACACTCTGTTCTTCTAACTAATCTGTAGTACTGTCATTCTTCTAAATCAATTCACCCCTTTCACTTCCTTCAAACTTTGCTAGTTTTATCTCCTTGCATGCATTCTCCTTTCATACACTCTCTCATACACACTGAATTATGGGGCTTTGATCTCCTTAAAAGGATTTCATGACTTAGGGTTAGGTATGAATCCACACTTGAGATTCATCCATCTTTCATGCTCAAATCTTTCCATTTTTTTGATTGGTTGCATGTTGATTGCATAGGGAATCAAATAGATTCGACCTTATCTTTTAATCCATCAAGATCTATCCATATGTCTGCTGATCTGATGAACGGATCTAGACTAATTACAGTATTGAATGCTTAAATAAAATCAAATTTTAGCAGAAGTCTTAATACATTATACATAAATGAAAGTAGGCATTAAAACTTTAAAACAAAACTTAAGAATTTAAGGTAAAATAAGTAGAATTGAGAGAGAAGGAGATAGAACGTGCAAACAAGTTTGATTTCGGAGTTCGCCACAAACGTGACTATGTCTCCGGGTCGGCTCCAATAGAGTACGACCGATCCGATTAATCTCCAAAATAGATTACAAATGCACCAAGACTTATTCCCTTAAACACATTAGCATAACATGCCCTCGATGTGCAGAATAGTCAAAAAATCTCCTGAGCATTCTCCTATTCTCACCACCTGAATCTCCTAAGAGTTTCCTAAACCCCCTTTTTATACATGAAATTAGCCTATAATAGGCTAAAACAAATTATTTTATTTTTAAGACCTTACCCTCTGAAAATACCCCTTAGCCATTTTACAAGATTCGGCTATAACAAATTGGGGTTTAAAAATGGGAACTAACCATAACAAATTAACTATTTTCTAAAGTGGACGGTTCTCATGATAAGGTTTAAATAAAATATCTCACTTTCATATCTTTAGTTACACAATAGCACAACGGTAGGCTCAATTTTAGGCTGGCCGCCAGTCGGGGGTTCCAAACCCACCGGCGGCCTTCTTTTTTATGAGGGCTTGCAGCATCATTTAAGTTATATAAAATTTCGTGCAACCATATCTTAAAAGTCACATGTGCAATGGCCGCCACCTTTGGGCTTGGAAGTAAAGGTCATGGGTTCAAATCTCATTAGAACCCTTTTTATTTTATTTTTTTAAAATTGCCCCATGACGTTATGATGATGTCACCAAAATTCAAATGACACTTTTACCTCCAAAATTCAAACTGCCGTAACTTCTTCATACGAGCTCCATTTTTTATGAAAAAAATACCATTGGAAAGTTCTCATCAAGCTCTTTATTTTGAAATCCATTGTTGACCACTTTCAAGATGGTCTGATTTTGCCTCCTATCTAGCCCTCTGGTTTGCCTGTTGACCAAAACTTTGACCACACATAACTTGCACAAACAGACTCCTTTTCGCTCCATTCAAGTTGCGTTAGAATCAGGATGCTGAGATGTTTCTAATGGTGCAAAAATTTGGAGATTTGAAGACACTTCAATTTTCACTAAGATTGTCCACCGGATCATCTGCTCAAAAATGGTTTACATCTTAGTTTGTGAAGGCACAAAATCTTATGATGATTTTGTGTTACTCAACACTTACTAAATACTGATGCTTGACACATACTAAATTTTTTCTTGCTCGGCACTTGAACTTTGCTCAGCATCTATTAGTCACTTAGCATCTGAAACTTGTTTGGCACTGTTTGTTTACTCGACATCTAAATGACTTGACACTTGTTGAATATCTGGCTTGGCACATGTTGTAACTCAACATCTATATTATACTTAGCATCTTAGAAAAATTTCTTAAGTGTGTTGACACTCAGTTCTCAAAACCAATCTGGGAACAACAATCTCCCCCTTTGACATTAGTGTCAAAAATACTTAACTATAGATAACGAAACTGATCTCTTCGAGTATAATATACATTTTGTTTGGCATATATACAAAACTTCAAAATTGTTCAACATTTTGTGAAGAACTATATAACTCAAAATTTTGTATCTCCCCCTAAGTTGATGTACCATATCTTTGTAACCAAAATATCTCTGAATAGATTGATGTGCCTTAGCTGATACTCCTTGTCTTCAATTATGATACTCTTTATCTGATGTGTTCTTGTTATGTTCTATTTTGCTCCTTCTCTATTTATTTTATTACTCCTCCTTTTATTTTAGCTCCCCCTTTCACATGTTCCCTTGTAGTTTAAGTGTCCTTCTAACTTTTCAATTTCTACTAATGTTCCTTTAATTTCTCCACTTTTTCTTTAATTTCTCCCCTTTTTTGACACTTATGTCAAAGGGTCTTAGACATTGACTGAATACTTAGCCAAGAAGTTCTTGTTCACTTCCATTACAATTCTCCAAGTAGCATCCTAGTTTTTGGATGGTTGTCTCTGCTGCAAGGTGAACTAAGCCATCTAATGTAGAAAGATTGGGATATTTCTTTATCACATTCTCTACATAAGCTAGTTCCTTTTGCAAAATTTCCATGTAAGGGGTGAGGGAGGCTTGTATTTGCACCAATTTGGCTCTTGTGTTAGCCTCTTCTACTATTAATACAACTAGTTCCTTTTGAGTGTGAAGTGTTGTGTTAAAGTGCTTCTCACTTTGAGTTGGGTCTTTGGGTAGTTGGAAACTTGATATCTTTAAGTTCGTCTCCAAGCTCATGATTCTCTAGCTAGTATCCTGTGTGAAGATAGAAGGATCACACAATTTGGAGTACAATGAGAATATGTTCTCAAGTACTGTCTTCACCTTTTCAATTTTCTTATCTAGTTCTACTTGAGATAGTGCTATCTCATTGGATGTTCTTTCATTTAACTTTGTTTGAAAATTCCTTTCTGACCATTCCATCAGTTAGGCATTAGTATCATGGTTTGCACTTTGCACTTGGTCCACTATGTTTGAAAATTGCTCCATAATAGGCTTTGTTTCATCAGGTGTCTGCAAGCTAAATGCATCTAAAAATACGTCCTTTATTTCAATTAATGCTTGGCTCTATTTATACTCATTCCTGAGTATCTCCTACTTTGTTTTCCTCTCTAGTGCCTCTTGCACTTCATTGATTTGATCAATGTTCATGGTTTCACAGTCATACTTAGGAATGATTATTTCTTCATCTAGTGTAGGGTCTCCATAGTGAAGTACCCTTGCAACCTTTGTAGAGTTTGAGCTAGTGCTGAAATTTGAAGTGGTATTGCTTCAGTGCTCAACTTTTGTGGCATTTTTGTTGGAGTCCCAAAGGTTGGAAGATTAACCAAAGTTTGAATTGCTTGTTGCTCCTTCTCCTTTGGGGTCTCCTTTTCCTCCTCTGATCTTCCTTGATCAATGACTACTATCTAAGGTGGTGCAACTTGTACTTGTGTAGTAGGAATAGAAGTAACCATCTATCCTATTTGGTCCTTTGTTGGCTCCTTAGTAGTTGTAGTGACTGTGATTGTGGAGTCAACCTTAACTGATGTATCTTTTGTTGCTTACTCTTTAGGTTGTCCACTTATAGTTGTAGGGATGACTGAAGATGTTTCTTATGTTGCCATCTTATCCCTAGTCAAGTTAGCTACTACTTTTTGCAACTCTTCTACATTGACCAACACTGGATCACTGCATAATTGGGCTTATAGAGTCGATTGGTCCAGGATCTTCTTGAGATCCTCTACAATCAATGGATTTATGTTCTGATCAGAATTGCTAGGAACATCCTTAACTTTTATAGTTTCTACAGGTGTAGAAGTGTCATGTGGAGGACTTGGAGGTGGAAATTGTGTGTCTTGCACACTCTATTCTATTTGTTGCTCTTGAGCAGTTGACATATCATACTTTCGAGTTTCCTTCTACATTGTATCATCTACCTTCTCTTTTTCACCTTCTCCTTCCTTTTCATTTTCATCCTCTTCTCCATTATTTCTCCCTTAAAAGGGATCTTCTTCTTCTTCTTTTATAGTTGTGAGACCATAGATTAATTTCCACATTTGAGTGGACTTTTTCACAACATGTTCAATCTTATTCTAAAGAATACTGAATGCTCTATATTTGGGTGCAAATTTGCTCCCATGCTTCTTATTTGCCCTTTTGTGAGCTTAGGCATTACTTGAGCCAATTTTGACTCTCTTATTTCTTTTTCCATATTAAGGCAATAATGCCATTTACTTTCTACAATAGAATATAACTCCTTAGGCATTGAATTGTCAAGTTCAAGTGGAGTGTTCTTGAACTTGGTTGTCATAGTGTAGACTGATTCTTCAACCATGTTATGTTCTTCTCTACTAAACTTATTAAAATCAATGCTTTTCAAGCTAGATGAGTTTGCATTATCTCTAATGTTATCACATATATTTTCTAAATCAGACTTGGTGGTGTGACTTACCACTCTAAATTGGCTATTGTCATCAAATTCAGTCCTTTCCTCATCTGATTCAGGAGGTGCAACATACTTTCTTCTCAACTTCTTCTTAGCTCGACCTTCCTGATTGGTAGCCTTCTTCTTCTCTTGCTCCTTATCCTCCTTTGTTGTAGCTCCTATACTTACCCTTGTAGTAGGCTTAGCTGGGCTTGGCTTTGACATCTTTTTGCCTCTGGATTGAGCTGCAGGCTATTTTTGAGCTTTTCTTTTCTTTGGCTCTGGCTGGGTAGGTGCTTACTCAACTTTTTCTCCCTCCTCAGAACCTTCTTCCTCTTTAGAATCTTCACCCATGCCTTATGTCAAGGAAAGTGGCCCTTGGCCCCGTTCTTTTTCTTCTTCTTCTTCTTCTTCATCTTCTTCTTCTTCTTTTGCTTCTGTTGTCGTTTCACCAAATTTGGCCCATAGCATTTTGATCGGTTTATCTTTCTTCTTTAGGGTTGAAGTAGTCTTCAACTCCATCTCTACCTTGGATTTCACAACATCAAAAGTTCCAAAGGGTTTTGCACTTTTATCAATGTCTTATGCAAGCAATGTTGTGATTGTTACTAATGCCTCATCAATGTTAATTTCATATCCAAGTGGCTTTAGACATCTTACCCTTGGTACTGTTGCTTGGATGTATGCATAATCAATGTCAACTAAGAAACAAATGTCATCGATATGTTGATCCACTAGAGAAACTGGTATTCTGAGCCTTTGCTTCATAGACTTCGTAAGGTCCTCAAAATAGCTTGTCATTAAGGTTTCAAAATTGGCTCCCATCTTCTCTATATACTCATTAACTTGTACTGCTATAGACCTATTTGTCTTTCAAATTAATTTCCCAAAAGAGGGGAATTCATTTTGAACATAGAAAAATATACATATCAAAATTGATCCAAACTTACATTGAGCACTCTTGGATCTCCTTATTGCTCCCAAATTATCCATAATCTATTGTAGTTACAGTTCTACTAGATCATATGTATGATCTTTCTTCACAAGTTTGTATCCCACATTAACTGCAATGCATGGTACACTATTTAGTTGGCTTGATTGGTAGAATTTATGGGATATAACCCTAACAACAAATTCTACAAGTGGATCTCTAATTGTGTCTATTGTCATGTCCCTTTTGTTCCACTTAGCCTTAGTGTTCTTCTCTATGGCTTCTTTTGAGTCGCTCCTCAGGGTCTTTGGTCGTTCTAGGGTTGGGTACCCTATTACCCTATGTATGATTCTCTTTGATAGCTTGATAGGTCCGCCCTCCAACCATAGGCATTCATCATGAATTTTTCTCAACACTATTCTTATCCATTCAGTTTTGAAAACTGCAGGGAAATCTAGGGCACGGGTTAAACCCTTTCTTTGAACAATCTGAAATTCCATCTTTAATACCCCATTCTCACAAAGTTTTTCATAGGCTTTCTGAATCTCCATGTCACCTATTGCTCAAAATTTACAATTATAACATTTTCTGACATCTTGCACCATAACAACCTTAGGTGGAATAATAGACAAAGCGCCAACAGGGTCATTTTTGTAAGCCACTTTAGGAATTGGTCTTAAATTTGGTTGTTTGACTTCATTGTTGACCAACTGAACCTCAAATGGTTCCTTGTCCTTGGGATTCCTAGAGCTAGATGCCATTTTTGAAAACTAGGGTTTCAAAATCTAGAAATTGCATAACTGCGTAGCTCAACACTTGAGTAAATACCTTAAATCGATGAAACAATGATGAATCTTAGTCGAAATCTTTGCAAAAACATCAATCTCTACTTGGTAATCGTTAATGTGCTCTTCTTGCTCTCGCTCTGTGTTTGCAATGACAAGAAATGATTGAAAGCTCAACTTTATACCTTTTATTTCATAACATTTAATGCTTAGTACATATCCAACTGCCCACTCAGCTCCCTATACAATTCTGCTTTACTTAGCCTCCATTGATTTTCCAACACTTGACATCCACTGGAGTTTCCCTTACTCGGCTTCAATAAGAATTTTTCCTTTTATTCGCAACCACTACACACTCGGCTTCTACTGACTTTGGCAGACAACTCGACAATAGTGTGAGAACTTTGAAGATTTAACCTTGTATCTTTATTCATGTTGATCTATCCTTTTTAGTGCTAACTCATTCTAGGAACTAATGTATGATAAAGTATTTAAATATCAATTCTAGATACCTTCTTGCTTAGTTTGATGAAGTATGACCACTTGACCCTTTAGGTGAAGTGATCCCTTCATTTGATGTGCTACTTCCATCTTTCTTCTTGCATGTCTTATTCATCTCTCCTTTAATATGCTCAACATCTACCTTGCCTTTTCCCTTGTTTGAGTTTGAGTTAGGTGCCTTTGATCTTGTTGGATAGTGCTTGTTGATGTGACCAATCTTCAAACAACTAAAGCATGTAGTTTGGCTCAACCATCTATTTTAGCTTCCACTGAAATGTATTCTTATGCAATTTTCAGGAATGTGTTCATACTCTTGATAGTAGTGACAACTATGTCTTTTGTTGTAATTCCAATTATAGGAATTTTCATGGCTTCTTCCTTTGTTTGTTGACCATATGGGCTTGGATTTGCATTCATAGGCTTTATGTCAATGCCTCTAAGAATTGTAGCAACATCCTTCAAATCTTGGTGCATGCATGGTCCTTGTTCTGCATTCATGTGCTCGACGACCTTGTTTGTTGCACTTGTAACAATGTGTCATATTCTTTGGCTTAGCATTTTGACTACCATTCTTTTTTCCTATAAACATTAGCTTTATGTCCCTTCTTACCACAAAAATGATAAGTGGGTTTGGAGTTTGTACCTTTGTCATTCCTTTGTTTAGCAGTCTTGGATGACTCTCCTTCCTCAGTGCTTGTGTAGCCCAAACCTGATGTGTCTTTACTGGATCTAGGGGATTTCAATAGTTGCTCAAAGTACTTGATGGCTTCATTTGGCTCGTTGAAGCTTTTAGTAAACTCCTCTCCTTTTAGGTCATTTTGTAGCTGCTCATTTTACAACTTCAATGTAGTTATTTTGATGTCCTTGACATTCAACTCACGATGGGCATTCATCATTTGGCTCAAGGTATCCAACTGCATGTTTGAGATCCTAGACAACTCTGCTGAATTTTCTTCCAATCTGTTTGACAAAATTCTTTTGTCTTCTTCAATCATGCCCTTATCCTCAATGGCTTTCTTCTTTTGTCCAGTAACTTCACATAGCAGTATTTCGTGTGATTCTTGCTCCAAATTGAGATTTTTGATCTCTTCAACTTGTGCTCTGTTCTTATTCATGAGATCTGCAATTGCTGCATTAAACTCACATGAGTTACCATCTACAAATAACTTTGTGGTGTCAATCTCCTTGTATTGAATGTCATTCTCAGCTATGTCAATCTCCTTCCTTCTTTTTAGTGAACTCCTCAAGGCATTTATGGCTTCATCCAATTATTACAGTAGGAGGTGTATCTTAATCTCCTGATTCTCAATGGTTTTTCCCAACTTGTAGACTTCCATCTCAAGATATTTTCTCCAAGCTATAAGGCTTCTCCTGATGAGAACTTAGCTCTAATATCAATTGTTGTGAATTAATAAGTGGGAAGTATACTTTTGAGAGGGGAGGGGTGTGAATTAGTAGTACTAAACTTTAACCAATAAAGCTTTTAACTTTAAAACATTGCATGCATAAACATATGAAAATAACATGTAAAGTAAATGCATCCACATAAACACTTGAAACTAGATATGATTACCTAGAAACCCTCCAATGAGAAGGTAAAACTAGAGTGGGGATGACACCCACAACTCTTCACTACTGCAGCAATAAGGTTCACTTGTTAAGGTTACATATTTTTGACCATTCTCATGATCTACCCTGTTAAAGGCCTACCCTATTAAAAGCTTACAAGGATTGTTAGATCCTACCTTGTTAAAGAATTTTAACACTTTATCAAAAGTGTACCTAGCTAAAGGATTTACAAAACATTCACTTGGAATGTCACCCTGTTAAAGGCTTTATACAATGGTTGTTAAACCAATCTATCTCCATAGGATTTCATTCTACTAATACAATTGTTAGAAAGTATAGTAGAATGTTTGACCAGATTGCTTGCAATTTGCTATTGTTGATTTCAAATCTTTGTTCTGTCTAATTTGATCCTCACTGATCTGATATGAAGCTGTTTTTAGTATTGACACTCTATTCTTCTAACTGATCTGTAGTTCTATCATTCTTCTAAGTCAATTCACCCCTTTCACTTCCTTCAAACTTTGCTAGTTTTATCTCCTTGCATGTATTCTCCTTTTCAAACACTCTCTCATACACACTGAATTATGGGGCTTCGATCTCCTTAAAAGGATTTTGTTACTTAGGGTTAGGTATGAATCTACGATTGAGATTCATCCATCTTTTCTACTCAAATCATTCTATTTTTCTGATTGGTTGCATGTTGATTGCATAGGGAATCAAATAGATTCAATCTTATCTTTTAATCCTTCAAGATCTATCCATACATCGGCTCAAAAATGATTTACATCTTAGTTTGTGAAGGCACAAAGTCTTATGTTGATTCTGTGTTACTTAGCACTTACTAATTATTGATGCTTGACACATACTAAATTCTGTCTTGCTCGACACTTTAACTTTTCTCGGCATCTATTAGTCACTCGACATCTAAAACTTGCTTGACACTGTCTATTTGCTCAACATTTGAATGATTTGACACTTGTTGAATATCTGGCTTGGCACATGTTGTAACTTGACATCTATATTATATTCAACATCTTAGAAAAATTTCTCAAGTGTGTTGACACTCAATTGTCAAAACCAATCTAAGGTCAACAACATCCTCTCTCCTTCAATTACATTGTTCCATATTTTAAAGAAAATCTTTTCAACAGTGAAATTGAAAACCTTAAACACAACATTAATAGTAAATTTGAATCCTTTAATCCTATTATTACATACACATTGTGTGTGTATGTGTGTGTGTGTGTTGGTCAACCTTATTCAGGAAGGTTTCTCCCCTTAATACCACAAACACATAAGAAAAATAGATAAGCAACAATAATTTGCAAGAACAAAAAATGGGCTTCTTATTATCTCCAAAAGTATATAATTACATATTTTAGAAATACAACATGTGAAGCCACATGGGCATTTTGCTTATAGTACTCTATAAGACAGAGCCATGAATAACCACCCAAAATTGCCATAAACATAGGAATTTTTCCACCGCCTAAGAAGGTTTTAGAATTTAGCCCTACCCTTGAGGTTGACCAACCCTAAAGTTATTTTATTTTTCATATTTATTACATTAAGTTGGCTCAAAGCAATTTCAAATTATAATTTCAAGTGGCCCAACTTCCAGAGGTCATAACTTTTTAATGGTAACTTTAATTGGCTATTATAACCACTTTTCAAAAATAATGACTCCTAATCTATAACTCCCTAATTGCGTAAGTATCATCAATCTAGAGTTTGACTTCATTTTGGAGCTTCTAAGGCTTTCAAAATTGAGCTCAAAGATTTTGTACCAAAAATCCTTAATAACTTCACCAATTCACATGGTATGGCAATGGAACTCAACTGTATATTTGTTTTTTTCTCTCTTAGTGTATGTGTTTTATGGTATATAATAGGATGTAATAGTACATAATAGTATATATTAGTATATAATAGCATATACTATATAATATTATATACTTATTATATATACATTATATAATATATATGTGTATATATGTGTGTGTGTGTGTATACACACACACACACACACACACACACACACACACACACATGCTTTTGCTTACACGTGTATATTTGTTTCTTCTTTTTCACACACACACACACACACATGCTTTTGCTTACGCATGTATATTTGTTTCTTCTTTTTCTCTTAGTGTATGTGTTTTATGGTTTTCTTAGGTTCGTATTTTCTTTCATTCTAATTTCTTATTTTCATCTCCTTTTATTTTTATTTTTTTAAATTCTTTTGTGCCCTTTATCTTTCATGTCTCATTTATTTCATTAGGTGGTGCACTTCTCACTTTTTGTTCTTTGCATGAATTTGTGTGCTCTCCCCTTCTCTTCTTATATCTCTTGAGTAAGGCTTTGTCTACATATTTCTACTATTCTACACTTTCTCATCATAATGATGGATCATGTAGTATGATCCAAAACATTGATGGTAAAAAAATACACACAATAGAATCTAGAAAACATTTTATTTACAAATGGATTGTGGAAATCCGATGATGTTAATTAAAGACAAAAACATTAATAGTTTTGGGTGATGCAAGATTGTACTTACACCCAGGGTGCTCCTGCATCACTTATATCCAAAAGTATTGTATAATTTGAGCCTTTTGTTTATTTTTATGATTTTTCAATCAAGTATTTGTTCTTATAACGATTTTCCTCTCCCTTGTTTGTAATCATTTTTATAATCATTTGCCTATCATTTTTGAGCATTTATTCACCTTTGGTAACCATAAGATTGTGGAACCATTGTTATGTTACTATAGATGTACCATTTTCTTTTATATAAACTATTAAATTGCATGTTAGTATATGTGCAATTGAAAAGGGATTTATTTTAGGGCATAAACCTTTTATGTTCTTTCTTTATACTCTAGTACATATATAATTAGCTAGAGTAGGAAAGAAATCGATCTTTCAATTTAAGTGCTTCAAATTTATTCATTTACATGACTTCCCATTATAATGCATCAACATGTGGTTACATTATGTGAACATTATAGTTACAAATAAATAACTTTGTAGCTTAATTGTTAGTGTAGTTTTTTATTTTTTCTATTTTGCTAATTTTTTCCTACACTTTTAATAATCTCGCTTAGGTTAATAAAGCATGTCTTATTAGGTGAATGGTTGTGAGGTGTCACCTTCCTACATGTGAGCATCCATTAGCTATCTTAGGAAGATACTTTGCTATCTTTAGTCTGATAGATGGTTGCTCCTCATTGGTTGGTGTTGTCACCTCCTCCCTCTTCCTAGCCTATATAAGCATGCTACCTAGCTTGTATTTGTATCTCTTGTTTTTGCATCCTCTTAATGCTATTTTGCTTCCAGCATTTGTATTACTCTCTTGGAGACTAACTCTATGATGCTATTTTGATTTTGCATCATTTGCATTCATAGTTTAGATATTTACTCTTTGCACTAGTTTTCTGGTTTATTAATCTTTTCAGATTCTAACATGGTACTAGAGCTTTTCTATGTGCAAGAGTAGATTTTAGTTTCCTTATTTGAGAGATTCGGGGGGGGCAAATAAACTGTATTGTAGTTTTTTGAAAAATGAAGTATGCTCTTCTCTTGCATCTTTGGATGATCCTGAGAATCAGAAAAGTTTTGACAAAAACAATTTTTCTCTAGGGTTTCAATCTCAAATCTGACAACCAACTTGCATATTTGGAGTTTTCAATCAGTTTTGCAGGTTCCAGCATGCCATTGATGGACTTAAGAAGCTGATCCAGCATGTGCATGTCATATTTTGGTTGTTGGGGTCGTTTTCTGATTTTTGGAGCCATTTTTTACTGTTAAAAGCGTCTAATTTACACTACAGCAACATCTTCTGTTCATCAACAAGAAAAATGCTTTTTGGGTTTTGTTTGCAGCCCCAAAAAACCATCTGGGTATCTTTTAGATTTTGCATGCAAGCTGTATATTTTTTAGAATTGAGCATGCAAAGCTACAGCCATACCCCTCTCCGTTGGCAGTCACAGATTTGAATGCAGTTTTCAAATGTCTCGTTCTTGCTCATACGGACTCCGATTTTGACGATTCTTGTTATGAACTTGGCTTTTTTTTGTTCTCTATCCACTAGTGGAGTTGGTTTTTTATTTTCATGCACGAATTCTTCATAAATTGCAGATTCTCAGTCGTGACTATGCACAGTTCTCATTTTGAAAACTTCGGAGGATCATAACTTTCTCATATGACCTCGTATCAAGGTGATTATTTTTTTGAAAGTGCATGATTTTTCAAGTAGATCGCAGTGGTACTATATGTTTCTTTGATTATTGTGCCCAAGTTTCACTTTTAGCATATGTTCTTCATGAGGAGGCCCTGTCAATTTTTCTTCCGTAACTTGAGCATACAGACGTATTTTTTCGATCCAAAAAATGCATCAAAAAGCTGGTTCTGAGATGGAGATGATGGTATAGGTGTTTTTGATTTTTGCTACAGTCTGGTTGCCTATTTTGGCAGTCAAAGCCAAATGTTCTATTTTGCCTTCCGGGAGCCATATCTCGCTCATTCGGACTCTTTTCTGGACTCGCCAGATATCATTGGAAAGCTGGTTCTGTGAGTTATTCAATTACAGAGATCTTTTATCCAAATTCTACTCTAGGTTCTTTCTCCTCCGAGTTTTGCACTTTCGCACTCTGGTGGATTACTTGGATTCTACAGGTCCTGGAATCTCTTCTTCTATTCTTTTGGCTCACTCTTCTTTTTGACTTCTGAGCATTGTATGCTTCTATTCTGTTGCATTCCTTTTTCTATAAACGCACTGAGATAAAGTGCCTGCTTTTGCATATCTGGGATCTTGTACACCTTGTGTTTGTTTGTACTCACACTCAGTTATAAAGTGCCATGGGGGGTCATGATGTTTTGCCATTTTGTGCTCATCCACCTTTGTCAAGTGAATTTTTCTTCCACGACATTAGCCCATGCAGTGTGTCGGTGACACCGCCCTTTATCTTGTGCTTGTACTTCTATTGCACTATTGGTGTTCCTGATTCTTCTTCTTGTAGATGTTTTTGGCATTGCATTTCAGTGTTCCTGTCACCCCTCTCCCTGTTTAGCATTATGGGGGGGTTCACTTATTGTTCTATGCTTCTTTGGTTGATGATTCGTGCCTTCTATTTCCATGGAGGTTCTACAGATCAGCATTTTGACAGAGTTTGCAGCTTCATGCTTCGGAGATGCTTCATGCTCTTTTTTGTTCCTCTCTTTGGGACATTTCCTAGATTGGAGGCTTAGTTTCCTTCATCTAGTTCTTTTTCTTGTATTGGGTACCTGATCAGGCCTTGTTGCCGAGACCCATTTTTCTGCTTTCATAGCTTTGCTAGGTTAGCATCCACCTAAGCTTCGCTTATGGGGGGGTGTTAGTGTAGTTTTTTATTTTTCCTATTTTGCTAAGTTTTTCCTACACTTTTAATAATCTCGCTTAGGTTAATAAAGCATGTCTTATTAGGTGAATGGTTGTGAGGTGTCACCTTCCTACATGTGAGCATCCATTAGCTATCTTAGGAAGATAGTTTGCTATCTTTAGTCCGATAGATGGTTGCTCCTCATTGGTTGGTGTTGTCACCTCCTCCCTCTTCCTAGCCTATATAAGCATGCTACCTGGCTTGTATTTGTATCTCTTGTTTTTGCATCCTCTTAATGCTATTTTGCTTCCAGCATTTGCATTACTCTCTTGGAGACTAACTCTATGATGCTATTTTGATTTTGTATCATTTGCATTCATAGTTTAGATATTTACTCTTTGCACTAGTTTTCTGGGTTATTAATCTTTTTAGATTCTAACATTAATAACATAAATTGTTGTAAAGGAAAGTAAAAGTTTTCTAATGTGTTTGTTGGAATTCTTTTAGAATAACTAAAGGGGGGGTGTGAATTAGTCATTCAAGGTCCATATGTACAAATAAAACTTTTCACAATTCAATGAACCCATATAACATTCATAACCATGCATTCATTGTGTGTTAACCAAAACTGATATGTTACTGTAAAATTAACATGCATAAATGTAAAGCATAAAACACAACACATCCATTAGTACACTTGACACAATGATTTCATGTGGAAAACCAATTTTGGAAAAACCACCAGTAACATGCTACTCCTTTTTCAATCTTCTGAAGTGATGCCCTGTTAAAGACCAACCCTATTAAAGGTTACAACACACACTATTAAATGTGACCCAGTTAAGGGATTTAAATCAGCCTATTAAAAGTGAGCCTTGTTAGAGGACTTTAGGCCCTTTACTTGGAATTCCACCCTGTTAAAGGATTTTCTAATGACTGTTAAGTCAATCTTTCTCCAAAGGATTTGCCCTAATCTGATACAATTGTTAGAAAGTAATAGTAGAGCTTTGATCTGATACAACTTACAACCTTACTTGCAAATTATAGATCACTATTCAGTCCTCAACTCTAAGGGCTTCCAATCTTTGTAGCTTTGACAGCTTGTTCACCCTTCAAGCATATATCCTTTTAAAGCCTTTTTGCCTAGTTCGCCATTACAAACTTCTTCTCTTGGGTCACTTGATGAAGCAAACCCTCTTCCTTCTCCTTGTCAGGATTTTTGCATTCAAAAATCTCTAACCTATTTGCTTCATGACCATATATCCCTACATATAGGAAATTAGAACTCTTTCCCTACTTATTATCCATCACAAAAATTAGGGTTTTCAATGGATTAGGTAGGATACAATGTATCTACCTCATATCTTGTCTTCTCTAGAAACTTCTCCTAGAATCGATTTGAATTTGCCTCCAAAATGGTTTACATAAGATTATGTGCCTCCAACTCATCAATCTTATCTTCCTCCTAATTCACAAGTTCCAAGAAAATAAACTTGTCAACTTTTAATTGGCAAATCTTTGATCCTTTTCATAATGTAGTAGCTCGACATTATCAATTTACTGATGCTTGAGACATACTGTGTTACTTGACATCTATTATAAAATCACTCGACACCAACTTGGATTTTACCAGTGCTTGACATCAACTAAAAATCACTCAGCTTTAACTATCTTGCTCGGCACCTACTAATTTGCTCGACATCCACTAGAATTTGCTTTCACTCAGCTCCAAATAACCTTTTGCTCGACTTGCACTAACTTTTCTGGACATCTTCTATCAACTTGGTCAAGCTTGGCAAATGAACTTTGTTCAACCTTATTCTTTTGAACTTTCTAAGTGTGGCCAATCATTTTGTAAACTCAAGTAGATCATCAATACATTATGTTATCACTGTCTTAACTGATTCTTACACTTCAATACATAATCATAACTCAACCTTTCCTCTAGGTACTTTTGTTACATCTTTTTGATCAAATCCTCCTCATCAATCAATTAAGTGATAGTGCTTGAAACATATAAGCAATTATCTTACCAACATATAGCAGGTTTGACATCAATGACAAAACAATGATTGAAAACACATAGTCTTCTTTCAACATTTTTTCTACTAAAATGATCTTTTCAATCATATATCAACAATGTTAATCTAGGCAAGTTAAAGTGACAATAACTAATTTGCACCATATACTAAGTCACATTCAATTATTATTAAATTTTCTCATTGAATTGTTTGACCAACTTCCTTAATCCCATTTTGTTATTCCATTTCATTGTAAAATATTCTTTACTTTTTAATAGTTAAATTGAATGGATTTGATCATAATGAAATTACTATTATATACTAGTTAGTACGTTGGTTAGGTAAGAAAGTATGCCCCCCCCAACCTTGGCCCAAGGCCCACTCTTTTTAATCAAACACCTACACTACTAAGTTGACAATCCTAAATCAAAAAATTTCTCAGTGATTCATTGCATGTTTCAATCACATTCATCCAACCTGTCAACAATTTAGAGAAAGACTAACGTTCTATCTATTGTTTCCTTGGTGTTCATTTCCTTTTGAATTTTCTAAACCCTTAATTGTTTTTGTTATTGATTTTAATTTTGTGTATATCAAATTGCAATATTACAACCAAGTTATATATGTACACATGTATGTATGTATGTATGTATATGTATATGTGTATGTGTGTGTATGTGTGTGTGTATATATATATATATATATATATATATACATGTATGTATATATACATATATATGTATGTGTGTGTATATATATGTAAGCATATATGCATGTGCATGTGTGTGTAAAACTTTATCCCTTAAATAATGAAATTAAAACCTTAAACCTAGTATTTACATCTCATAACTATGTATGTGGGCAAGGGGTTAGAATGTGTGTGCCCTAATTTAAAAGGCCCATAATATAATGTTATAGAAAAGCCTTTTTTTATAATGTAGTCTCCCATATGTAATATGATGGGTGTGGTAAGGTGTCAGCAATTTGAAAAACACTAATGTTCTTTTGATTCTATCCTTGATGTTGACAATAACAACACACCATAGGAATATAGGTTTTTCATTTCATATATCAAGGGCAAGGTCCAAATAAGCAACCCCAAACAATTTAAAATAATTTAGATGATAATGGTAGTTCAAGGGAGTAACTATATTCTTGACAAAATTTATTTAACATTCTAGGTTGTCTTCATTGGAATGTTGCACTCAAATGCACAATTATTTACAACCTAAATAAATAACCTCAAATACAAAAATGTTCACATTGTATATAAATTCATGTACTAGTGCTCTCAACTATGTACAACATGAAAGGAAATGAAGATTCTTAATATTTCAATTGTCAAAAAATATATGCTTATCCTAGATGTGGTTATATATGTCATGCAATCAACCACTCATAGATATATGTAGTTCTTTAATTTGCTTGACTTAGATATCTGGATTACCTTTCCAATCTAAATTGAAGTGAATTTTATATTCAAATGAAGTGGATTTTATATTCAATTAAAGTGAATTTTATAACCAATTTTTAATATCCCATGTATACATACTTCACACCTCAAATGCACCATTGTTCACATTCTACAGAAGTAGATGTATGGTGGCACTCAAAACCATATATTGTATGCAGAAAAGAAGGTTTATCATTTCAACTATTAAAAATTGTATAATTGTTCTAGATGTGATTATATATGACATGTAATAAACTATTAATAAATATATGTAACCCTTTGAATCTAAGAAGTGATTTATGTGCTTATGTTGGATATATTAACATTCTAATCTAAATTAAAGTGAATCTTACATTCAATTTTTATTGTCGTGTATAAACATACGTCACACCTCAAATGAAAATAGCGAAGTTAGATGAGCCAATAGGTACATAAGTATTGACCCTAAAGGTGTTAGAATCTGAAAAGATTGATAACCCAGAAAACTAGTGCAAAGAATAAATATCTAAACTGTGAATACAAATGATACAAAATCAAAATAGCAACACAGAGTTAGTCTCCAAGAGAGTAATGCAAATGCAAGAAGCAAAATAGCATTAAGAGGATGCTAAAAACAAGAGATGCAAATACAAGCTAGGTAGCATGCTTATATAGGCTAGGAAGAGGGAGGAGGTGGCAACACCAACCAATGAGGAGCAACCATCTATTGGACTAAAGATAGCAAAGTATCTTCCCAAGATAGCTAATGGATGCTCACATGTAGAAAGGTGACACCTCACAACCATTCACCTAATAAGACATGCTTTATTAACCTAATCGAGATTATTAAAACTGTAGGAAAAACCTACCAAAATAGAAAAAATAAAAAACTACACTAACACCCCGCCATAAGCGAAGCTTAGGTGGACGTAGAAATGGGTCCCGACAAGTCAAACCTAATGAGGTACCCATGTACATAAAATTCCCCCAAAAGAGAGAGAAAAGAGACTCCCCAAAGAAAATTAGGACTCTAAGTGAGAGGAAGAGGCCCCCCCAAAAGATGAAGCATCCCACACCCCCAGCAAAGCTTGCAAATTTTGTCTGGTAGATCCACTTACATCGAACAAGTTTTCTTCCCTTAGAAAAAGGGACAAGATCCCAAGTGTGGCTCCTCATTAAGGAACTATACTCCTCCTGCATCAATGTATCCCACTCAAAAATACCAAAAGCCTCATGAAGGACCATGGATTTGAGGCAGTAGCAATGAAGATATATAGAGCATCCTAGAATTGTGAACGAGTCTGCTTGGTGTCTGATGGATCCCCAACCCAATCACTTGCAAACTGCAAGGTCTGTCTAGCCCAAAGTGGACTAGAAGATGGAGAATCTAGAGGAGAATCATCAACTTGTGAATGATGACTAGGAGAGGAAAGAGGTGAGTCCTCTGAATCACTCTTTGCATAAAAGTGGAGGTAGAAGATTGCTCAAGTGAATCTGACCCATTAGAAGATCTATCATGTATTCCAAGTGACTCTAATGTCAAAGTAGAAGGCAACCTTGTGACCATGCTTTGTTGGTTAAGTTGATGCAAGTAGTGGAAGTTAAGATGGCCAAACCGCTCATGCCATAATCTGCTCACATCATTAGAGTGAGTGAGAAAAAAAGTCAAAGGAGGATCAGGAACAAAGTGAGAAAACATATAGAGTCATGACTGATGATCTGCTCTCCCAACTGCAACTGTAGAATCATTGTGCAACTCACATATCTCCACTGAACTACGAGTGAACTCAACCTGCTTTCTTAAACTTGTGTGAGTGATCTAGTGTACTGATAGGAGATTAGTTGACAATGAGGGTACACAAGGAACATCATGGAATGTACCATCCCCCACATCAACAGACCCTCTCCCACACACCTCAACAGGAGTGTTATCACCCATCAACATAGAAGGCATAGTACATGGCTCCAAGGATGCAATTTCTTCCTTAGATGAAGCCATGTGGTGTGAAGTACCCGAATTAAGAACCCAAGTGGATGGTGAGGAAGCAACTGCAAAAAGGGCCTTGCCCTTTCCTTTCCCCTTGCTATTTTATTTTTCTTTGTTAGACCCTTCATTAGAACTTTGTTTGATAGACTCAGGAACACTGATATTATTCTTCTCAAGAATGAATGTCAAGTGATCAAGTTTTTTCTACAAACATTTATGTTCATCATGACCAGGTCTTTCACTATAGACACATTTTACCTTTTCTTTCTTAGGCTTATCACCCTTGGAAGATGGTGTATCAATAGTTGCTTTTGAAAAAATTGATATCTGATCCTTCTTCTCCTCGCTATTCTTTTGTTTCTTGTCCTTATTATTGTTGTTACTACTTTTTCCTTGTTGTTCTTTTGTGCCTTGGTTGGCAGCCAAGGCATGTGACTTAGAGGACGTAAGAATGCCCATCTGGATTAGCTTGTCCTATTCTCGAGTGAGATTGACAACAAAATCATCTAAAGATGGCATGGTGAATTGAGTACCAAGTGCACCCTTAGTAGCATAGAAGGTAGAGACAAACACAAAATATTCTGAACTTAGCTTAGAGAGAATACTAAGAATCAGTTGTTCATCTTTCTTTTCAATTCCACATTGTTTTAACTGTAGCCTTAGTGATTTCAATTTGGTGAAGAAATCTTGGATTGTGTTGAAATTGCCTGGACTCAAACTAATTAATTTATTTTTCAACATATGACCCCTCATTGAATCTTGTGTGCCAAATAGTGTTTCTAGCTTTGTCCATACTTCATTTGGTGTATCCAAAGACTCAATATGAAATAGCAAGTCAGGAGAAACAAACAAACACAATGTTCCATATGCCTCATCGCATTTGTTAAACCACTTAGGCTTGTCTTCATCTTTAGCAGGTTCAATTTCAAGTCCCATAGTTATCCTATTTAATCCAGCTTTCCTTAAGTGAATTTTCATGCAGGATTTCCACTCAAAGTAATTTTATGGAGTTAGGATGGGCATATTTGTTTGATCCAGATGAAGAAATGCTAAAAAGAAGAGAACCCAGCCACAATAATGCCCCCCCTTTTTACTCAATCAAAGAACCCCCCCCAAAGAAATATGATTTGGCACTTTATTTTAGTGCGTTTACAACTACCACTAGAAAGAAATACTTAGTGGTCTTGATTTCAATGCATTACAAACCCTTATGAAGAGCATATGTTGAAAGTAAAATTTAGCACAATAATCAAGGGAAAAAAATAGCACCACTGTGATCTACTTGAAAAATTATGCACTTTCAAAAAAAGAATCGCCTTGATAAGAGGTCGTATGAGAAAGTTATAATCCTCTTAAGTTTCCAAAACGAGAACTGTGCACAGTCACGGCTGAGAATCTACAATTTTTGAAGAATTCATGCATGAAAATAAAAAAACAACTCCACCAGTGGATAGAGCATAAAAAAATAGCCAAGTTCATAACAAGAATCATCAAAATTGGAGTCCGTATGAGCAAGAATGAGACATTTGAAAATTGTGTTCAAATCTATGACTGCCAATGGAGAGGGATAAGGCTGTAGCTTTGCATGCTCGATTCTACAAAATATACAAGTTGCATGAAAAATCTAAAAGATACCCAGATTGTTTTTTGGGGCTACAAACAAAACCCATAAAGCATTTTTCTTGATGATGTATAGAAGATGTTGGTGTAGTGTAAATTAGACGCCTTTAACAGTAAAAAATGGCTCTAAAAATCAAAAAATAACCCCAGCAACCAGAATATGACATGCAAATGCTGGATCAACTTCCTAAGTCCATCAATGGCATGCTGGAACCTACAAAACTGATTGAAAACTCCAAATATGCAAGTTGGTTGTCAGATTTGAGATTGAAACCCCAGAGAAAAACCATTTTTGTCAAAACTTTTTTGATTCTCAAGATCATCCAAAGATGCAAGAGAATAGCATACTTTGTTTTTAAAAAAACTACAATAAAGTTTATTAGCCCTCCCCCCCGAATCTCTCAAATAAGGAAACTAAAATTTACTCTTGCACATAGAAAAGCTCTAATACCATGTTAGAATCTGAAAAGATTGATAACCCAGAAAACTAGTGCAAAGAATAAATATCTAAATTGTGAATACAAATGATACAAAATCAAAATAGCAACACAGAGTTAGTCTCCAAGAGAGTAATGCAAATGCAAGAAGCAAAATAGCATTAAGAGGATGCTAAAAATAAGAGATGCAAATACGCGCTAGGTAGCATGCTTATATAGGCTAAGAAGAGGGAGGAGGTGGCAACACCAACCAATGAGGAGCAACCATCTATTGGACTAAAGATAGCAAAGTATCTTCCCAAGATAGCTAATGGATGCTCACATGTAGGAAGGTGACACCTCACAACCATTCACCTAATAAGACATGCTTTATTAACCTAAGCGAGATTATTAAAAGTGTAGGAAAAACCTACCAAAATAGGAAAAATAAAAAACTACACTAACAAAAGGCAATCTTGGTATTGTCTATTAGTGTAAAAATCTTAGTCATTTACAAGGCAAAGATGGTCTTGTTATGCCCTACATACACGTCCTTACTTTTTGTGAGCAATTTAGTTGGGTCCCCTCTTTTCACTTTTGGCTTACCTCATTTGGGGTAGTTTCCTTTGTTTGGTTTCAATTTTTGGTCTTTGGGTTTCTATATCCCTATCTAGGATATAGAACCCTTGCATGTGGAGGAAGCAAGTGAGGACTCTTGGCCTCAGGGTAGGAAGTACTTGGTCTCGATAAAAGTACTCTTAGATCAGGCAAAAATCCACTCTCGGGTGTCCTCGACGATGGGGACATATTTTTATGGTCCTAAGGCTAGATATGTGGAAATGTTCATTAATGAAAGACAAGTACAATTAATCCACCCTTTTAGCTATAATTATAAACACATTATATAAGACACCTAAAAGGATTAAATAACACTTTGTTTGATAATCAAAATTGTGCTCTATAAGCAAAGTTGTTGCTTGAGTCATCACCTTACTTGGAAGTATTTGTTTTGTGAGTCCATGAAAGTGTCTTCTCAAGACTGAGATAGTTCAAGTTTATGTGCAAATAGGAACAAGTTTTGGCATTGCAATGCTCCTATACTCCAGTGCTCCAAGTTGGTTATTTTGGTTTCACCCTTGCTACATTTATTTTCATTTGCAGGTTGTGTCTTCTGGGTTCCTTTTTGTGGGATTTGTTCTTTCTTTCATTTTGTCATTTTTTTTTGCTTTATATTTTTCTCCCTGCTTTGACATGGTTTTTGGTGGTCACACAACTCCTTCAAGTGACTTCATGTGCCACATTTTGTCATTTTCTCTCATTCATCATCGGTCAAAATTGCTTCAACTCTAGCCTTTATGTGTTGTCGAGCTAGTTTTTGTGTTCTTTTAATAGGTTGAGTTAGGAAGTTTGGACTTTGAGTTCCTATAAAATAGTCCCTAGAATTCATAGTGCAAAATTTGTCCTATTAATGGATAGTATAGTCAGTTCCTTGTGTGTTAGTTGGTCTGGTGGTGAGAGATCCATTTCTTCTAGTTTTTTTGAGTGCTTGCTCTTCTAGGAGGTGGTTTTCACTATCTAACTCTCTAGTACTATATTTTGGTCCTAGTTTTGGCATGAGGTATGATCTCACTACATGAGTTTCTTTTTCTCAGCTAAAGAATTTGTGGGCATGCCCTCATGGATGTCTTGATGGTGGTTTTGGGCTTTGAAAGATGAAAAGTATGGGTATGTTGTCACTATTACATGCATATGTGCAACCTCAACCTTGGTTGGGTGGGTAGTTACTTTTTTGGTGTTGAAATAGTGACTCCATGGTATTCTAAGTGACAGTGAGTGGTGGTTTTCCACTTTTTTCGTCTACTTGGATGCATCATTCTTCCTTGGGCTAAGTGCCTTATGTCATTCACAATGTATTTGTTGATATTTCAAATTTAACTAATTGTCACATCAAAGGTACCCAAAATTTATTTATCCCATGTGTCCAATGAGTGGATGTTGAATAGTAATGATGTGAATCATGTAAGGACAACTTAATGTCATGAGCCACATTACTAAAAGTTTTGTCTGGGCGATATGCTTTTGGGTTTCCAATATAGAGAAAATAGTATAATTTTGGGTCTTGAACTATATATTTTGGCACTCACAAAGTTTGAAACTGTAGGTTCTCAAGGTTAGAGATTCTTCACCTCATTACTAGTGAGAGATAGTTTTCATGCTCCTAAGGTATGGCTTCCATTTACCTTTCTTTTTCTCTTTTATTAGTTACTATATTTGTTTGGGATTTTGGGTTTTGTGTTCCTTCCCCACATGGTACATTTATCCTTTGTAAGGATGTGAAGGCATGGAACCCTGAAATCCCAAAAATATTGAATATGATAAATGGATTACTGTTGAAAAGTGGATCATGGTAATAATGAGTGTCTAGTCTTCATAGGTGCTAATGGGTACTAGTTCTGGAGGACTAACAAAATTTTTCATGTACCATGGCTAGACAAAGACCAATAAAAATTCAAGGATGGAGGCCTCTTGATAAAAAGGATATCTCTAGAAAAATACAGGAAGATGATTTCCCAATGGTCTAGGTCATTTGGGTCATGAGATCCAAACCATGAAAAGTCATCTATCAACACAAGAGATGAGGCTTCCCAGGAATAGAAGTCTTGGATGTAATGATTTAGCGAACAAAAGGGTACTTGCATTTTCAATACTCTGCATGTGCAAGTTTGAAATGTTTATCTTTTGGGATCAATGAGGCTTTCCCTTCCACTTTTGACCCTTCTAGTGTCATGATGTGGTAGAGTGCATAACAAGGAACCCCCTACAAGCAAGATTTTCTGTATATAGGGATCCTTTTAGTTGTTTTCAATACCTACTTAGTGGGAATTCCACTTTTTGTTAGAGACACTGCCACTCTATGGAATACAAATCTGGGTTTGAGGGTTCCTTTTCCTCGTGACTTGGTCAGGTGATCTTGCATTACATGGTAGTCGAAAGTTGGTGTCCCATGCTCAAAGGTTTTGGAACTCCATTCCTTCTGATGTATAGATAGATGTACTTGATTCCTTATGAATCTGACCTTTTGTCATCAAGAGACTTATTAATGACATGGCAAGCATTTAATGATGGAAGATAAAGAATTCCTCTTTTGTTAAACTACATGTTTTCCTACATGTCTGATACATTTAAGGTTGTTACAAAAATGGAGTACTCTTATCAGTCTATGGGTGTCTCGAGGAGATAACTAAAAGAGGTGTGATAGAAAAAGTGTGTAAAGATTAACATTTGTTCACTGATAAAGGTATTCAAATGCTTTTCTTTTCTCCTTTTTAGGGAATCCTTCAAATCTTGTTTTTCTTTCTCAAGGTAGTATGATTTGGATGTGAATCACCTGATTGTAAATAACCTTGTCTAGCTTGAAAGCCTCCATCTCCAAGATCTAATCTCCAAGCGATTAAGGTTTTATTAGAGAACCTATCTCTGATACCAAAGATACTGGGGGGCGGGGTGGGGGGTGAATCAAAATCTTAAACACTTTAAACTTTTCACCAGTTGATTCACATTTATCAATAAACTTGTGCATGTAAAACTTGTAATGTAAATTTTTTGTAACATGTAAATATGATCTATCACATGCATGAAAATAAACACATAACACAATATTTGTTACCCAAAAACCCTCAAAGGTGAAGGTAAAACTAGGGCGGGGATGAAACCCATAAATCTTCACTACTACATTAATAAATTTAATCTATTATGGTTACATTGTTTGATCATAAAATATGATCTACCCTATGAGGGTTCTGCCCTGTTAAAAGCTTAAGAGAATTCTAGGTCTCTCCTTGTTAGAGGATTTAACACTTACAATAAAGTAAGGACTCTATTAGGACATTTATAAAAATTTGTTAAGACCACTCTATTAAGAGATTTACCATGATTTGAGTTGATTAAAAATGATTTAGTACCTAACTCTTGGCATGCTCTGTAAGCTAATTTCAAGTCTTCTCCTTGCTAATTGATCCTCTCCTATGATCTGATAATACTTGTCTTCCCTTTACTATTATGATTAGGTTGCTTCCTCTATTAAGTGATAACAAAACTTTCACTAAGTTTTAATATGATCTAGATCCTTCACTTCATTTTGCATCGCCTTATCATGCTCATCACACTCTCACTTTTACACTTAAACATTTAGGTTAAGATCTTCTCTATTTAAAGAGTTTCGTAAAGAGTTTTCTATATTCTTCCATAGTAGCCTCTCTATCTCAATCATTGATTGAACAACATAGGGATATGTAATCCATATCATTAATACATAAAACTCTCTATAATAGTCTCTACTAATATTAAATGTTCCTTCCATGTTGGCTTGAAAATGTGTTACCTCAAAATCTATTCCATTCCTAACTTTTATGTAAACTCTGCATTGCTCAACCTTTACTATTTTTTGACACTTGACATTGTTGTTGCTCAGTCTGTATTGTGCTCGACACATACTATATAACTCACCACTTGTATGCTTGAAACTTGGATTCTCAATTTTATTAATAACTCTCAATATAATTAGCTACAACCAATCAATGACCATAAACCTAGAGCCAATAATAGACTCTAGAAGAACCAAATGTGGAAGATCAAAGGCTTGTTTTTTGGTACAAAACTAAGCATTTGGGATAATAGTTCTTTGATAGAATACATTATATGTCAATAAATTGGAACTCGTAATAAACAATGACTATTTCAAGAAATGATTGGTCTCCATATGCCCGACACTATGAACTAAGACTCATTGTATAAGTGAAGGTAACTTAACCATTTAATTCTTGATATTCAATTCACCAAATTATTCATGCAGCCATAGTGAAGTCCCAATCAAGTTATTATGAGATCCCTATAGAGGCCAGTGAAGGAATCTAGATGTACACAAAAACTACACAAGATTTGCTCCAATGTTGTTCAAGGAAATTTAAGCCTAAAGGAGTAGAATGACGATTAAATTTTGTTCGAAGATGAGAAATAAAAAACTTTCACATATACAAATTCTCACCAAAAATTCCATAATGGATTAGCAAAACCCAATTACCAATTTAACACTATACAAATGCTTTCCTTTTCTCCATTATAGGGCATCCTGTAGATCTTGTCTTGCTTTCTCAAGTTTCTACAATATGAGTTGGGTATCAATCACATGATTGTCAATAACCTCATCTAGTTTGAAAGCCTCCATCTCCAAGATCTAATCTCCAAGCAATTAGACTTTTCTTAGAGAACTTGGCTTTGATACCAATTGCTGACTAATGGAGGTATAAATAGGATAAACAAGATACTAGGCCGGGGGGGGGGGGGGGTGAATCAGAATCTTAAATACTTTAAACTTTTCACCAATTCATTCACATCTACTAGTAAACTTGTGCATGTAAAACTTATAATGTAAATCTAATCTATCACATGTATGAAAATAAATACATAGCACAATATTTGTTACCTAGAAACCCTCCAAGCTGAAGGTAAGACTAGGGTGGGAATGACACCCACAAATATTCACTATTGCAATAATAAAGTTAACCTGTTATGGTTATAATGTTTAATCATAAAATATGATCTACCTTGTGAGGGGTCTATCCTATTAAAAGCTTAGGAGACTGTTAGATCTCACCTTGTTAGAGGATTTAACACTTACAATAAAGTAAAGACTATGTTAGGAGATTTACAAAGATCTGTTAAAACCACTTTGTTAAGAGATTTACCCTAATTGAAGTCGATTAAAATTGTTTCAATACCTCACTCTCAGTATGCTCTATAAGTAGATTTCAAGTCTTCTCCTTGCCAATTGATCCTCTCCTCTAATATGATAATACCTATCTTCACCTTCTTTGCTATGATTAGATCACTTTCTATGTTAAGTGATAATAGAACTTTTCACTTACTTTTGATATGATCTCAATCCTTCGCTTCATTTTGCATCACCTTATCATGCTCATTACACTCTCACTTTCACACTTACTCATTTAGGTTAAGATCATTTCTATTTAAAGAGTTTCATAAATATTTTTCTAGATTCTTCCATAATAGCCTATCCATCTCAATCGTTGATCACACAACATAGGGATATGTAATCCATGTTATTAACGTGTAAAACTCTCTGTAACACCCTCTACAAGTATTAAATGTTCCTTCCATGTTAGCTTGAAAATGTGTTACCTCAAAATCTTTATGTAAACTCTGCAGCTCGACCTTTACTATTTTTTGACACTCAACATTGCTATTGCTCGATCTGTATTATGCTAGGCACATACTATGTAACTTGGCACTTGCATTCTTGAAACTTGCTTGATCATTGTTGAGTTTGACACATATAGGAAATACCATACACTTACTCAACTCCTATAGAGCTCGATACGTGCTTATGTACATGACTTAGCCTATGTAGAGTAGCTTAGTCACAACAATGATCGTCTGACTCTGCCTTGTAAATGACTAAGTGTTTGACACTAATAGATAACAATAGTTAGAGATACCAACAATATCCCCTTTTGACATTAGTGTAAAAAACACTTTGTCATATTTATATCTTTATAATACAATTAGATAATGAAATCTCCCCCTAAGTCTTATGACTTATGCCAATGAATAATGAATAAACAAAGTAAAATGAATAACATGTTCATTTACCCCTTATTCAAATGTATTTCCCCTGTGTTTTTGAACACTTCTATCACTGTTTCTAGGGTTGAATGGGTAGAAGTAATCCATATTTCTCAATGAATGCCATATGAACTCGGGTGATCATGGACAATGCATGATCCCATGTGGTTCTTACTACCTCCAAAATATGATTTTGCAACTATAATCTTGTAGCTAGATCAATTAGACTATCAACCACTGATAGATTATGATCTTCTTTGATAAGATCTTGGGCTTCTTATCTTTCCCTCTGCATGACCTCCAAATGTGGTATCATCATTGCTTGAATATATAACAATTTGGATCCATATTGTTGTCAGCTACCTGAAGGTTGACCAATATGCCTTAAACATTTAGTAGATTATTGTAATGATCTATGCTTGATCCTACCGAATCTGAAATAATATTTTTAGATCTCTTCATCTCATCTTGAATTTGGTTTATTTGTACATGGATATCATTTGAAAATATTGGCACATCTGACAAAATGTTGTACCTTCCAAATTAGTTCTATCATAAACTATACTTTTTTTTGCAATTGCACTTTTTGCTCAACAATGGTTATGGAAACTTTGTCCACAACCTTATTCTCGAATCTTCTTGCAGACCAATCCATCAATTTCTCATTTGACTCCACATTACCAATATTTATTTGATCAACTATATTTACAAGCTAGTTGATGACTGGCTCTTCTTCATCAAAATTTTGAATATCAAAAGCATCAAGAACAATATGCTTTACATCATAAAGTACCTACTTTTTCTTTAACTCTCTCTTTATCCCTTCTTGCCTTTTTTTCTTTGCCAAAAATTCTTGTAGAAATTTTTTTTGCTCCAAGGTGATATTTGCTAGATCTAATTATGGCATCTTAATTATTTCATTCAAACTAACTTCAATATATGTTGAATTATCTTTTATTGGTCTTGATCTTCTCCTTGGCAAAGGAGTACTATTGCTTAACACAACTTTGAGAGTTGGTGAAGGAGTTTCACCACTCGATCATGCTTGTGCATCTGTGCTTGAGACACCAATAGTTGTACTCAGTTTAACTTTACTTGACTCTATGTTTTCCTCAATATGAGGTGTTGAAACAATCATATTGTCTACATTTGTTTCTTTCTCTTCACTTTTTGCCACTATATCAATGAGCTTTGATTGCTCAACCTCTAGAGTGTTAGGGGTGTTGGCATGTACAGGTGACATGTTACCTTGCAGACTCGACACACTCAATCTTTCTCCACTACTATAATCATCTTCGATGTTTACAATATCTATCTCTTTCTTTGCTCCTTTGGTGGATAAACCAAAATGATTTTCCAAAGCAACTCAGTCTGTTGTGCTACAACTTCCATTTTATTTTGTAAGATCAAAAACATTATGTACTTAGGAACAAATATGCTCCTATACTGCTCCAAAAATGTGTTATGTTGATCCTTGGACATATCAGGCATTACTATAAATAATGTGTCAGTCCTTATCTTTTTATCTTATACTTGTATTTGCTATCATCTCCTTTCTAGTCTCTCAAATAAATATTTGGGTATCTTTTTCTCAATTTCTGTAGGGAAAAGCTTCTGATTATCAATTATTTCTACCATAGCCTCCTCAACTTTGGTTTGATCAATATTATCAAATGTATCATACTTTAAAAATCTAAAACTATGTAATCCTATAGATCTCCTTAGATTTGCACATAACTCTTCAATAGATCTTGTTTTCCTTATGGGTGGTCCTCTGACCAATCTTCTTCTTTTTTTTTTAGGGGCACAGGGATCTTTAGTTTCTACTACCTTTTGTTTTGTAGACTGTTTGGCACTAGTTGTTGCCCTAGTCCTTGGCTTGTTTGGTGGTGGAGGAGAGAGGGGTGTCACTACTGGCTTCTTCTTGGTTCTTTGAGCCTTCTTGGTCAATGGAGTGACAAAACCTAGTGCTTTATCCTTGTCACCTTCTACTTCTTCCTCTTTCTTATCACCACTATCTTTTTCTTCATCTTCTCCAAGACCTTGTGTTAACTGTAAAGGTTCTTGTCCCTTGCCTAGGGTGCCTAGTTTAGCTTCTAGCTATTTGATCATTCTTTTCCTTAGAATTAATCTTAATATTTATATTTATTCTAGCATTTTCTTCTTCATATCTTCCAAAAGGTTTAGCCTCGATGTCTATCTCTTCATTCAACATGCTTCAATGTTTGCACTCACCAGATCACTGTCAATTTCATAGTCAAAACTTTGTAACCAAGGCTTCCTCAACTTCACTGCCTATACAGATGTGTTGTTTGTATCCACAAGAAATCATGTCATTGTAATATCTTATTACCAATTCTCCAGGTATCCTCATCCTCAACCTCATTATTTGCTTAAATTCATCAAAATAAGAATCCATAACATTCTCAAAATTTGCACCTAATTGAGTAATGTACTCATTAATCCGTCTTATCATTACTTTCTCTTGTTCACAAACAACTTCACCAATACTAGGAAAATACATCTAGATATAAAAGAAAATACATACAAAGAGGGATCCAATTTTACATATTGAATTCTTTGCTTTCCTTAAAAATGAAAAATTCTCTGCTAGTTGTAGCCTTTATAGCTTGACAAGATCATACTCATGATCTTTCATCACTATTGTCCATGCTTGATCCACAACCATATATGACACACTATTAAATATGCTTGATTGATATAATTTGTGAGCTATAAAACTCACTACAAATTCGATTAGTGGATCAGAAATGTTTGCAATGGACATGCCTCATCCATTCCACTTGACTCTTGTGTTTGTCTCAATTGCTTCTCGACTCAAGCAACACATGGTTTTCTTCTTGTCGAGGTATGGATAGCGTGTAACCCTGTGAATCATTTTCTTCAAGATTTCCATGGGTCCATTCTGTAACCAATACTTCATGTCATGGATTCTACTCAAAAAAAATTTAATCCATTCAATCTTGAAATTTCTTGGGAATTCTAGGGCATGAGTTAACCCTTTCCTTTCAACAAGTTTGAATTCATCCTTTAAGATACCTTCATTACACAACTTCTCATAAGCTTCTATGATCACATAGTCTCCTACTTTGATTTTACACATGTAGTAGTTTCTAACATCATGGATCATAATAAATTAGGTGGTATCAAGGATAGCGCTCCCATTGAATCTCCTTTCATCGCAATCTCTAGAGTAGCATGAAATTTTGGTGGAGGACAAGCGTTACTCTTCACCAGTTGAATTCTACTAACCTCTTGACTCATTCCAGTGGTTGATGAAGTTTCTGTCATCATTTTTAGGGTTTGAAGTTGTTTCTTCTCTGAATTACTTAGCATAGTTCAAATCTTCACTCATTCAAGCTTCTCAACCAAATTGCTCTTGAAATATTTTGGTAGTTGCCCAAATCACTAAATCACTTTGTGCTCTCAAAAATTTATATGCAAGGTATGAGATAATGTTTTCAAAATTTGATATATACCTTCTTTTTGTTGATTTAGGGTCTCCATTAATATTGTGTACTCAAGTAGGTGGAAGCCGCTTGTCTTTGTCTGTATTGATGCTATTTAGCAAGGTCTTTGCTTTATAGCTTAGTCTCTTCTATATCACTCGGTCTCTACCATTTCACCTTTGAAGTGCTTAGTCTATGTTGGAATGCCCAGTCAACATAAACAACTTATATTGATGCTCGATAATCTTTCATGAATTTGTTCTTATACATCTTTATATATGCAGATATGAACTTTGGCACATTTATGTGTAAGGAACTGATGTATGATATATCAATTGGGTATACAATTCCATACATACTTTTTTTTCTTAGTTTGAGATGACATGATCACCTTCTCCATTTGATTGGGTGACCTCAACTCCATTTGCTCCACTATTTTTGTCTTCTACTCTCTTTTTCCATTTTTGATTCATTTCTTTCCTAACTTGCTCAATGTCTACTTTGCCTTTGCCTTTGTCTTTTTTTTGATTTGCTAAATGTACTTGAGTCCTAAAATTCTTGCTTATATGTCCAAACTTATGACATTTGGAACATGCATTGTCATGTGCATTATTCTTCCTCTAATTGCCTAGTAAGGTTTTATTTGTGATCTACATTCATATGCTATATGCCCATACTTCTGATAGTTATAACATAATCCTTCAAGTCTAGGTGTAGTAGATACATTCCTCAGTCTTGAGCTACACTCATGTATTTTATGTCCTTGTTTACTATAGTAAAAATAGTAACCACTAAACTTAGGTTTGGGATTTTGCATACCATGTTTTCTTTGAAAAATGTTTGTAGTATGACCAAGTTTTCCATAATGATAGAATTTTGGTTTTTCCTTTGGTTTTGCATTCCTTAGTTCTCCATTCCTAGATGATTCTCCTTGCTTAGTGCATGAATGTCCTTACCCATCAGAACAACTAGATGACCTCATTGGTTCTTAAAAGTACTTCATTGCCTATTTAGCTATCTTGAATCTCTCCATAAATTCTTTCTTAGTTTTCAGTTCATTCTTCAATATGTCCCTTTGTGATTTGAGAATTCTAATTTCCACATTCCTGTGATTCAATTCCTAATTTACAAGAATAAAGTGATTCATCAAGTCCAGTTGTGTGTTTGTGAGCTTCTATACATCTCATATCCTTTCTTCAAGTCTAGTAGCCATTACTCTTTAGTCTTCTTCAACCATAGTTTTGATTCAAATAATCCTTCAGTCTCAACTTCTTCATAGGAAAAATATTTTATCTAGATAGCAATTCCCTTTCTTCTTTTTAGGGAATCCTTTAGATTTTGTCTTGCTTTCTCAAGTTTCTGCAACATAAGTTGGACGTCAATCACCTAATTGTTAATAACCTTGTCTAGTTTGAAAGCCTTCATCTCCAAGAGATTAAGCTTTTCTTAGAGAACCTAGCTCTAATACCAATTGTTGACTGATGGAGGTATAAATAGGATAAACAAGATATTGAGAGGGGGAATCAGAATCTTAAATACTTTAAATTTTCACCAATTCATTCACATCTATTGATAAACTTGTGCATGTAAAACTTGTAATGTAAATTTGTTGTAACATTTTAAATATGATCTATCACATGCATGAAAATAAATACATAACACAATATTTGTTACCCAGAAACCTTCCAAGGTGAAGGTAAAATTGGGGTGGGGATAACACCCACAAATATTCACTACTGTAGTAATAAAGTTAACTTGTTATTGTTACAATGTTTGATTAGAAAATATGATCCATTCTTCCCTATTAAAAGCTTAAGAGACTACTGGGTCTCACCTTGTTAGAGGATTTAATGCTTACAATAAAATAAGGACCCTATTAGGAGATTTACAAAGATATGTTAAGACTACTTTGTTGAGAGATTTATCTTGATTTAAGTCGATTATAACTGATCTAGTACCTAAATCTTGGTATGCTCCTTAAGGTAATTTCAAGTCTTCTCCTTGCTAATTGATCCTCTCCTCTTATTTGATAATACTTTTCTTTCCCTTCACTACTATGATTAGGTCACTTGCTATGTTAAGTGATAAATAGCCTTTCATTGACTTCTAATTTGATCTTGATCATTCACTTCATTTTGCATTGCCTTATCATGCTCATCACACTCTCACTTTCATGCTTACTCATATAGGTTAAGATCTTATCGATTTAAAGAGTTTCATAAAGAGTTTTCTAGATTCTTCCATAATAGCCTCTCCATTTCAATTGTTGATCACACAACATAGGGATATGTAATCCATGTCATTAACATGTAAATCTCTTTGTAAAAACCTCTACAAATATTAAATGTTCCTTCCATGGTGGCTTGAAAATGTGTTACCTCAAAATCTGTTCCATTCCTAACTTTTATGTAAAATTCTTCTTTGCTCAACCTTTACCTTTTTTGAACACTTGACATTGTAACTCAACACTTGTATGCTTGAAACTTGCTCATTCATTATTGAGCTCGATACATATAGAAAATACTTGGTGACCATACACTTACTCAACTCCTATAGAGTTTGATACATGCTTATGTACATGACTTAGCCTGTGTAGAGTAGCTCAGTCACAGTGATGACCATATGACTCTGCCTTGTAAATGACTAAGTGTTTGACACTAATAGACAACAATAGTTAGAGATACCAACAATATGGATCAAATTTTTCTTGAGAAATCCCTTTCCTCATTTCCCACTTCTTGCTATCCTCCTTTCATGACTTTTCAAGTGTAATTTCATCTTTTGCAACTATTTTTCATGATGATGGGAGTAAATTTTGTAAATCTCAAAAATAAAGATGGTAGGTGAATTATTTAGGGTAAGAAACTAGTTCTTGCCTAAAGTTGTAAATAGTGGCCTATAAATAAGAAGATTATCGACTATTCTAGGGTTGGTAAAATTGATGATTTTATCTTCCATTTCATTGTAAAACCATTGTTATAATGAAAGTAGTACCACCTTTTCTTTTGCAATTTGGCTTCCTTGAAGTGTTGTTCAAACTAGTGCTTGCTGGTATTTTAAACCGTTACTAGAGTAGAGGAATCTTGGACTACTTGCTATAGGATTCATTTATCTTTGAAAGCAGTGATGTTTTTCTATTTTTCTACTATTATCTTCCTTGGCTTGGATAAATCTAAATGATCTTGTTTACTTTAGTACTATTTTTTTTGCAACACTTAGTAATGTTAGATTGATTGATTGAGCATGTACTTAAGTTGTCCTACCATTCAAGTTTGTATTGTTGAGAATAACTGACGAGACTAGGAAATAATATAAGTTTTATGGGTTATATAGTTATTTGCAGGGTCTTTTCCTTTTAAAAGGTCAATTTTTTTGCTATACATTATGTATAAATTTGTAATAACTCTATGTTTCTATGGTTGAAGAAATCATATGGTTTTATGGATATAATGGTATAATCAAAACTTATATGTGATAAATGAAATCCTATGTGCATATTGGTAGATATAATGCTTTCTTCCTTTAAATTTTTAATGGGTAAGTTCCTACAACCAAGTACCATGAGAAAGAAATAGTATATTTTTCTATGAGTTATTCAAATGAATATGTGTTTCGATATTTTTCATGTGTACTAATCTAACACAGGAACAAATAAAAAAAAATCATAAGGAAGAGCATGAGCAAGTGAAGTAATGAAAAGATCATGCAGCCACCTTATACTAACAGTCAGTTGAAGATCATGTTAACAAACTAATAACTATTAACTAGTGCAAATCCAGATATTATGGCATGGTACATTCACTGAATACTTGTTCAAATAAAAAGAATGTGTTTCATGTTCATATAACTTATTTGTGATGCTGCTAAATCCTCGATTATTGAGGCTAGATTTAGGAGGTTGGTTTCTTTTAGATGTTATAAATGAAGTTATGAACTCATACCTCATATAGTAGAGGAGGGATTGTAACATGTAACAACATTCAATATAGTTGTCATTTCCAGTTTGTATTGTTCATGATTTTACATCAATAAAAATAACACTTATTTTTTAGCACTTCATTATGAGTTCATAGTCATTCACTCATCCAAGGGGGGCCACTTGGCGGAGGGAATTTAATAAGTAGGATTAGTTTTCATTGCTCTTAAGGTTAGATGGAACTTTGTTTCTCCTACAACCATTGGTAATAGAACCATTGGTTATTCCTACAGTAAAGGCAAACCCTGTAGAATCTTGTTTGTAATTCCATTTCTATATTCTAGATTAAGTTCATTTAAACATGCACTTAGAAATAGAATCTTTTTTCAAGAATTCTTGTCTCCATAGATTATAAATGACAATTAAGAGGGTTTAGAGCATATACTTTGTAGGCACCATTTCAAGTCTACGTCCATGGTTGATAATTAAATGAGTTCAATGAAACATTTGGATGCTACTTTAGATGCCCAATCCATGATAATAAATCTCTAGTTTCTAGACCAAGCATCTTTGATGTCATTGTCGAGGATGGTGTCAATATAAACCTTTTTCAAGGGTCATCTTTTCTATTTCACAAGTTACTAGTTCAATTTCTATTTCCTTTGTATACATACAAGAATAGACCATCCTGGGAGATTTCTTCCTCATAATGACCTAGTAGAAATAGAAGAAATTGTGTACCCTGAGTAAGAAGACCTCCAATTTGAGAACTAAGAAGAAGAATAACCCTTTGAAGTAAACCAACCTATTGAAAAAGAAACATCATTTGAAAATACTTTTGTAGCCTACCATGTAAATCTCCTTTTATCATCATATGATGAATCATTAGGTTTGAATTACCTTTTTGCTACCCCCGAATACTAGGATAATATTTTTTCTCTTGTCATCTATTAACTAGAACAAAGGGTACCACCACCACTGCCTAGGATGACACAACCTTAATTTCCATATCCTATTCCTAACCTTCAAGAAAATAATAATTTGAAGAATATTCTTGCTCTACACTCTTGAATTTCTATGGCTTAAGCATCGAAGACCCTGAAACCTTTCTTTTTCTTAAAGGTGTTAGAGATGGGAGTATGGAAGCATTAGACCTCATGGTGGGTCAAAGAACCTAAAAAGATATAATGAAAGATCACCTTAATTATACAAGGGAAACTATCAAGGAAGGAAGAGGTATTAGGTCTACACCTAGTAAGCCAAATGATATTGAAGTATCTAAAGTAGAGATTTATGGTCTACTATTTGATTTCAAGCAGAATATTATCAATAGTGTTGCTACACAACTGGATATAATGCAAGCAAAAAGGAAGCATGATGAAGCTAAAGCAATGCTTATGGAATATTTTCCACACTATAGAGATAAGAAGAGGAGTTGCAAGTGCAAAATTGTAGCCAATTTGGAAGCATATCCAATGTCAATTGAATTTGAAGTTATGGATGAAAATGGCGACATGCTTTATGTTGCTTAACAGCGACCTTGGTCCCAAAGAAAAGGTATCTTGTAAGACCCTTTGTATAATTCTAGTTATAATAATAGTTAGTGGGAAAACCAAAAGAATTCCAATCCTAGAACTTAGGGCTCTAATTGGAATAGTAAATGGTCTAGTTAGTCTCAACCTTAGTAGATTAGCTAGTGGAAACAACCCAAATTTAACCAACAATGACAACTGACTTGTCAAAATTGGCAACAACCTTAGCAAACTTGGTAGCATCCCAATCAATGGCATCCTCCACAAGGTAACTAGCAACAGTTAGATCAATGGGAAAATAATTAGCCTAACCAATGAGCTATACTTCTTTCTCTTGTAGCTAATGCAAGTCAACCCAAGAAAGCTTCATATTGTTACCCCATGAGATTCATTCATCTTCCTTTTCTAAGGTGACCATGTTAGATAAGATATCCAAGGTGGAAATTAGTTTAGGAAGATAATTAAATATCAATAAAAACCTTTCCTCAGATCATCAACAAAGTCTACTCACATTGCTCAGGAAAACCAACATGCATTTTCATGGGATTACACTATCATGAAAGGACTTGATACTAAGCTCTATACAACCTTAGAGAAGGATTAACCTGGTCTTAAGAGATATAGTTAAAATATAACTAAAAAAGTTGTTAAATGCAATATTTATTTATCTAGTCTTCGACACTCAATGGGTTTCTCCTTTCGTAATAGTGTCTAAAAATGGAGGTAATTGGAGAATTTATGTTGATTATAGAGAACTAAATTCAAAAAATAAGAAGGATCATTTCTGTTTACCTTTCATTGATCAATTTCTTGATACCTTGGCTGGTAAAAAGTGTTTTTCCTTCTTGGATGTTTTTAGTAGTTATAATCAGATCAAAATAGCACCAAAGGATCAAGATAAGACAACATTTACTTGTCCCTAGGGAACTTTTTCTTATTCAGTGCTACCTTTTGGTTTATGCAATGCACCTGCAACTTTTCAAAGATATGTTATTAGTATATTTTATGATATATCTGTTGATTGCATGGAAATATATATGGATGATTTTACTATCTATGGTTCCACTTTTAAGGAGGCTCAAGCTAACTTAGAAAAATTTCTCAAAAGATGTCAAGATTATAATCTCTCTCTCAATAGTGAAAAGTGCTACATGATGATGGAAGGAGGATTTGTTTTAGGGCATTATATTTCATCTTTGGGAATTCAAGTTGAAAAATTGAAGTGATAAGTAGTTTTTCAACTCCTAAAAACAAAAAGATGTTAGAATCTTCCTTAGACATGTTGGTTATCAAAGGAGATTCATCAAAGACTTCAACCAACTTGCAGCTCTGTTATATGATTTGTTGAAGAAAGATGTTGAATTCACATGGGATGCAGAATATAACAAGTCCTTCAAATAGTTGAAAGGAGTTTTAACTACAACTCTTATTCTATGAGATCCTAATTGGAACCTCACATTCCACATTCATATAGATGCTTTTGATTATGATTTAGGAGTGCTTTCTTAGGCCAAAAAGGAGGAGTTGTTGAACATGCCATTTACTATATCAATAAGAACTTGCAGGGAGTAGACCTCAATTACACTATCACTGAAAAAGAGTTTCTTGTAGTAAGTTATGCCCTTAATAAATTTAGACATTACATATCTAGGTATGAGATATTCAGACATTATACTGAGGACAACATTAGAATTGAACATGGACATCACTGAAGCACAACATGAGAGAATTTTACAATTGAATGGACTAGATGAATACAAAAAATACACATTACACAACACTAAAATTATATAGAAGCAAAGAAAAACATGGTATGATAAGTTCATCAAGGATAAGCAATTCAAAGTTAGTGACTATGCATTGCTTTATGAATCACTTTGTCACCACAATCTAGGAAAATTCCAAACAAGGTGGTTAGAACCATATGAAATAATCTTAGTTTTTAATAATGGTGTAGTACAACTTTCACCAATTTATCTTGTACATTTCAAGCTCTTGGTCAATGGTCATAGGCTTAAAATCTATCATAAGTGTCAATACATGGATGAGTTCTTGCAATAGTTCAATTTAACCTTCTGCAACTATAGTGACTGAGTCTCCTACTCAATCTACCTTATGTTTTTTACTTTGATCAAAGTTTTTAATAAATCAATTGATATTTCTTTGTAATAAAATTAACTCACCTTCTTTTCTTTAACACATTCCATCTCATCCTCACTACAATAATATAATGTGTAGCAACAAATACTTTATCAACTACACATCTTGGTTTTGTAACATGCATTCATACATATTATTCTTTCCACTAATTACATAGTTAATATTTTTATGTCACTAGTATTTATGCCTATGAGTGCATGGTGGGACTCATGCTCCACTTTAAGTTTGGTGGGGGGGGGGGGGGGGGGGGGAGGGTGTGGGGGGTGGTGGGGGAGGAGGATTATATTTGTCTATTCAATTTGTGTACATTTTTGAATCACATAAAGATGATTTTAATGCCTTGGAATTTTATTATTAAAAAGGTATATCATATCATATGTTTAAAGCATTAATTTGATGTGCCACTTATTCATATGAATGGAAGGTGTTGTGGTCCCATAATGCATGCCCCATTTTGAGTCACAAAATGGGGACCCTCTAGTTTCAAATTTGTCTATGAGATATCTAGTCCTCTAGTTTCAAATTTTTCTATGATATATCTAGTCCAAAGCCTTGATCATTTGGAGACCCTCCCCTTGGTCTAGTTCAAACCTTGGTCTTCGATTAGGAATTGTCAAACAGGTTAGAAAGAAAAATTTGGTTTTTGAGAGGAGTTTTGCTTTGCAACTAAAGGTGTGTGCTTGTGTACCCTTTGAAGCTACATAATTTTGCACGCTTGGAGGTGCACATTTGCATTGAGGGTCTATAAATAGACCTCCTCCCCTTCCCCTCCTCACTTTCTCTTTGTTCATACTCTAGTGCCACACCTCCACACCCCTATAATGTCTGCAAGTCCACTAGCTCTACATGTTCACTTTTCAACCTGTTAGAGGTAATCACCCCTCTTGGAGGTGTGCAAATTCACACTAAAGAAAAATAAGTAAACTCCACCCTCCTGAGCTAGTCCACACCTTTGCAATGTTTGCACCTTGAGCATGCATGCAAGGTGCACAACTATGCACATTGTGCTCAAATGCAAAAAGAAAATGTGCACTAGTGCACCCTGTGTAGGTGTGCTAATGCACAAAACAAGCATCTAAGGAGGGGGTACTCAATTTTCATCAATTTTGACTAGTTTTTCATTAGGTAGGGAACTAGCTAAGTCTTATTTTAGTCTTCTAACATTATATTACTAATGTTTCCCTCTTTTGTGCAGATAACATGGCATCATCCTCTTCATCTATGGAGGCAAAAATGTCACCTAAACTTGTAGCATTCAAATACTAAGGAGCTCCTAAGAAGTCCAAATTCCAATAACATGTAGAGATTCAAGATATAGAACTTGGCCATATTGAGTGGAACAATTTCTTGACACTCTATAACAAATTGAAGAAAAGGTCAGTGATGGTATCTGTGCTGATCTAGAGTGGGTTGGTGAACACCACTTCACACCCTACATATGTCTAATCCTCTAAACTAATTATGACATTGGCTCAACATTATGTGCTAGATGAGAAGGTTGTAAAGAGCATGAATAGAGAGATAGTCCTTGATCTTAGGCCACAAAACATAGAAAAGGTTTTCCACCTCTTGAGAGTAGATCAATACCTCCAAATATCCTATGAAGGAGGAGATAGATGGTATAGGAAAAATGAGAAAGAGGCCAAGGAATTGGTGCAATTGACATTCTTGATTAATAGGACACCCTTGGGTTGGAGAGTAGGAAAGGTGGAAATGACCCTAGGGTACATGAAAGATAACATCAAGTATTCAATTATTCAGCAGAGCCATGGGCCTCCCTGTAGCAGGTCATCTAGAAACATGGATGATGCACTTCATTAAGACCATCAAAACTGCTAAGATTCCTATTGATTGGGCCACAATTTTGAGTAACAACTTGGACAAATAGCTGATGCCAGTTAAGATTGATCCATGCTTCTACATGACATCTTATATGGTGTATCTATTACCAGCCATAACCACATATTACCCATGGATGTATAGGAAGCGAAGCATGCAATATGAAAATGTTTGGCCCTATGTGGTATACCCACAACTGGTGAAGAAGAATCTCCCACTATAAATTGTGGAATATAGGGTAGTGAATGATGGCTTCATATTCACCATCATCAGATTTATTAAAGGTGATTATGCCAAAAGGATGTTAGTAGAGGCGACAACAAAGATAATTGAAGTAGGTGCCTACTACATCTAGTTCAAGACCTTTACTTATCTCTTGGTAACTAGTACTCTTTTGCACCCCAAGAAGCTCCCAAGGTACCCTTAAAATTGACTCATACTATTGGAGATGGCTTGGCAACTCACTTCTCCATATCATAGAGTGAGGAAACAACATAAGAAAACATGGGTCTAGCCAATCACCATTAGAGTGTTCGAGGTAAAGCAGAAACAAGATATTGCTACCTTTGACTTAGAATGGGATTAGTATCCTTTATAAAAAATTTATGCTCCATGCCCATATTTTGATAATATTGGGATGCTTCAACATCTGGTCGGGAAGAAGTTCGTACGTGAGGAAATCCTTGAGGATCATTGGATGAATGCATTAGATGACTATGATGTTTGCATTAGGGACTATTCTAGGATGAGTCTACATCTAGTAGGAAATGTTCTTAACATGGAGGTACCCTTGAAGGCATGGGATAAGGATGTCCCTGAGATAATGGATCCCTTGTACAATAGGGATAAAATCTACGATAGGCCCATTATGAATGCAAAAATAGGACGTGAAGAGAATGATGATAATGATCATCATCGTAGACATGTAGTGCAACTAACAAGGGAATGGACCAAGAAACCATTTTGGATGGATCCAATTCCCCAGGCCATACCTCTCCAGGATACAACTAGGCCCCAAAAAGGAAAAGCAACCAAGGTCACCATATCGATCTACACTGCTAAATCACTAGTGAGACTAGAAATGATACATCAGCATAAGAAAGAAGTAAAATATTTCAAGTCTAACAAAGGTAAGGGTAAGAGGAAAAGGGCAGCCCCTAGGGTAATAAAACAAGTGGCAGAAGCCCAACAAGCTGAGCCAAAGCAACTAGAGTTGAAGCAAGCTCAACAACAACAACAACAAGAGCAACAACCAAAGAATTCTTCACAAGCACTAGAAGAGCAAGGAGTCCCATCACCAAGAGTCTTAGAAGAAGAAGCCTCCCCATGAATGCTAAAGAGATCACAAATAGAAATGACGATGGTAAGTGTGAAAATGAGGAAATTGAACAAGAAGAGCACTCCCTCACCATAGGTTCCAAAAGCCATTTCTGAAGCAGAGGATGAGGAGGAAGAGGAAAAATTGAATTTGTCTCCTTAAATAAAATAACTCACTTAGCTAAGGTAGCATAGGAGGAGAGAAGGAGAAGCTCTACACAAACACCTCCATCTGCCCCTAGGGAGCCTATCTAGGTAGAAACTTCTGAGGATGAACAATGAAAGTGGATAGGTTAGATGGAGGGTAAAGGAGCTAACATTTTTGACCTCTTAGATTTTGATTTTATGTTGTAGGCATCAAGATGGTAGGAGAAAAGATAAGGGATACTCCCATAAATGAGCCATTAGGAGAGGATTGGAATCAATTTGCCTCCTCTACCTCAAGAACCTCTTGGTATTACTCTGCCACTAGCACTGGACATGGCCACAATAACATATAAAGGGTCAATATCTCCACCTCCTCTAATGAATCAAATAGAAATAAAAAGTCAAAACATAAAGGAAGGAGAATATCAATAGTTGCATGTCGATGAAGTATCTGAAGAGGGGAAAATAGTAGAAGAAAGTCAACAAGATCTCCTAGATATAGAGACTGGATCCTTAACCCAACAAAGAAAATAAAATCCTTCTAAAGATCCTTCTCAACATGAGAAGAATCCAAAGAGGAGTAATAAGGGAAATGGGTCTACTTTAGAACCAATTTCTTCAACTAAATACATGTCACTAATGGGGACTACACCATTGTGGTTGAAGATGAAGGTCATGTTTTGACAAAAGAAGCAGATGGAACTAACAAAAGAGGAGGGAATGATAGAGTTGATAAAAGTGATAAAGAAGCCTGAGCCACCTAAGGGTGATGCTAGAATACTTTCCTTCATCATGAAGAATCAAGGTCAGGATACAACAAAAGTTTTGATCACTATAGGCCTCAAGCAAGTGTTCAAACATATGGATCAAGAGGAATCAGAGTTGATAATACTATGAAAGTAGAATGAGCTATTAAGAGGATACCTGAATGAAGTGCTGAGACCCATTGACCTGGATAATATTGAGATCACTCTTGGAGCTACACTTGAAAGGAAGTAGGCAAGGCTACAAATGGATTCATTTTTGGATGCATGTCAGCAATGGCATCACAATTTTGAAGAAATAGGAGTAAAAATAATACAGGGCAATTTGAACCTATTACACAACATCCATATTAATGTCAACAAATTATTTTCCATTATAAACCAATATTTTAGCCTAATGGATGAAGTGTGTACTTGGGCTAATGATCTACAAGCACTCAGATCTATAAAGGGTCAAAGGTACCAGATGTTGATGGAGATATACTTAGTAGAGGAGCTAGATAAGATAGATGATTGGATAGAAAAGATATCCTTGGGAAATAAGGACATGGAAGGGCTACACAAAGGAATCAAACAAATGAAAAATAAAGCTCAAGAGCAATTTTTGGAAGCAGAAATGTACTATAATGTAGCTAGCCTTGAGGTTTTTGAAGATGAGTCGAAGACCAATCTTTCCTTGGTAAAATCAATAGTTCAAAAATTTAGAGATACATTTGAAAATGCTTCATCAGAAGATGATGTATGACAAGCATTCAAAATTGAAGAAGCATTTTTGGAACTAAACACCAAGCTTGAGGATATTGTTGAAACTAGGATAGAAGTAAGCAACTACCAACAAGTAGTTAAGAATAAGTATGGTGCATTAGATTTACTAGAAGCTAGTGAAGTTTCAGAGATAATAGAGAAGTTCAAGAGAAAACATCTAGATATAATTTTGCTATAAAGAGGAAGAAAACTCAGATCCTAGAAACTTGATTTTGACACTTAGAAGATTTTTTGGAACCTATCACCAAGGTGCACAAGTGCGCTTTTCTTAGATGTGTGCCGACAATTTGAAGAAGAAGAAGTTCATTGATAGTTAACTGCCAGTTGCTATTTTAAAGCATGCCATGCATCAAAAACACATTTTGATAGTAATTCAATTCCTAGAAACACCCAAAGAAGGCTAAACTTCCATTTTTAGAGCTCCCAGAGACTTCCAGATCATCTCACAGCTTTTAGCTTCTTATCTTCTCATTCTTTTATTATTTTATGTCATGTATAGCCTCTTGCACCCATTAATTGATATAAACAAGGGTGAAGACCTACGTAGCACCATATAGAGAGTCAATTTGTATATAATTAGCTTTTTTTTATTAGTTTTTAGCATAAGATTACATTAGAAGAGCTCTCACTCCTACACAATGGGAGGAGAGGATTTATTTTAAATACATGGATGTAATATGTACTCTAGGCCATTATTTTGATGCAATAATATATGTTATTGGTGCTCTCATTCTGAGTGTAGTTATTCTTTTTGAAGTGTGTTATTTTTGTTGGAATACTTTAGAATAATTGAGAGGGGGGTTGTAAATTAGTTATCTAAGCCTAGATGTATAAATAAAGTTTTTCACAGCTTAGTGAATCCATAAAACATTATTCATCATGCATGCATCCATAAGATTATGCAATCACTTAAAACTTGTATGTTACTGCCAAATTAACTTGTAAAAATGTAAACATGAAACATAATAGATTTATCAACACACTTGACACAATGATTTATGTGGAAACCCAATTTGGGAAAAACTAGCAGTAACATGCTACTCTTTTTTCACTCTTATGAAGTGATGCCTTGTGAAAGACCCACCCTATTAAAGGTTACAATACACACTATTAAATGTGACCCTGTTAAAGGATTTCAATCACCTTGTTAGGAGTGAACCTTGTTAGAGGACTTTAGACCATTCACTTGGGATGTCACCTGTTTAAAGTATTTACAAATGACTCTTAGGTCAACCTTAATCCAAAGGATTTACCCTAGACTAATACAATTTTTAGAGAGTAATAATAAGGCTTGATCTAATACAACTTACAACTTCATTTGCAGATTACAGATCCTTTTTTAGTCCTCAATCCTACTTGGTCTTCATACTTTACAACTCTGATAGCTTGTTCACCCTTCAAACATTCATCTCCTTAAGCCTTCTTGCTTAACATGCCATTGCAGACTCTTTTCTTAGGTCACTTGATGAAGAAAACCCTTGACTCCTTATCTTCCTTAGGTTCTCACACATGACAACCTTGCTTCATGACCAACCATTCCTATAAATAGGAAATTAAGTTCTTTTTCCGCTCATTCTCCATCATCTAATTTAGGGTTTGGATGGATTAGGTAGGATACAATGAATCTACCCCACATTCTATATCTCTTATTGAAACTTCTCCTAGAATCCTCTTTGAGTTCTCCTAAAAAATGGTTCACCTTGAATACTATGTAACCAACTCATCAAACTTATCTTCCAACTAATCCAAGAAAAAAAACTTGTCAACTCAGATTGATCAAATTCACGATCTTTCAAATAATGCAACAACTCGACATTATCTAGCTTCTAATGCTTGACACATACTGCATTACTCAGTATCCACTATGAAATCACTCAACATGAACTAAAGTTTACTTGTGCTTGGCATCAACTAAAGTTTACTTGGCATCCATTGTTCTACTTGACATACACTAGAATAAGCATTTACTCAACTCCAACTAATTTTTTTCTCCGGTTGCATTGACTTTTCTCAGCACCTACTATCCACTAGGTTAAGCTTGGCAGAAAAACTTTGTGTAACTTGTTCTTCTAAACTATCTTAGTGTAACCAACCTTTGTAACCTTAAGTATATTATCAATGCATTATGTTATCATTGTCTTAAATAATTCTTGTACTTCATTAAATAATCATAACTCAATCTTTCCTCTAAGTGCTATTGTTACATCTTTTGATCAAATCCTCTTCATTAATCAAATAAGTGATAGTACTTGAATCTTATAAGCAATTATTTTACCAGTAAATAGCAGGTTTGACATCAGTGACAAAACAATGATTGAAGCATATTTTTCATACTTGTATGTTCTCAAGAATCTCCCTCTTTGATTATCTTCTTCAATCTATTCTCAACAATCTCCCTCTTTGGCATTGATGGAAAACCAAATTGATCAACCAAATCAACCAAATGGTAAACACCTTGTTCAACCAAACTGACTAGGTTAAAATAGTAAGACAATACAAAAAATAAAACTTGTATTGAAATCTCTCCCTCTATCAGCAACTTTCATCTTCTGAATACGTTACAAACTCTTTCTTAAAACTCCCTCTCTCTCTATATCTCCTCTTACTAGGGAGATGTTAGGATTTCTCCATCTTTTTTGCACATTACTATCTGCCTCATCATAATCAACAATTATCTCCCTCTAAGATTAGTCAAACTCTCCCTCTCTTTGACAACAATCTTTTGATATAATCTCTCCCTCTTGATCAATCAATCTCTCTTGATTAGTAAAACTCTCCCTCTTTGACAACAATGCCAAAGACTTGTCACCTTTAACATGACAGATATAAACTTTTGCAATTTCTTCAATTTCTTCCTTTGTCACCTTGCTTGTGACTGATTTGAAGTTTCAACTCTTTGATTACTTTAGGGAACTCATAAGTAAGATCCTCTGCATCAATGTGTACCATATGAAAATTAGCTTGTTTGATGTAGGGAACTCCTCTTGTTACTTAGAAAACCTTTAATAGGGGTATCACCCCTAATTTACCTCTTAGACACTCATTAACATCCTTAGGTAATTCTTTTGTGAAGATATTAGCAATTTACTCTTTTGTGTTAACATATTCCTATTGATCTCAGATTGGTTATGACAAGTGAGTGTAAACACACTTAAGTTATTTACTTAGTTCATGCCAAACTGGTAGTACATGCCAAGTCATAGTAAGTGTCGAGCCACTCATGTGCTAAATTACTCAAGTGCCAAGAAGATAGACCATGCCTAGTGATTCAAGAGTTGAGTAAACAATGGATGCTGAGAAATGTAGGTACCAAGTCACAACAGAGGAATTAGTGCATACCGAGCATTATAAGACTTTAGATGTTGACTGACATAGTTTTGACATATTTGTTTGAAATGACACAAACAATTATGTAAACTATTTTGGAGCCAACTTAAAGGTAAATTATGATATTTTGGAGATAAGGAAGAATCTCTAATTGGATTCCCTATGCAATTACATGTAATCAATCAGAAAATGGGAAGGATTAAGTGAAAAAATGGATGAATCTTAGCTGTAGATTCATACCTACCCCTAAGCCACCACAATTTTCTTAAGGAGGATGAAACCCTAAACTATCTATCAATGAATGAGAGTTGAATTAGCAAAGAAGATAGCTTTGCATGCATAGAGAGAGCATTCAAGGTGACTTAGAAGTTATGTAGAGAGAGTGAATTGTAGAATTAGTTAGAGGAGAACACAAGATAGAGAAGAGTATATAGCATTGAGAGATTTGATCAAGAAGGATCAAGAAGACATTGTTTGGAGGTGATCTATCATTAGGAAAGCAAGTGCCAACTGTAGGATCTATGCTAAGACATTCAATTAGGTGATTTCAGTCAAATCTCTTAACAAAGTAGTTTTAATAGGCTGTATGAAATTCTTTAACAGGGTGCTTACTTAGTTGTAAGTTGAAGTCCTCTAACAAGGAACATTTCTAACAAGGTGTTGAAATCCTCTAACAAGGTGAAACCAAATAGTCTTTTTAAGCCTTTAATAGGATAAACCTTTCATAGGGTAGATCATGTTTCATGGTCAAAACATTGTAACCTTCATTGATACACTTTATTGTTGTAGTAGTGAAGATTTGTGGGTGTCATCCCCACTCCACTTTTACCTTCTCACTTGGAGGGTTTCTAGGTAATCATATCTGGTGTTATGTGTGTGAATATTTACATGTTCATATGATTTAGATGTATATACTTTACATGTTATTTCAATTTACTCATTGAATGCATGAGATGGATGTGTGGTGAAAGTTTTATGGGTCCAAGTTTAAACTACTAATTCACCCCATCTCTCAAAAGTTTACCTTTCTTATTGTATTTCCAACAATTCCATCTTCACCTCTTTATCTTGAGCTAACTCTCTCAAGTAATGATACTTGATTGCAATATGCCTACTCTTTGTGTGCATCACTGGATTCTTTGATATATTGATGACACTTGTATTATCACAGTAAAGTGTTGCAGGGTCTGTGATCTCTTCCTTCATTCCTTTGAGTAACTTTTTGATCCATACAATATTTTTTATAATTTATAGTAGTAGCAACACATTCAACTTTAGCAATAGATTATGAAGTGCAATTTTGTTTCTTTCTAGTCCATGCATGCAACCAGCCTCTTGCCTAAGAAAATTGCTCCTCCACTAGTTCTTTTTTTGTCATCAATGTTTCTAGCCCAATCAGAATCACTGTAGGCTATTAATTCAAATTTCTCATTTTTCTTGTAGTATAGACCAAACTCTTCTATTCATTTCAGATATCTCATTATTCTCTTTACAGCCATCAAGTGATTCTCTTTGGGATTAGTAGAGAATCTTGCAACTATCCCTATAGATAATGCAATGTCAGGTCTTCTATGCACTACATATTGCAATTTACCAATCATAGACTTGTACAATGTTTGATTCACTTCAGCTGAATCATCATTCTCTGACGACTTGTGTCCTATCACCATAGGTGCACTTACTAGTTTGGAATCCTCCAATCCAAAAGTTTTTAGTATATCCTTGACATAATTTGGCTGAGTGATGTATATACCATATTTCATCTAATATACTTGCAAACCCACAAAGAATTTGATCTCTCCAAACATAGACATTTCAAATTCTTGATTCATCTGATTCACAAAGTCCTTACATAAAGCATCTTGACCTCCAATATAATATCATCAACAAAAATTTTAGATAAAAAGATACCTTTGCCTTTCTCTGTCTTCATTTATAGATTGTTGTTATCATCAGTCCTTTTAAATCCAATCTTCACAAGATAATTATTAAGTCTCTCATACCATGCTCTTGGTGCTTGTTTCAAACCATATAGAGCTTTGTGTAATCTACATACAATGTTCTTATATTAACATCAACAAAACCTTCTAGCTGTTCTATATAAATTTCCTCCTCTAATATACCATTCAAAAATGTAGATTTAACATCCATTTGATAAACTTTAAAACCTTTGTATGTAGAATAAGCAAGTAAAGTTCTTACTCCTTTTTACCTAGCAATAGGAGTGAATGTCTCTCCATAGTCAATTCCTTCTTCTTGTGCATATCATTTGAAAACTAATGTTGCTTTGTTCCTTGTGACTTCACCATTTTTGTCTAGCTTGTTTCTGAATACCCATTTTGTGGCAATCACATTTTTGTATATTGGTCTAGGAACTAGACTCTATGTTTTTTTTTACTCAAATTGTTCAATCTCTTCATCCATGGCTTTACTCCATTCTATATCTCTAATGCATCTCTCACTAATTTGGGTTCCTTCATGCTCAGTAAACATGTATCATTTCTCAATCTATTTCTTGTCAGTGGTCTAGCATTTTTATCTCCAATGATTTGAGTAGTAGGATGATGTCTCTTAACATACTTAGACAATCTTGGCTCAACTCTAGTTTCTTCATTCTATCTTTTAGCTTCTGAATCATTGTGTGCATCTCTATTAGGTAATTCAACATTTATTTCATGTACAATAATCTTAGAATTAGAATGTGCATCCACTTCATTGTGTAACTAGACATCTATATGTAGCTTAGTTCTTGAATGCAACTTGACATTCATAGGGTGTGACTTGGTAGTTACTGAAACTTGTTGTTGGTTTGTAGCTTGATTTGCATCATTTGCACCAGCATGCATACCTTTAGAAAAGTATACAAATGATTTTTATTCTTCTAGCTTTTTCATAGGTTTAGCCTCATATACCTCTATATATTCATCAAAGTTCACATTTGCACTTTTCACAATTTTGTTATTGTTAGTATTTAAACACTTATAAGCTTTACTTCTTGTGGAGTATCCTAGGAATATACATTCATCACTTTTTGCATCAAGTTTACCATTCTTGAAGTCTTTAAGAATGTAACATTTACTTCAAAATACCTTAAAATATTTCACATTGGGTGAGTATCCATACCATAGTTCAAAAGGTGTTGAATGAGTACCTTTCTTGACTTGTACATGGTTCAAGGTATAGACAATTGTACTTAGAGCTTCTCTGCAGTATTTCGAAGCAACATTCTTCTCCATCATGAGTGTTCTAGCATAGTCCATTACAAACCTATTCATTCTTTCAATGATTCCATTTTGTGGAGGGGTTCTAGGGGCAAATGTTTGTCTTTTGGTTCCTCTGTCATTATGGAACATCTCAAACTCATGATGTGAATTCTCCTCCTCTGTCAAATCTCAAACAGTTCAAACTTTTACCTATTTCCTTCTCAACTCTTTCCAAGTACCACTAAAACATTTGGAAAGCATCAATTTTCTATTTTAGAACCATAACTGCTATCATTCTAGAATAATCACCAACAAGCAACATAATGTACTTATCTCCTTTGTAGCTTTACACATCAATTAGACCACACAAGTTAGTATGAACAATCTCTAGTATTCTTTTAGAGGTATAAATTTTGCTCTTAAAACTTGACTTTTTCATTTTGCCTAACTAACATTGTTTGCACATTACATTATTACGCTTCTTCAACTTAGGTAACCCTCATGTTACTAATACTGACTAGGTTTTCAAAGTTGACATGACATAACCTTTTGTGCTATAGACACACATCATCAAATTTTACAACAATACAAATAGCCTTCCTCTATATCAAGATATAATAGATTACTTCTAGTTTGATCACCTTTTCCAATTAATTTCCCATTAGTATCATATATCTTAGCAATCTTGTTTTCAAACTCAACCTTACATCCCAAATTATTCAGTTGTGACACACTCAATAGATTATAGTTAAGTCCTTCAACATAGTAAGCATTGTAACATAAAATCTTATCTGTGAGTTTGATTGAACTTTTTCCTTTTATCAAACATGGTGCATCATTACCAAATCTTACTCTATTTCCATCATACCAATTCAGGGTAATGAACTTACTTTTGTCCCAAGTCATGTGATGTGAACACCCACTATCAATGATCCATCTATCATTCTTGCTCACACAAGTCACAAGTGCAGTTGCCTCATCTTCATTAGATTTGTCTTTCATTGCAACATACACCACTTGCTTATCATGTTCATCATAATCATCCTTCGTTTCCTCTTCAACAATGTAGCATGACTTTTTTCCTTTGTCTCTGTTGTCCTTGCTATCTTCATCTCTTCTACTCTTATATTTGTTACCACCTCTGTAGTTCTTCTTCTCTAGACATTTAGCAGTAATATGACCAACCTCATTGCAATTGAAACAAATGATAGGTAATTTACCTTTGAACTTACCTTTACCTTTGTGAAATCTTCTTGCCAGTAGTGCTTCAAGCTATTCTACATCCTCCTCATTTGTATCACTATCACTGGACACATACTTCTTCTTTTTCTTCTTTTTCTTCTATTTAGTTCCTTTAATTATACCTTAGCTTTGAAAATAGATTCAATACTTTTTAGTTTGTAATTATAAAAGTTAGAAAGCTCAAAAGTAGTGAGTCTACCTACCATACCTTCAAGTGATAGATCATTCCCTATTATACATCTCAATTCTTAAATTTCAAAAACTCTAATAGCATATACAAGTAGTAGTTTTCTCAAGACTTTACTCAACACAGTATCATCATCTAGTTTACCAGTAGCTCCTCTTATTGCATTAACAAATTCTCTTATCCTTGAAACATATTGAGCAATATTTTCACCTTCTTCCATTCTCATATCATCAAACTTACCTCTGAGACTTTCAGCTTTGGCTCTTAGAACATTTGCATCTCCTCCGTAGATAGTGGTTAGGGCATCTCACATTTTCTTTTCACTTTCAAGACCTTTGATATCATCAAATTTAGTATAGCTTAGGGTAGAGGCAATCTCCAATTTTGCCTAGTTGTGCTCTTTCTTCTTTCTCATATCCTCAACAGTTAGGGCACTGGTAGGATTAACATGCTCAGTGGTAATGGTAGATTGTGCATGATCTCCAATTCCTCCAAGGTGTAGTTTTGTCAAACTTTTCCATGCAGGAAACTTATCTCTATTAAGCTTGGGTACTTCTCTTTTAGACATCTTGATCTTTGTGCTTCTAGTACCTTCAAAATAATCCTCTTAATCAGATGGCTTTGATATAACTAGGGGGGTATGAATCAATTATCCAAGGTTGAGATGTATAAATAATTTTTTTCATAGCTTAGTGAACCCATAAAATATTATTCATCATGCATGCATCCATTGGATTATGCAATTACTTAAAACTTGTAGGTTACTGTCAAATCAACTTGTAGAAATGTAAACATGAAACATACTAGATTCATCAACACACTTGACAAAATAATTTATGTATAAACCCAATTTGGAAAAACCCCCTAGTAACATGCTACTCTTTTTCATTCTTTTGAAGTGATGCCCTATGAAAGGCCAACCCTATTAAAGGTTACAATACACACTGTTAAATGTGACCCTGTTAAAGGATTTCAATCACCATATTAGGAGTGAGCCTTGTTAGAGGACTTTAGACCATTCAATTGAAATGTCACCTAATTAAGAGATGTATAAATGACTATTAGGTCATTTACCCTAGACTGATACAATTGTTAGAGAGTAACCATAAGGCTTGATCTGATACAACTTATAACTTCATTTGTAGATTATAGATCTTTGTTTAGCCCTCAATTCTGCTTGGCCTTCATACTTTTCCACTCTGATAACTTGTTCACCCTTCAAGCATTCATCTCCTTAAGCCTTCTTTCTTAACATGCCATTGCAGACTCTTCTCTTAGGTCACTTGATGAAGCAAAACCCATGACTCCTTATCTTCCTCAGGGTCTTGCACACAACAATCTTGCTTCCTGACCAACCATTCCTACAAATAGGAAATTAAGATCTTTTCCCACTCATTCTCCATCATCCAATTTAGTGTTTGGATGGATTAGGTAGGATATAATGAATCTACCCCACATTTCATATCTCTTCTAGAAACTTCTTCTAGAATCCTCTTTGAATTCACCTAAAAATGGTTCACCTTGAATTCTATGCCACCAGCTCATCAACCTTATTTTCCACCTAGCCCACACAATCCAAGAAAAAAACTTGTCATCTTAGATCCATCAAATTCATGATATTTTAAATAATGCAACAACTTAACATTATCTAGCTTTTGATGCTTGACACATACTGTGTTGCTTGGTATCCATTGATTGCTTGGTACAAACTATAGTTTACTATTGCTCGACATCAACTCAACTTTACTCAACATCTAGTGTTCTACTTGACATACACTAGAATAAGCATTTACTTGGCTCCAACTAATTTTTTGCTTGACTTGCACTGGCATTGCTTAGCACCTACTATCCACTTGGTCAAGCTTGGCAGACAAACTTTTTGTAACTTGTTCTTCTAAAATTTCTTAGTGTAACCAACCTTTGTAACCTTAAGTAGATTATCAATACATAATGTTATCATTGTCTTAACTGATTCTTGTACTTCATTACATAATCATAACCCAACCTTTCCAATAGGTGCTATTGTTACACCTTTTGATCAAATCCTCTTCATCAATCAAATAAGTGATAGTACTTGAATCTTATAAGCAATTTTCTTACTAGCAAATAGCAGGTTTTTCATCAGTGACAAAACAATGATTGAAGCATATTTGTCATACTTGTATGTTCTCAACAATCTCCCTCTTTGATTAGCTTCTTCAATCTATTCTTAATAATTTATGTGAATGCATGTTCATGAATAATAATGGAGCTAATAGTTTTATTGTATTGTTATGATTGTGCAATCTTTTAGTTTTGGTGTTTGCCTTGTGTTAAAAAATTTCACTATTGTGATGAATTGGCGAAAGGATCATCTTTATTCTTGCACAACATTTTGTCACATGTGAGAACACTTTTCGTGGCCTCATGATTTGATGAAATGTGAAACATATTTTGGTTATTATTGAAGTTCCCATCAACAATTGCATAAGTTGATGGGAACATAACCTAAGCATAGAATGGACACAACGGGAAAAGGGAAATTGTATTAATTGTGAAAATAAGCTAGTACATTCAGTATAGAGATAATAGACTTCAAAACATGCCCTAAGGGTTTATAATAGCACAAAATTGGAGATAATTTCTCCTTTTGGTACCTCTCAAATTCCACTCCAAACTGCCTTTTACAATGCCAAAAATGTCCTTAAATAGACCCCGGAGGGTTAAGGACTAGGAGTACATTCTAGAAAGTGCTAGTAGGCATCCACCGACCAAGTAGAAGGCTCCAAAAGCTACGTTAGAAGTTGGTGCAAATTTAGAAGAATCCAAAAACGGTAACTAAACTTTTGAGAGGCATAACTTTTGAACCGTAGCTCCGATTGACAAACCGTTTACATTTTCAGAAAGCTCTCGAAGCGCTCTATAGCCCTATGGACCAGCTTTGCTCGTCCCCCATTTTTTGGCCCTTTTTGAGGTCATTTAATTCCCCTAACCTGACTTTGAAGCATTTTTAGGAGGTCTCCAAAAATCAAAAAACTGTGATAACTTTCAAACCGTGGGGCCTTTTGACCTGATTCTTTTTCTGGAATGCTTTAAATTGCAATTACATTCATCTAGCCAATTTAAACCTCCTAGTTCACCAAAATGATGGCTCAATTACATACTCCTATTTTTTTGGCATTTACACGTATCCCAAGGTGTTCAAATACTCTATCCTAGAACACTGATAGTGGAACTGTGAGAGTTGGAACCTTTATTTGACCCAAATGGGTATCTAGAAATAAAAATAGATAAAACAGAAACTAAGTCTAAGTACATTTTTTTGGGTGACACAGGATTTCCCTTATACCTCTAGATGCTCCTGCATCATAAGTGGAGTTGAGGAAGCACTGCTCCTAATTTCATTGGTTTCCTACCAGATTCTTTTGAAAATTTAATTTGCAGATGTGTTTTTACTTTGGCTTATGTCTGTTAGGAATTTCCCTTTCAACAATTTGCTTTAATCTCTCGTTTCTCTATCTTTTCTATTTTCTTTTCAGACACTTGGTTAAAATAAGAATTCATATAGCTACATTGATAAATTGCATTCATCATAAAACATAAAATACAAAAATATATCTCTTTTGTTGTTACATTACAACAATAGATGAGCAGATTGGTTGGTACCAACAAAGGCCTCCTCATGAATATTCACATTTATCTTTAATTAAGTTACCAAGTAGGTTGAAAAATAGCCATCCAAAACCTTGGAGTTGGTCATTGATCAACTTCTCAAGAGAGAGATTCAAAATGATCTCTGCCATTCAACATCATGTAGACTGATAGCTCAATAGAAGGTACAAACAATAATTCATTTATGGATATGAATAAGTAACATTATGATATGACATGGTTAAAAATGACATTTATTTGTTTTTATCATCATTTTGTGTTTTTTTCCATCACTTTCAAGGCAAAAATTAAATAAAGTGTTGTGCAAATTTCTACAAGCTAATTGCAAACCAAACTGTGTTGTATTTCTTCTGGGTGGTAGTTTAACTATGACATTTTGAGGGTATTATCATGGGTGGTGAGATGATATGGTATGAATAGAAAATTCATAAAATTATTCTTGAATATGATGTTTTTCATCCTCTATTTGAGAATTGAGGGTGGTTACAATTTTTCTAAGGCTCACATCCTGGGAGGATGAAGTTGCATTCCAGTTTACAAATTATTTTCACAATGGGGTAGCCATGGTAAAGGGACTCAAGGTGGAGTGTAGTGAAGCCATCATTGCTGAAGTTACTAGGTTTCCATAGCAGGGGGAAATATTTGAAGAAGATTTGGATCTGTCTTCAACAAAGGTTCAATTCGCCATACATACAAATGAGCCACTGTAAATAGACAGAGATCAAGACACAAAAAGGATGTCTATGCAAGAAACCTATGATCAATGTGCCCTCTAAATCATGCAATATATTACTTATGAAGGTAGGCATCCATGTTTGCATGGCATTCATTTCAAACTTAATAGCTACATATGACATGAAAGTAGGCCAGTCAATCTTCTGCATCTTCTATTTAGCTTGTTGAAGAAAAGAACCACTTGTGTTTAATGAGGTAAGCCCTATTTAGTATCAAATCATTGTTTGATTAAGTTATTAGTTGAAATGGATTTGAATCAAAAGTCTACTATGTCATGGGGGGATTTTTTTGTTAATGGATAAGTACTTCCCTAAGTTTGGAGAACCTAAATGTTTAGGACTAGGGAGAAGGGTTTCCACATCATCTGGTACAATGGAAATTATTTAACAAGCCATATCTTCAATTGCTAAAAAACCTAGGTCATCTAGTAAAAAGAAGAAGAAAATGGTAGAAAAATTACCAATTGTTTCTACCACAAAGAAAGGGAAGAAAAAATTTGTCCATGAAGAGAACCCTACAACCCCTCAACCTGTAATTGATGTTAGAACTAGGTCATCCTCCAAAAGAGTTGAGAGGGTGTCGGCCCAGAAACTAGTAGGAGAAAATTTGGATCAACTAAAGGACTTAGGGGATGCCAAGTATATATATATATATATGTATGTATGTATGTATGTATGTATGTATGTATGTATGTATGTATACATGTATGTATGTATGTATGTATGTATGTATGTATGCATGCATATATGTATACATACATACATACATACATACATACATACATACATACATACATATATATATATGTATGTATGTATGTATGTATACATACATACTTGGCATCCCCCAAGTCCTTTAGTTGATCCAAATTATGTATGTATGTATGTATGTATGTATATGTATGTATGTATGCATGTATGTATATGTATATGATATGTGTATGTATGTATATACACATACATATACATATATATATATGTATATGTATCTACATACATGCATACATACATACATACATACATACATACACATACATACATACATACATGCACACACACACACACACACACACACACACACACACACACACACACACACACACACACACACATATGTATGTACCTCCTCACCTCCTGCTAAGAGAATGAAATCCCCAAAAGACAGTCCTACAACTTCTACTAAAGGAGAATCTTCTAGGAAGAAAAAGGTGTCTAAAACTTTATTTGACACACTTGTGAGAAGTGGACGCATAGATAAGAATTCTATTTTGGTAGATACCCTTTTAGAAAAAATGATCACATAGATGCCCCTATGGTTGATGTAGAATTTCCTTTGTTGTTCTAGAGTTGCCTATCTTGCATTTGTTTTATTGTTCTAATTTCAAAGTTAAAGTTATATGATTACTGCAGAAAATAACTATGGCTACTAATAGAAAATAACTAGTTATTGTGCAAAGAACTATGTTAAATAATGGATGCAAAAAATGGTTACATCAAAAATCACAATATAACTATTACAATTAATTATAAGAAAATCTAAATATTCATTATACAAAACTAAAATAAGGTGTAAAAGAGGAATTGTAGAAAATCCCCCTACCAGGAAGTCTTTACCATACATAATATTAATAGATACTCTACACACCGAGGGGAATAATCAACAACCCAGATGTTTACCCAAACTAAGTTTTATAGGGGTAAGCAAGAATAGTAAAACATACCTTTTAATCTTGAAAATATTGTCTAGTTTTGTTCTCTCTCTCACAATATTGATTGTGAAATGCGCCGGGGAAAACCAATACAAGTTAAGGCATGAATTGTAAAGGCATGCAAATTTTTTACCAAGCATTATGATACTCAAGAAACATAATAATGTGTGTACATTTTTTTAATGAATACCTTTCCTTTTTTATAACTTGAGTTGACATCGCTTCCTCCCCATGATTACGCACTACACATGCAATGAAAATGTAGTATTAGGTCCACAAAATTGCAATCTGCATGCCATGAAAATTCACTATGGGTACCACAAAAATGAAGTACAATAAACCGAATGCTAAAAATTCACATTCAAATTATAATTGAAGCATATTTAACTATAAACACACCTACTTTCCAAATTGGTTTCTCCATAATTTGCATCCCCAAAATTGCTTTCCCCTTTCTCTGTAGTTCAGAGAAAAATAGAAACTATGTAATGTTGTTGTGCATTGGCCATTATGAGTGATTATTGGTATCTTAGGGTTGAAGTAACCCAACATGACCTACCATTCTTATAATTTTTTTAAATGTACATTGTTTTCATCCAACAACTTTTTCACTAGCTTTCAAAAATTTATCCTTCTTCAGTTTATAATACACATACAAGACATGCCTCCACCATTGATTATTTAGCTCATTCACATGTTCATGGATCATTATACTAGGGAAAGCCAGGATGGTGCAAAAATCTATCTTTATAACATTCAAAAACTCATTAAAATAAAAAAATTCAAGGCAATAAATGTGTGAAACTCTCTTCATCGCTGCTATGCATGATCATTTAACTTAAAATTTGGAAGGCATGAAGGTGAAAAACTATTTTCTTTGCTAGTATGTAGGATTATATAAATTAAAATTATGGAAGCCCATGACTGTGTAGAAAAATAATGTTCTCTATTCTTCTCTGGATCATTTAAATTTATATTGTTCATGGGTTCAATTAATATTGATTTGTCGAAAGTCATGATGGTGTGCAGTATGGTTCGCAAGTTCACAACCTAATTGAACATTAAATTGTTGGTGATTGCCAAGGTGTAAAACCTTATGTTTTTGCATTCACCAATTCATTTAACAAAAAATAATGGGACCCATGATTACAAGATCGAAAGAAAAAATCGAAGGAAGAAACAAAAATTTCTATCAATTGAAGTTTACAATGTGACCATGTGAACAACTTCTCATTAATGGTTGAATGGTTTTTCAAATGAGGGATATGAATTCTTATTTGATGGTTCAAATTACAGTATGCCCCTTCACATGTGAATGATGTAATAATTGTAGTGATGAACCTGTAATCACATAATGTTATCAAGAAGTGATGGTTATATAAAAAATGTAGAATAATTTCGTCATTCAATTTATGGAGACAAAAGCATAGTTCAATTTATGCATTTATCTTTCAATTTGATTGACGAGATGCTAGCTAGTCAAATTATTATTCAAATTCCATAAATTCACCAAAAATTTTCCTTGTTTCAAAGGTGTTGACCCTAACGAGTAACCTTCAATGGTTTCCAATCTCTAATTTCAAGTGAGGTAGGGCATCAGAGAAGGATATATATAAGTGAAGCTAGGGTTTCGTATCATCCGATAAATGTTTGGCCAAATTAGGGTTGTCAATACTTATGGAAGTTGTGGAAAGGGATTTTGAACCACAACTTTTAGGGGAGTTATGCCTTCCACTCAAGATTTAAGAAATAAACTAAATTGAGGGTTTTCTATTAGTCCACCTATGTTTTGTTGAATAATTGCTAAGAATACTTATTCGATGCTGGTAAAAACATATGGATGGGTTTTTTTTGACAACAAAAGACTGAGATTTGAATTTGGTGCTGGCTAATCTCTAGAGAAAATGCACGATTCAGGAAAACATAATGATTTTTTTCATTTTTAAAATTATTTTTGACTACAAACTATGTAGATCATGAAGATCAAATGCTGATAATTTTAGAATATCCACAATGTTTTCTATTTTTAAAATTTTGGTTAATGGTGCATTTTGTTTGGAGCTTAGCCGCTCTATGTAATACCTACCCCTACTTGACTTTTCTGATTATATTGTCAAATTCTTTTAGGCCAATTTTCTGATTGTGTTTTATGATTACCAGTACTTGGTTACCAGATTAGATTAAATGTATTTCATATTTAGTTGATATGTGTGTTGAGTTACTAAGTTAATTGAGTTATTTCATGTGTTTATGTTTACCCTTTTCAATAATGATATAGGTATGTTCAGTTAGTGATTTTAGTTATCTCATAATGGTTAGATAGATGAATTATTTAAATGTGTTTTCTATGGATACTTACCCCACACTTGCATGTGTATGGTGTACGTGTATGTTTTCTTTATGTTTGATATTTTTGATGTGGTTGAGAAAGGGAGTTGTAGTCACTTGCTAGTTGGGATCTACCCGATGCACCACTTTTTGCCATTGCCTATTTAATGTAGAATATTGTATTTTTACATGCATGGATTCTATGTAGATTGTAGGTATTGGGTATTGACTTCCTTGAATTGCCAGGATGAGTGTACCTTATCACAATATTTCAATGGTATAAGTGGGGAGATAACTCTTGAGTCCAAATCCTAATCGAAGCCAATTGTCCTAGAAAATAGGACAAGTATCTGAGTTAGTTTCACCTTTTTGAATTTGTCAAATGACATGAATTTGTGACTTTGACCCTGGAGTTTGACTTTGTTCTTTGACTTTTAGATGGGTTGTCATATTTGGTTTTCTGGGTCTTTTATAATTTTCTATTATAATTAAATCAAATTAAAAGATAATTTAATGATTTAATTTAATGGAAAATTTGAAAAGAAATTCAATATTTAATTATATTTAATTAATTAAGAAATTAATTAAATTTAAAAGATTATATTAAAGTTCTATCTTTGATGTTTTTATATTTATTTAATTTAATGATAATTATTTAGGAGTTTTATTTCAATAATAAACTCTAAATAATGTTATTAATTAAGTTAATAGATATATTATTAAACACTCAGATTCCCTTCAAGTACTCCTAGATTTGACATGCTTTTAGATTGGAGATCTTATTTGCCATTTGGAAAGATCATAATGCTATTTTCTTTGCTAATAACACACTTGACATTGATGTTGCTATGTACGCTAAAGCATGTATTTATAACAATGTCATGTTGTAGATTCAATTACAAACAGATAAAGTGGCTCTAGAGGTGGCTGACGTGCAGGAACTGCTAGCACATTGGGGAAATGCCCCCTATATAGTTGCTCGTGTTCCCCCAGATTCTGCCTTTGGTGACTGTACCCCTCTTCACGGTTGTTGTCAAGGATGTGGCAGCTCTGCTTTCCACTCACACATGCCTCACTCTTAGCCGTGCTGCTCTCCCAGTAGTGATGCTTTTGGTTAGTGCCGCTCTCCTGTAGGCTCTGGTGGTCGCCACTGCTCCACCTCACCCCCATGGAGGTTTGGTTCAGGGTGGTCCCCAATGGCTCCTCCTGTTGCTCCTACTACTGGTTGGCCCTTTGCTCATTCAAACCCTAAGTGGGTGTTCCCTCGGCTAAATTTAGCCATTTCTCCTCCTAGACCTGAGGGAGAAAAAGAAGATAATGTTGTTGCTGCTAATAGATGGGCTCCCCCTGAGCCATCTGCTCACCTCACCCCTACATGGGGATCTGATGATAAGGATCCTCCTCCCTCGACTAGCATTGCATTGGTAGCCTAAGGCTTTTTGTTTTCTGAGTTTTTTTTTTGATGAATAGTTGATCTCCGACCTTAGGCCGTATGAACTCGCAGGGTGATCTTGTTTCCCTCGACTCCTTTTTTTGTGAATATGTAACTTTATTATATTTATTTTAATATAAAGAAGGGACTATTCATTAAAAAAATGTCTTGTGAATTAATTAAATAAATGAATTAATTTTAAAGATTTAATTAAAGTTCTAATTTTAGCATATTTATATTTATTTACTTTAATAATTATTATTTAAGAGTTTTATTTAATAATAAACTCTAAATAATATTATTAGTTGAGTAATAAATAGTATTTGATTAAAAAGAAAATATTAAAATATGTGAATATTTGATTAATTAAAAACTAATTAAATTTATGCTTTAAATAAAAAGTCTAAAATTAGAAGTCTAAATTTAGAGGTCTAAATTTAGAAGCCTAAATTAGAGGTCTAAATTAAAAAATTGGTTAAAGAGAAGTTAGAATATGATGTTACTTAATTAATTAGAAATTAATTAAATATGCACTTTAGTTTAAAATATTTATTTTAAAAGTCTAATTTAAGAAGTTGGATAAGAATATAATTAAAACAATAAAAGATTAAAGATTTAATATTATTTTATTATGATTATTTAATTAATAATTATTAAATTAGAGTTGCATTTAGATAATGAGCTTAAATTATTCTTATTAATTTAAATAATAAACTATGATTTGAATAGTGCTTGCACTAATTAATAAAGTGGTGGAAAAAAAATATAAAAGAATATTTTAATTAAAAAGTTCTTTAAATGTGCATGAAAGAATTAAATTTAAAATATTTGATTAAAGTTCTAATTTAGGCGTATTTATATTTATTTAATTTAACAATAATTTATTTAGGAGTTTTATTTTTATTGAACTCTAAATAATATTATTAGTTAAATTAATAAATATTATATTAAAAAAAGGTGCATGATTTAATAAGGGAGAGAAAGCTTTAATTTAATACAGTTTATTTTAAGTAAATTGCATAAAGTTTGTGCATGAAAATTAAAATATAATAATTAAAGAGAAAGAGTTTTTGCATGATTGCATGATCAAAGCCTTGATTTGGGGGGATAACTCTTTATTAAGGAAATCGAAGCTCATTTCTAGATACATAGGTTTGGAGGAGCCAATTTCCAAAAAGAGGGGTTTTGAAGGAAAAGGAAGATTCTTGCGTGTTTGTGCGTTCATTGTTTTAGCATCAGATCTAGGTAGGATCTTGTGGGTTTGTGCAGTAGTTGCTCGTTCTTCGAATTCTATTATTCTTCGTGTTTGTTGTGTTTCTATTTTCAGAATTTCTTTGGGTCAAAACTCTTGTTTGAGAAAATTTATTTCCATTATAGAATTGTCTATGATTTAATCTGAAAACCTTTAATAAATATTGAAATTTAGGGCTTTCAAAATCTAATGAATTATGAAATTCACTTTTGTATGTGCTTTATGTGACGTGTGATTTATTGGTGTTGGTGTTTTTGGGTTTGTCTTAGCTTTGGCCAATTAGGATGTTTACTAGAGGCTTGGGGGTTTGTTCTATGATGTCATGATGATGTTTGTATATGATCTTTTATACTCAACCATAGTAATATGTCTTGTATGTGCTCTATGAGGTTTTTTGATCTATTGATTGTTATTGCTTTTCAGTGTTCTTGTGTGAAATTGAAGTGAATGGTGTGACCCATTTGATATAACCTTTGAGTCTTTGATCAATTATTTTTGGATTACTTTCTAGCTGCTTGCATTGGACTAAGGTGTTTGTATGATTTATACTTGGTGATGTCATGTTATGATGTGGATTGGTTTATGTATACTTGATTTTGGGATCAATCTTGTTAGGATGATCATTTTGGTGGAATCTATGATTATGATGAATGATTTTCAGTACTTGTCAATTGCTTGTTTAAGAACTGATGTATGGCATGTGGTCTTCTGTGATTTTTTAATTTTACTAAGCTTAGGATAGGTTATCTGTATGTCATGTTGGGAAGTGACTTGCAATAGAGGTCGAGGCTTAAAGAGGCTAACGAGTAACCCATTGTAGATTATTTAAAAAAGTGATAACATTTCATTAAATGGGTTTAAAATGAATTAACAAGATATTGGTACTACACAAAGTCACTAGGGGGCTGGAGGATCAAAAGACTAGCTGGGTAACCTTAGAGTTGACTTGTTAGTATGCCTTGTCAGTACAAAGGATACTAGTGCCGCATAGAGTTGCTAGGGGGTTAGAGGATTAATAGACTAGCTAGGTAATCGTAGAGTTGGTTTGTGCGATGACACTTGCCGACATGCATAGTAGATTTCCTATGTGTCGTTGTTGCCTCTAGGTTTAGATGTCATTTGTATCTTCCTACCTTTGAGTTAGATTGCTTTTAGGTTTTCCTTGGTTTAGATGTTGGATTTAATTGTTGATTTTGTTATCCATTTAGGACTTGAGACTAACTCCTCAACACGGTGGGAGTGGGCTTTTTTGGGTTCCATGAGGTTGGGTGGCAGTGCTTTTTCTTATACCATTGAGATCTAACTGTTGGATGTCACTGCTGTATGTGTTTGTATAGATGTTCATTTCTATATATTCTTGTATTTCTATGATGTATGGTTATACTTAATGTATTGTATTTTCTTTCATAGATCTTACAAGATGATGCAATTTATTTCATGATGTATATTATTTTGGTTTTTCATACCCTGTGACCTATACAGTGGATGATGGTGCATTATGATTATTGCCAAGTGGCATTCGAGATGACTATATATTATTTAAATGGATTCATACTTGTACATTATTCTTTGATGAGGATTTATTATATATTGGATTTAGTGTTAATTAAAATTAAATGTGATTCAACATCATGGGACCCTTAAGAGTTGTAACCTATTTATGTGTTGGTGATGTATGCGTGTATGTTAATTGATTTTGCTATATTATTCTATTGTTGTTAAGTTATTATCTCTGAACAAAAAAAATGTATGAAAAACTTAGTATAACTTTAGGTTAACTTCTTTTGGGTCACATGATAGGGTGTTACACTCTAGTCATGACCATTTGTTTTTAATAGATTAAGTTGGAGAACTTAAATGAAATGGAATCTTTGTCACCTAGAAAGTGAATATTAAAAAAATGATGTCCGAATGTTGCAATTTGTTGAACAACAAAAATGTACAAGGTATAAAGTAGAGGGGAGGAATCTCAAACAAGACCTATTGGACCAACTGCCACTATCTTGTCAGAATTTGAAAAAAGTGAAGTTAGGGGAGGTGGGAGTTGAAGATAGGTGTGAGGAGGCTCGGGATGTATGGACAATGAAGATGGGATATGAATTATTTTTGTTTTATTACAAGATAAGATTGGAAAGATACCTATCTTGTCAAGGATGGATAACGAATATAGGCATACTCCTCATTTCAAATGTATTTGTCAATATTGAGTTATTGTGGGAAATTATGATGATATATGATCCAAAAACAAAGACAATAAAATCATAGTTTGGTAAAGCAATAATTAGCATAATGAAACCTGCAATTGAGAAAGTTTTCCAACTGGAGACAGGTCATGAAACAATTTTGAATATATCTAAATTAAGAGAGGAGTATTTATGTATGGATACCTTCTACAAGATTTATGTATTGCCTGTCTATTGCCCCCATGTTGGAAGTGCAAGAGACATATTAGAGAGCAAGGATAGTCCACCATTTGATATGAATATGTTTCACCCTCACCTACAATATACTTACATGATACTTGGATAGATTTTCAAAATTGAGGCCCCCCCCATTAATGATAATTTCTTTTATGGTTGTTGCAATTGACGTTCAATCAAACTAGCCTAGGAATTTTGATTTTTCTACATTTGTTGCTAATGAGATAAATGAGGACCTACTCATAATGCAAAAATATTTGTCTAAGTTGTCTTTCAAGAATTACTTTGTTTTGATGCATATGTTGTTCTTCTTCGGCCAAGAGAATAATGCTAATTGGGAAGAAGGACTACCAGTTAAGGAGTATGCTGTTCAAGGTTTTAGGCAACCTGTATAATTATGGATCAAGGTTTGGGATTAGACATGCTCACTTTCAGAATACTTACATTTTGAAGAGCACTTTGGGAAACCACTTATGAAAATTTTAAGGGGAGTACAATCATACCCTCTCACTAGAGATAAAAATGTTCCTAAGGCTTAAACAATATTTTGAGTGAAGCCTAGTAGACCACAACTGGGGTGACTGGTATGTATTTGATAATTTCACTAGAATCAGAGTACATGGTTATGAAGGATGCCCTAAAAACCTCCCCATAACATTACTTAATTGAATCACATATCTAGAAATTGTGCACCAAATGACATTCTTAAATAGACAACAATTGACTTCAAAGAGAAAACAATAATTCCCGCAAGGCACAATGAATTTTGAGGATTTCTTGGTCAAGACATTGCAAAGCTATGACTATATTACTTACAAAATTAGTAGATATGGATTGACTCATGGTGGTTCAAGGGAAACATTTAGTCTAGAGGGATATATAGCAAGAGTAAGGGCTTCTAAAAAATTACATCCTATTAAACACAAGGTTCTATTGATTGATTATCTAATCAGGAACTTGAAAAGAGATGAAGCTATTAGTAGAAAAAAGATGTACAAAAATGTGGAGAGAGATTTTGAGTGGAAATGAAGAAAAGGTAATATTAATATATATTAGAATAGAGTAATTTTTTTTTACATCAAGTTCATCATGAACTATTCAGTATAAGCTATTAGAGTATCATACTTTTAAAACTACCATATCACTACTAAACATGACTTATAGGGTAGTCAACCCATTTGTTTCACTTTAATAACTATCAAAACAATATCATATTTAAACTGAAAATCCAAAAAGATTTACATAATGTTGATTAACATATTACTGATGATCAAAAGCTATACATATTGCTAATTATCAAACTTAAACATGCTATTGCTTTATATTTGGGTGCCATCCATCATTAGAGTCTAAAGCTTGTAAGAAAGCTGCATTGAACAATTCATCATTCCATCCCGCTAGAACAAAATCATTTGTTAGCTGAACCTTTTCAACAATAGAAACATTTGAAGCAGATTGTTGGGTGCTAGTGGAAATGTGCAGATCCTCTATCATTCTTTCAATTTGCTTTATGCAATTTGGGTCCATCATATCCTTGAATTGATCAAGGTAATTGAAAGCCTTGATCTCATCTTTATGAATAAGTAACATTCCATCCCTGACCAGTATCATAAATTGAACCATAGAAATTTCCAAAGAGAGTGAAACCTTAGACATAATGGAAAAATGTGTGAGTTTACAAGTAAACTCAATAAGTTCTCTATCCTTTTGCTGAAAGAACTCTTCATTTCTTGCTTTCCAAAGGAGCCATAAAATTTCAAATGTAAGAATAGACCAAAAATAATTAAGCTTAGATTCAAAAGCTTCAACATATCCAACTAAAATTTCACTCCATGAAAGACCTGGCTTTTTGTTCCATACAAAAGGATTGCCCATAAAGATTGACCATATCATAATAGCAAAATAATATTGAAATAAAACATGTTCAAAATAGTCAACTGCATCACAGAATTTACAATGGTCAGAGGTAAGACCTAAATACTCCAAATTAGGTCCTAAGGCAAGTTTTTTGAGCAACAAAAGCCATTTAAAACAAAGTTTTTTTTGTTCCACTTTTGACTACCATAAGTACTAAAAAAAAAAATACCATTTAGAAAAGGGAGAACACAAATCCCACCCTTGGATCACTCTTTGAAAATTTTTAGGATCAGACACAAGCATAGTATGTAACTATTTTATTGTTACTTCATTAAGCATGGTTTCACCCTTCCACAATAGTTGTTTAAAAAACCTATCTGACTCAATGGCCTTGGAGAAGTTACATGTACCAAGTGCCTTGAAAATTAATGTATATGTTGTCTTCTAGGTCTATGGGATACTATATCTAGGTCTAAGTTCATCCCAAGTACCCATCCGATTATCAATCACTAAGTCACCAATTAATGTTTTTGATTAGATAAACAAGTTTTGCAGGGATCCTAAAACCCAAGTTTGAAACAGAACAAAAGGCTGAAAATAAGCAGATAAAGCCCAGCCAAAGGACAAAGGCCAAACAAAAGGCCAGTACAACAGATCACCAAACAAAAGGTGACCAAAGTGGCAAAACAACAACCAACAACACAGGTTTTGACTAGGCTCCTGAAACCCAAAGATAAGATGGGAAGAAATCCCCAACCATTATGCACTACAAAGAACAACATTCCAAAATCCAGGGGGCAAAAAAGAACAGTAGACCAAAATCATGCCTTGCCTTTAGATCCCTTCTTGTGAGAACATAATGCCATGTCAAAAGAGGCTGTGGATGGCTTGATCTCTTTACCTTTTACTATAGTCCATCCATCCTCCACCAAAACTACAACCTTTTGCCATTGAAAATCAGCAACATCAGAGCCACCAGAAATCCCTGAGACCAGGGAAGAGGCCGCAACAAGAAAGTCTGCATCTAGGGAAGAGGACACAGGAAGGGTTGATCCAGATGAAACATAAATGGAGGGCACTATAACTGAGGACCTTCCAACCCCCACCAAATTAATAGCCGACTGGCACTAAGAATCAACTAAGCTACAACAAGACCTAGAAATCCTTGAAGCCAGGGGAAAAATAGCAGTAGTGGAGTTTGTAGTAGGAACAAGAGAAGGAACAACGACCATAGATGGAGCAATAGAGGTGGCTACCCCCAAGACACCAGAAGATAGATCAACTACATCCATAGAAGATGGGACAACAAAAAATAGAGGAGGAGTTGATGGAGGATCCTCCTTTAAAGCATCAGAAGATGGGACAACAAAAATTGAGGACTGATTTTCTATAACCAAAGGTGCCAAAGGATGATCCTTTTTCGAAGAGCCTGGAATAGTAGAAGAGACCTCCACCACAATATCTTGAAGAGAGTCTTCATCCCCTAGAGAGAGGACCTTGTGGACTGTGTAATGATCTTTTGAGACCCCTTTCCACCAAGAAGGGGGCATCTTTGGTCTAGATTTTCCCAGGGAGCAACCAAAAGCCATGTGACCAGTCTTGCGGCACTTCCTATAGTGGAAGGGGATACCCTCATAGTCAAGAAGGATATTCCAAGATCCTAAAGAAGAAGCCACTGAAATCGTTTCTGGGAGTCCCTTAGAAACATCAATTTCAACTAGTATGCGAGCATACGTAGTACGAAAAACATTGGAAGAATCATTATCAATCAAGCAGAAAGAAGCAAGGGAACTCCAATTAATGTTACTCCCAACACATTCTAATGTTTAGCTGAGCAACTTTTAACTTTATTATTGTAGTAGTGGAGATTTTTGGGTGTCATCCCCACCCCAGTTTTACCTTCACCTTGGAGGGTTTCTGGGTGACCAAATCTTTATGTTATGTGCTTACATTTCATGCATGCGATTGATACTTAGATATACGTGTTATAGCATTTGATTTTTCAAGTTATGTTAAGCATGAATTAGATATGAGATGGAAAATGTAGTGAATACACTAAAGTTGTTTTAAGGGATAAAAGTTTTACATTTCCTAATTCAGCCCCCTCTTAGTATCTTGTTTTCCAATTAAGAATTCCAACTATTGGTATTAGAGCATTGGTTCTCTTGAGAAAGTCTAACAATTTGGGAGTTTAGATCTTGGAAATGGAGGCTTACAAAATGAAAAAGGTTATTGACAATTAGTTGATTGACATCTAACTTATACTACAACAACTTGAGGAAACAAGACATGAACTAAATTAATCTATAAAAAAGAGAAAGGAAATGGTTATTCACCTAAATGACATGACTTATGAAGAAGTTGATACTAAAGGATAATTTGACACTAGACATTCTAATGAAAGTGATGCAACAATTGCAAATCTACTAGAGAATAGCGATATCCTACGTAAAGAAGTTAGTGGATTAAAAAGAGAACATGAAGTTTAGCCAGTAATGCTATGTGAAGTGACCAAATAAAAGAAGAAACCTAAAGAAGACATGGTTTTGGCCGAGGAAGACAAAAGAAATATGACTATCAAACTTGAAAAAGCGTCATCTGATGTGAAAAAGATTACAAGCACTCAACTAGAAATGGTGAATCAAGAGTTAAATAGGAAGGACATAGAAATAGAAAATATGAGATCATAGACAAACTTACTAAGGAATGAATTGAATACTGAGAAAGAACTAAGTTGATCAAACCTAATTAAGCAATAAAGTACCTTGAAGATTTGATGAAATCACCTAGGTCATATGGCAACAATTTTGGACAAGAACATACAAAGCAACATTCATCCACTAAAGAAGGAGAATCATCCAAGAATGGAGAGTTGAAGAATGAAAAGTCAAAAGGAAAGCCTACATGTTATCATTGTGGAAAACTTGGTCATACTGCAAACATCTGCAAAAGCAAAAATGGTATGCAAAACCCTAAACCTAGGTTTATTGGTTATTATTTTTGCTGCAAGAAGCAAGGACATCAAATACATAACTATAGATCAAGAATAAAGAATACATCTAATGCACCTAGATTTGAAGGTTATTGTTACAATTGTGAAAAGTTTGGACATGGAGCATACAAATGCATTTCATAGGCAAAAATGTACTAGAAAAATAGGAATGCATCTAAGAAAGCTAGTTCTACTTGTCACAAGATTAGACATGTGAATAAGAATTGTAAGGATTGAACACCAATACCAACCAATGAACACAAAAAAGGTAAAGGCAAAGTGGATACTGAAAAAAAGAAGAAGGAGATGAATCAAACTTGGAAGAAAAAGGTGGAAGCTGGAGGCAGTGGAACAAATGAAGTCAAGGTCACCCTATCCAATGGAGAAGGTGATCACACCACCTCCAACTGATCAAGAAAGGTATATAAGGAAATATGTATTTAATGATATATCTTACATCAGTTCCTAACATAAAATGTGCTAAATTTCATATTTGCATAAGTAAATATGCATCAAAACAAATGTATGAAAATAATAGTTTAAAAGATTCATTTACATAGTGAGTGTCAAACATAAGTAAAATTGTCTATATTAACCAAGCATTGCAATATGGATCAACTACATCAAATGTCAAATTGATGTATATGCTAAGTTAGATGGAATAGACTAAGTTGTATAGTGAAGACTAAGTCTAAAGATACAATATCGATTGAGACAGTTGGATTCCACCTAATAGAGACCACAATATTAATGCAGACCCTAATTCAAGAAAAAGGAAGTATATATAAAAAATATGAAGGTATTTTTCATACCTTGCATCAAATTTTGAGAGTACAGAGCAATGTGAGTGATACAAAGATTTGGTAAAGGGATTTAAAGGGAACAATTAAACTAGTGAAGATCTAATTTGTGTCGAGTTGTTCAGAAAGAAAAGAAAAGTTTCAAACCCTAATGAGGAAATTGGAAACTTCATCATCTGTGAGAAATAGTCAAAGAATAGAGGTAAGTAGCATTCAATTAGTGAGGAGTGATGCTTGTCCTCTAGTAAAATTTTGAGTTATTCCTAAGATTTTTATGAAAGGTGATTCAATGGGTGCATTATCCTCAATACCACCTAAAGTAATTATGATCCATGATCTATGAAGTTGTTACATGTGTAAGATTGGAGAAGTTGCAACAATGAAATTTGAGAGGCATACAAAAAATTATGTGATGAAGGAGTTTTGAAGGATGAATTGTAAATTGTTGAGAGGAAAGGGTTAACTCATGCCCTGGATTTTATGAGAAACTTCAAAATTGATTGGATCAAGGTAGTATTAAGCATGATTCATGATATGAAGCTATGGCTAGAAAATGAACCTATTGAGATATCAAAGAAGATGACTCACAAGGTTATAGGGTATCCTACATTAGATAAGAAGATGACTATACATTGTTTGAGAAAAGACAAAATTGAATCTAAACAAAGGTCAAGTGGAATGGATGAGGGTTGTCCATATCTACAATCACTGATCCAATAATTGAGTTTGTAGTCATACTAATTTCTCACAAGTTCTATAAGTTGAGAAGATTGAATAGTGTACCATGTATGGCAGTCGATCAAGCATGGCAAATTGTCATGAAGGATCATGAATATGACCTTGTCAAGTTGCAAAGATCACAGTTGGAAAAAAACCTGGCATCAATAACAAAGACAAAGAATTCAATGTGTAAGTTTGGATCACTAATTATATACATTTTCCTTTATTTTTATAATTATTTTCTTGATATTAGAATCATTGCCTCAGACCAAGACAAACCTGCCACAAGAAAGATTATTGAATGTATAACTCAACTAGGAGAAAATTTTGAGAATGTTATGGATATGTATTTTGAAGAGTTTAAACAAAGAATGAGGAAAAGGTTGAGGTGTTAGCATGAATGTTGATTGTATTCCTTTGGAAAAGTATCCTAAGAATTTCTAGAGGATGTGGAGATTGATAGCATGATCAAAATGTTTCATTCATGACTATGTTTGTCATTGATGACAACATAGTATGGTTTTCTGTGAAGACTTGCAGAGTAGAAAATATAGACCAAAGTTGTACAATAGAGGTTTGATGTTCAAGTTGAGCACAATTGATGACATGTTCTGAATAATTTCTTGATGACAAGGTTAAGTGTGTATGAAGTAACTCAAAGATGTTTAAAAGATATGCTTGATTTATAGAGAAGTATAGAGACAAAGTACATGATAAGAAGTTTCTGATGATTGGATTGTATCTCCTAACAGAGATAGAATCTTGATATGTGAAGTTATACAATGTGAATAGACAGTTTGATGGTGATGTTAGTGAGTACACAAGGTTTGGAGTTTCACGTGTGATAAGTTGTATATAATGTGAGATGACAATATTGTGTAATTTTGAAATAATTAATTATCTTAATGTGATCCTATTATAATTAATGGGGAAAGCCTTAAGACCAACTCAAGGAATTATTTTAAGGACATGGTATAAAGGAAAGTATTTTCTTTAATTGAGAAGTATGAATTATGAGTTGTGGAGTTCAAACAAGAGAAAATTATTAAATTCAAGTAAGTGATTCAAGGGATTATTGGATGTCAAGTTTGTAATCTGGTATTGAGATCAGAAGTAGAGAAGTCCATTTGAAAGGAAAAAGGAAAAGGAATATCAAGTACAACTCATTTCTATTATTCTACAAGGAATAATATAGAGATCATTTGGACAATAGGTTCATTGGTCTTGCCCCTGAACCTATTTGGATAGTGGGTCCATCTACCTTCTACAACTCTTAACAAGGTTGGAATCTCCTAACAAAGATTCAAAGTCTCCTAATAGGGATTGATATGTACTAAATGTTATTATTGACTCCTAATAGTGTCCATTATCTAACAAGGAATATTTATATTAGTACATCATCTTGTGGGTAGCATCCCCACTAAGATTTTCCCTCTGATCAAGGGTTTCCCTAGTTAAATATCTAGTGTTATTATGTACTAGTATCTTGTTTGGTTTTTGATTATATTGCTCATATGGTTAATGATTGATAAGGTTGATAATAACTGGATAACTAATTCACCCTCTTCTTAGTTATATTAGTGGATGCTACATTTTAACAATTGGTATCAAAGTGTCAGGTCCTTAAAGGGAAAGCTTAACATCTTTGGGAGATTTGGTGAGTCACTTTAGAAAAGAATTTCTTAAGTTAGATAGAGCTAATTTTGATACCCAGAAGATGGAGCTTCTTGGTGAGATATCAAAATTTTAGAGCATTGAGTTTCTAGATCTAGAATTGTTTTATTGCATACAAAAGAATTGAAGCACAAGTAAAGACAAAGCTAGATCCAAAGAAGTTAAGAAGATCAAATAAGGTATTGATCTACTTATGAAAAGGGAGCTAGAAGGTATGAATTTTTTTGTTTTGTTGGACATGTAAAGAATTTGGTCATTTCTTGTCCAAATTCCCTAAGAGAGTAAGAAACTTGAAAGAAATCTCTTTCTGATTATGATGAATAATTTAAAGCAAGTATGCAAATATTCTTGTATGATAATGATGATAAGGACAATGAATTTGGATTGATTGAGAAAGAGGAAGTAAAAGAAGAGATAGCTTTGGTGACTATTGTTGATCCAAAGGCAAGCCATGAAAATATCTTTGAGACTAAAAATGACTTATAGAATGATGTACAATGTCATGCCCAAACTACGAGGGCAAAAACATAAATTTTTTTTTTGAATAATGATTAATAAATAAACATGCTCTAAGTTTGAAATGATAGAGATAGAAGTTTTAGTAAAGGTTCTCTCCATTATGTTTTAAGATTATAAACATGAGTACGATTACATCATTAAGATATTGAAGCTTTTGCTATAAGATTGATATCAATCTTAAGTTACGTTATTACATTAACTTCACAATAACATACTAAAGTTATTTAAATGACAATCTAAATAAATTTTGGGTTAAAATTAATTGAAATATCTAATCAAGGTCTAATTACAAGAAATATCATGTCTACCCGATCATATATATATACTAAAATTAACTTAATGTAAATCTCGATTATATATATATATATTTAAACTCATAATGCTATTTAAGAATTAAACATATCAAAAGATATTAACAATATAAGTTACTCTTAACTTTTGAAAACAATTCAATATTTTCTATTTGTCTATCAATTACTACTAAATATATAAAAAAATTTTTAAAAAAAAACCTAAAAACAAATCACAATTAAACAAACATAGTTATTAACTAACTAAATAACTAAATGATTATAAATTAAGTTCAACATTGTAGAACAAGATTTTAGTGTGCAAGGAACATTAACATTAAAGAAAGCATTCACAAACTAAAAACTAAGTTCACATATATGCTTAAACAAAGAAAACAAACAAGAGATGCAAACCTCAAAGGATGAAGCACTTCATTGCTTTTTTGATTTTGTAGATGTGTCCTTTGATGTGGATGTATGCTCAAGATGCTCAAAGCTGCTTCAATGGAGGTGGGTAATGGCAAATTGGTAGCTTTGTGAGCTCTCAATTTGGCATTATAAGGGTAAGATTGATGGCTTTTGGTTCTCAAAATAACACGGTAACTTTAGCTCAACGATTGTTGATGAAATGGCTTGGGATGGGATTCAATTTATAGGCTAAGGGCTTGAGGGATGGAGGGCTAAGATGCAAGGGGAGATGAAGGCTTAAGGAGGGCTAGGATGCACTCAAAGGAGAGCACATGGATTGTGCTTGTTTAGCACCAATGGGAAGGTGACACTTGTCACAAGAAGGATGAGTGTGAGAGGGTAGGATAAAGGGTTGGTTAAAGGCATGATGAGTGGGGTTGAGTATGTAAGAGAGATGTAAGAGGAATGAGTGTGGAAGAGGGAAGAGTGTGGAAGATGGATGTAAGAGTCATGAGTGGGCTTGTAAGAGTCTTTTATGTTTTGTAAGAGCACTCATGACTTGGTGGTTGGGATTTTTGAGGGGGGACTTTGGTTTGGTTTAGGAAAGTCTTAAACTTGTTTAGGGAATGTGACAACATTAAGGGGTGGATTAGGCTTGGGTTTAAGATTAGATTAGGGATTTTAGAGATGTGCAAGTGGATGGCATTAATGAGAGTGGATGAGTTAGTGGCTAAGCTTGGTTAGTATGGGTGGATGGTGTGGATTAGGCTAAATGGAGGATTAGGGATAGGTTAGGGGTTTTTGAATTTGAGGATTTTATTTATCAAATAGATTTATTTAATAAATGGGAAATTTTGGAATTATATAGAAGAATAGGATTTAATTGATAAATAATAGGTTTATTTGATTTATCAATTAGGAATATAGATGATTAATTAAATTAATCAGCTAGGGATGGCAAAGGATTAATTAAATAAGAATTTAATTAATGATGCCTTTAGAGATGGCTAAATTAGATTACCAAAGCGGTGTAATCAAATTTAAGTGTCTAGATTTTGCCCCTCTTTGACATAGTGTTGAGACAACACTATTTCAAAGAAGTTTGAATGAAGACGACATGAAGAAGATGTTTTAGCAACAAGGTTTCCCTAGTCTCGGATAAGAAGAGGAGAGACTAGACTTAGATGATGCCCCCTCAAGAAGGCGGCGAAGAGATAAAAGAGGCTCAACGACTTTTTGAAAAGTACAAGAATCTGAGATGAGCAAGGAGACTCAGATTGGCTTAAGAGAAGAGGTTTAGTTAGCTCAAACTCTCACTATGGGAGAATGATAAAGGGAAAATTAGAGGCACAAGAGTAAAGCAAGCTTAAGACTTTCTAGGATTGGGGGGGGGGGGGGATGGAGAAGCAGAGCGCTATAAAAGGAATCCATGGATAGGGGGATGAATGATGGAATGATAAAGCTGATGCAACAGGATTTCAAAGAGTCAGATTAGTGGAAGATGGGTTTTTAGAGATCCCTAGGACTAGGATTGTGGATCTTGAAAGATGAGGCTTGGTGGATTGATTTGATTGGTGGATCCCTAAGACTAGGATTGTGGATCCCTAAAGCTAAGAATGAGGAGTGATCCAAAGAGATACTGATGCATAAGCTGGGATAGGTGCTGGATATGGATGGGGGATAATGGAGATGAAGGGAATCCATTGAAGCTTTTTGAGCGAGGGGATACTTCAAAGAGAAGTACCACCATGTAGTTGAGCACTAGATTTGCTATAGGACTATTGGTTAATTGCCAAGGTTACCAAGAACATCAAGGCCTTTTCACCAACCATCCAGAGGACTGACAAACTGACTTGAAACAAACATGCAAGGATTTCCCTAGTATCACACATGAATCCCAAAGGAAGCAACGTGGAAACGACACTAGGTAACCCACAAGTAGAAAAAGAAAACAAGAAAAAGACCTGATCAAGACCTTACGCTTTGATTGCCCCATTCGTAGCATACCATGATATGGAAGATCATGGCAACTTTGAGGAGGGAACAAGGAGATTGCTTGGAAAAGATATTTCAAGACTCAAAAGGGAAGATCCCAAATCAAAAGAAAGTGAAAATTGAAAAGAGAACCGCTTGCCAATGAGATGGGTAGGATGAGGTACTAACGGACCAAGATCAGACATGAGGAAAGCTATATCCTGCAAGGACCTATTAGAGAGCACTTAAGCTAGTGGATTTAGATGAGGGATGCGTCTGGCAAGCTGAACTAAGAAGGATAACACTTTGGTGATAGGAAATCTAGCTGAAAGATGCATTGGAATAGCTAACCAAGGTGTGCAATGTGTGCAAGATGCTGATCAAGGACAGACTAACACAAATGCTAGATAGATACAATGGTACTAAGATAAAGAGGATGTACAAGTTGATGGACCAAGATATGTACAAGCTGAAGCTAACCAAGATAGTTACAAGCAGGCAAAAGCTCAAGATGATAGGATAGTGGGATGGTTCGATGTTGTGCAAGATGAGAAAGCTAAGGATGGGGTGATAGCAGAAGATATGGATTTGGGGAGGATGCATCCCAATGATGATGAGAGATTTTGTGACCAAGGATAGCTAGAGGAGTAGGATGAGATGGCTGGATATGATGGTAAATAGCTAAGATTATGATGGATATAAAGAGATGACATTGGGTTTGCATAAGGATAGCCTAGAGCTAGATACCAATGACAAGGGAGGATGGACAAGACAAGATCTCCAAGGAATACAATGCCCCTAGTCAGAAGATGACATGTGGAAGGAGGTCTTACAATGGACATGATAAGATTGAAGCTAGGATGGAAAAAGCTGAAGGGGCTAGGGAGATGGATGATAGCTATGATGGTTGGTTGAAGCTGCAGGAGATAAGTGGATGGTGTGAGATGGAAGTTGGAGGGTGGAGGATAGATGGATAGATTGGGAGATGGAGCTGGATGACAAGAGATGACCAAAAGCATGAGGATGATAGGCTAAGCTGGGGATGGCTGGATTACGCATGACGCTTATTTGCCAAGTTTTCATCATGGTACTTGTCCAAGGCGCTTGTATTGCCAAGTTTTCACCAGTGGATGCTTTATTTTTCTTTATTTTTTTGATTTTTTGACTTTGGACTTAGCTAGAATGATTTTGGCTTTCTTCAGCTATTTTTGGCTTTTTTCTTGGGATTTTTCACTAGCTATTGGAATGTTCAATTTTGTTGCTAGTTGTTGGTACACCAGATGTGTGATTTATGCAATAGATTGGATTAGATGGGATTGATGGTAGGAGATGGAGGGATGAAAAGGTTAGAAAGGAGCATGAGATGGGGATGCTTGCAGGATCAAAATTGGCACATGTTGGGACAGGTGTGAAAAGAGCATATGGGGGATAGATGGTAGATGCGAGCTTGATGGAGGATTTGTGGAAGCGCGCTTGGGGATATAGGCACCCAAGATGGAGTTAGGAGATGGGTGACACGAGCCATTGGATGGAGGATTAGCAATGGTGGATGCCATTATGCATTGGGTTTCAACTTTTTTCTTTGGGATCCACATGGTTTTGGATTTTTGTTTTATAGGCTTTTGCATTGTTTTGCATTCTTTGATTGGATTTTGCTTTTTTGGAGTATGTCTTTTAAAATAGACATATGATTGCCTAGGATGTGGATTTTTAGCTTTATGCATTCTGAAGTTGGCATTCACATTGCTATGGTAAGCTTTAGGAAGACGGTTAGGAGAAGCTTTGTGAGATGGAGAGGATATGGAAGAGCATGTAGGGGGATGATGATGGATGATGCGCCCTGATATGTGCCTTTGTTGATCTTGCGTAGGAATGGATGGAATAGGATTTGAATGATGGTTGATAGGAGGATGGAGGATGGTAGATTTTGGGACATAGGGACCCAAAATGGATTTAGCGGATGAAGGGGGGATATGGTAAGTTGTTTTGGGTTGCAAAGATGGTGGAGGGGGGATGACATAAGATTTCTTGAAGGAGTGATGGGAGGCTGGCATGGTGGGTTTGGAGATAGGCTTGTTTTGGGGGTGTGGTGTACTGACACTTTTAGATGGTGAGCCTTTGGATACATATCCAAGACCATGAAATCTTGGATTCTTTTGTGCAATAATAGGCTTTCTGATTCCTTGCTCTCATGGTCCTAAACCTTGACCTTGATAATGCTATCGATTGAGCATTTGAACTAGCTGAGGATACTTTTTGCTTGTAGAAAATGGTGGAGGTGCTTTATCAGATGTACTGCAATGGGGAGATACTGTTCTTAATTCTTTTGCTGAGAGGAGGCCACCATGGATGAATGTAAGTGAACCAAGAGGGTAGATTATATATGGTGGAATAGCTTGGATAGGTGGTAAGATGGAAGCATGGAGCAGAGGAGATGGTAGGATAGGCTCTTGATTTAGCTGATGGGATGAAAAGTTATCCTGCAGTAGAGGAGGTATGGCTTGAGGTTTTGGAGATGGAGGGGATGGTGACTACGCTGTGGATGGAAGAGATGGTGCAAGGATATCTTCGTTTATGCTTTGGGGGATGTCAACATGCTTTTGGGCAGGATCTTGATAGGATTGGATTGGGATGGATGGTGCGATAGGAGGTGAAGGGATGGATTCTTCAAAGGAAGTGGATGGATAGATGGGAGATTTAGTAGTGGAGATGGGTGAGTAGAAGATGGATGCATAGGGGTCATTATGGGAGATTTGGGAAATGCTTGGAGGGGATGTGGATAGGATTTGGAGGGATTTGACAGGTGGTGGGATCTTGATGCTTGTGGGAAGTGGAAGGATTTTAAGCAATTTGATGGATGGTATGGGGATGATAGCTATGGGAGATGGAGGTGATATTATAGATGGGGAAGTTTCATCACTGACTACTTCACATGGTTGGATTAGCTGACATGGCTTATTGACTACTGGAGGCGGCTTTTCTTGCATTTTCTCTGGGAGATTCCTTAGAGACTTGTGTGTCGGAGGTGGAGGTGAATTGATAGGAATAGCTAGTGTGATGGGGGTGGAAGATTGGAAGCTTGGTTGATTGGTGATGGAGGAGAAGCTGGGATATCAGATGGCATGACTAGATAGTTTGGAATAACTCTTGGATTTTGGGGGATGGTTGGTGGAATGTTTCTAAGGCTCTCAAGATACCCTTCATATTCAACAAGATCTTCATCATCATTGGAATAGGAGGTGGCAAGAGCAAGGACAATATGACCAAACACTTCATGATAAGATTGGTACTTCATGCTTTGACGATGAGTTTGATGGGGATGGGGTCTTGCATATGGATGAACATGGAAGCTCATGGTTGGATTTGGATTAAGCTTAGATTTTGGATTGGCTGATGAAAGATTTCCTAGGGAGAGTCAAAGCTATATGATAGACCTAAGGAGGATTGGATGAAGATTTTTGGCTTTCTTGTGGATGGAAGACTTCAAGGGCATGCTGTCAAAAAGTGAGAGTTTTGCTTTCCTATGTGCAGGATTGGTGGAGATTGTGTCAACTTAAGGATAGACTAATGATCCTATGGGCATGACATGAGATTGACCACTTGTGGATCCCAACCTTTAGCTCAAGGTGATGAGGGATACAAGTGACAAAGCTGGGTTACCCTAGATAATGCTCTGTCAGAGGGATAACCTTAGTGAGATTGGTTGATTGGTAAGATTGATTGGATAGCAAAATTTTGGTAGAGTGACAACAACTCTCTAAAGGCTTGGGTGTGATTTTGGATTGGGTTGCTAGCTGGCTGGGGGGGGGGGTTGATTTGGATGAACTTTGGATTTGAGATTGTTCTAAAGCAAAGAACTAAGGGAGCTTGGATGATTTTTTGATGAGGCAGTGACTACGCTAAGTATGCCTTGAGTTGGGAGATTTTTTCTTTTCTGGGATTTTGACCAAAGTTGGCAAACATTCATTTAAAGGCTATGAAAAAATAGGCAGAAAAAAGTTTGGAGCAAGTACATCAAACACACCAACATCCTAGGAAGCTTTCTACAAGGATAAAATTTGGTTTAGCTAGGGAGTCCTCGATATACGCAAGGTATGTGAGGCTTATATCCATAGATGAAACCAAAAAGATGTCACACAGCCGAGAGGAGCGGTAACCCACTTCTACTCTTTCACTTCTCAAGGGTATAAAGTTTCTCGAGGCTTAGCCCGAGTGACAAAATCTTGATCCCAAGAGAGGTGTCTTTCGATTCACCTCCTGATTCTTATACTCTGCCGAAACGTTGGAGTTGAGGTCGTCCCAAGGGGTGATGAAATCCCCAAGTAGGCCTCCTAAAAAAAAAAAAAAAACAAGGTTTTGGATCCTAATCTTATGCACCCAAGATGGCCTCGAAAGACGACAAGGGGAGAGAAGACTTGGATGACCTTGGGCTAAAAAGTAGAGTTCTTTTCCAATTGATGATTTAGATTTTGTAAGCTATGATTGAAGACACTCGTGATTATGGCATACAATGTTCATTCCAACTTGACAACGTCGTCAACATAATGGAAATCGAGAATTTGTCAACCTAAAAAATGTGAGCGTCATTGAGATGCATCAAAACCATGCAATGTTCATTGATTATTAGGCATTCAAGATTGTGTTAGAGTGTTTTTAAGCCCAAATTGGAAGTGTGAGATATTGCGATGATTAGTTGATTTTTGGCATTGAAGATTGTGTTCATTGTTTTAAGCATGCATTCCAATAAAAGGTTGATTTTTATCCATGGCATTCAAGAGTGTGTTTTGAACAACATTCATTCAAAGAAAAAAGTTTAAACATTTAAGTTCATTCCAAGGAAAACCTAAGAAACATGATTAAGTTCGTTGCTCCAACCTACAATAAGACAAAAAAGCAAATTGATTAGTCACCCAAAATCTCCCAAAATGAAAGCTTAACTATGAAATTTTTTTTTAAAACTTTTTTTGCTATTTTTCCTACGTGTAAAATTGCTTAGAATGGTCTAAATCCTACGGAACCACTAAAAGTCAAATTTTGATTTATACTCTTTTTTTTTATAGTGATTTTTGGTGTTCTTAAACATACAGGTTCATTTGTTAGAGTTTTGAAAGCATGCAAAGACAATGACTTGGACAAGACAGCCAAAAAATCGGCGACAAATCTGAGAAAACATTACAACAGGCGAAAATGCCAATTTGCGTAGACGTTGATCTACGCAGATGTTAACCTATGCAGACGCTGATTTGTGCAGACGACAGTCTGATGAAGAAAGTAGCTGGCAGTGTCGAAGACGACAGTTGGTGGATTGCGGCAGCAGAGACGACAGTTTGATAGGCGAAGACGCCAAAATTTGCAGACGACAGTTTGGGCTTTCGAAGGTGGTGGTTGAGCTCGCACAGATGATGGTTGTGCAGGCACAGATGACAGTTGAGCTTGCGGAGATGATGGTTGAGATGTTGGAGATGACGGGTGGAGACGACATTGCGCAAAAGGAACCGACAGGCGCAGGTTTTTTCTAGAATTCTTTGTTTTTCTTGGTTATTTTTGGATATAAAGGGTATGTCTTTCTCTCTAGTGCATCCTTCAACCTGAAAAAACAAGCAAACACACCTTGCAACAACTCAATCAACATAAACCATTAGATTGTTAGTTTTTAAAAACAACATGTAGATTGGAATGGATGAAAAAAAAATGACCCATAGCGGGGTCCCACCGGGTGTGCCAAAATGTAGAACAAGATTTTAGTGTGCAAGGAACATTAACAATAAAGAAAGCATTCACAAACTAAAAACTAAGTTCACATATATGGTTAGACAAAGAAAACAAACAAGAGATGTAAACCTCAAAGGATGAAGCACTTCATTGCTTTTTTGATTTTGTAGATGTGTCCTTTGATGTGGATGTATGCTCAAGATGCTCAAAGCTGCTTCAATGGAGGTGGGTAATGGCAAATTGGTAGCTTTGTGAGTTCTCAATTTGGCATTATAAGGGTAAGATTGATGGCTTTTGGTTCTCAAAATAGCATGGTAACTTTAGCTCAAAGATTGTTGATGAAATGGCTTGGGATGGGATTCAATTTATAGGCTAAGGGCTTGAGGGATGAAGGGCTAAGATGCAAGGGGAGATGAAGGCTTAAGGAGGGCTAGGATGCACTCAAAGGAGAGCACATGGATTGTGCTTGTTTAGCACCAATGGGAAGGTGACACTTGTCACAAGGAGGATGAGTGTGAGAGGGTAGGGTAAAGGGTTGGTTAAAGGCATGATGAGTGGGGTTGAGTATGTAAGAGAGATGTAAGAGGAATGAGTGTGGAAGAGGGAAGAGTGTGGAAGATGGATGTAAGAGTCATGAGTGGGCTTGTAAGAGTCTTTTATGTTTTGTAAGAGCACTCATGACTTGGTGGTTGAGATTTTTGAGGGGGGACTTTGGTTTGGTTTAGGAAAGTCTTAAACTTGTTTATAGAATGTGACAACATTAAGGGGTGGATTAGGCTTGGGTTTAGGATTAGATTAGGGATGTTAGAGATGTGCAAGTGGATGGCATTAATGAGAGTGGGTGAGTTAGTGGCTAAGCTTGGTTAGTATGGGTGAATGGGGTGGATTAGGCTAAATGGAGGATTAGGGATAGGTTATGGGTTTTTGGATTTGAGGATTTTATTTATCAAATAGATTTATTTTATAAATTGGGATTTTTGGAATTAGATAGAAGAATAGGATTTAATTGATAAATAATAGGTTTATTTGATTTATCAATTAGGACTATAGATGATTAATTAAATTAATCAGCTAGGGATGTCAAAGGATTAATTAAATAAGAATTTAATTAATGATGCCTTTAGAGATGGCTAAATTAGATTACCAAAGCGGTGTAATCAAATTTAGGTGTCTACAAACATAATGCTAACTTAAAACTTGATTAAATTAAACTAATTACACTTTAACAAATTAAAACTTTATTTTAAGCTAACAATTTAAAACTATTAATAAATAACAATATAAAAAAAAGAAACTAAACTAAACTAACATGCTAAAAATAAAATAACTTAAAATTTAAACTAATTAAACTAACTACTAAAAACAACTTACAATTAAAAATTATTAATAAATACATTATAACACAAAACTAACTATCATACAAAGCTAACCTAACTAACTAGCCTACTAACTCTACTCTCCTAACCTAACTCCCACTCCATAACCCTTCCACCCACCGGTCACATCGACCTGCCAAGTCTTAGACCCCTGCGCAATTTCAAGCACTGCCACAAGTACAACGCTCTGCCCAAGGGGATCAGGCGCAAGTCCTTCCCTATGCAAGGTGATGAAGAGACAAAAGGTGGGGAAAATAAAACTTTTAAACAAGTCTCTCACAAAAGCAACATTTACCATGACAAGAGGGTTAGCACAAACCAAGACAGGGTGGAGGTACAGTGATGTTGCCAAGTGCAGCAATTTTTGACTTTGCAAGATTTAAACACATTTTTTTTTAAAACCCTCCTTCCAAACTGACGTCCAAGGGGGAGAATATGGCATTAATGTTAAAAAGTTTTATTGGTAGCCAATTTGATATTTAGGATATTTAGAGATCATTATTAGGTTATTTTTAGTTATTCATATTTAATTTATTGATGATTAATTCAAATTTAAATTAAAAAAAATAAGGAATCACAGAGAATATTCTCTGTTGCACAAATAGACTTATTTCCTCTTCCATGCAAAATCCAGAGAGCATTTTTGCTCTTGGAGAATTTTTTTTTTAAAGCTTTAAACATTGATACAATAGTTTAAAGTATATTAACACCATATTTAATATGAACTCCTATGTAACTTGCATTGCAATAAAAAAACCATAGACGTTAATTCCTTTCTTGAACATAGTTATCATTTGAAAATATAAGGAACATATAAAGAACTTGAAAATTTGCTCAATCTAACTAAATCTACATCCATGATATAATTTTCGTTTCCAACATAGAAGTAAACTTGAAATTTGCCTAATTAAATCAACACCATTTCCATCTTATTTTGATGTGCATCCATCCAAAATAAAGTTTACAAAATTAAATCACATGACAAGCAATTATACTTAACACCAATTTTATTGGTAAACCTGATTCAAAGGCTCAGCCGAGAAAGAATCAGGAAGAAAACCCGACTTCGTTGCCAATTGCAACAAGGTTTAAAATACAATTTACAATAGGATCTCAATCCCAAATTTCAACAATTAAATCAAATTTTCTTCATGACCCTAATCAAGGAATTTATAATGTTTTTTGCAACTCATTTCTAGAACCATGGAGGGAATAGAATCTGATCAAGTGACCAAAAGCATGAACAAGAACAATTTAAAACATGCATATTTATACAAGGTTTTCACAACAAGATCTACAATAACTCAACAGTAGGGAAAGGTGGATTCTTCCAACTAGGAGAAGTCGAGCACAACACCAAATCAGATGCCCAATCGGGGCTATTAATCAAGAACTTCCATTCTGTCATTTAAACATGCCATACTCATACCAGGTTTGTACTGACAGGTAGGGGCCCATAACACCCTACCCTTTCTCCCTCTTCTCATCCTGAGAAGAGACTCTACACTGGTTGGAGTCCAACTAAATAGACCTTTCCCAAAATTTTTCACTTCTTCCCTCTCCAAGGGTGAGTAATACCAAAACACCCATGCAAGAAAAATCTCAAAATTGCAAACATAAACATGAAAGAAAAACAACCAAAATAACATGGTTTTCAAATCTTCCCAACATACCCACAAACATACAAACACTGAAACAACAACAAAGTAGCATAAGCATGGAAAAAAAAATGAAAACTGAATAAGGAAGATGAGAATTTCTTACCTTCATAAAGAGGTAATGGCAAAGAACAAGTTTGAGTAGAGTTTCCACTTCCTTCCTTCAATCTTCAAGAACTCCTCTCTAAATGTAGAGATTGGGTAACAACCTCCACAAGTCCAAGAAGGGCCTCTAAATAAGCCTCCAACTCAACCACCCAAAAGGAGCAATAACTACTTCCACCCACTAGCAATTCTAGAAACTCCTAACTCAACCTATACTATGGTTAAACCCTAAGTGGGGATGAGGTGAGGTAACTCAAGATAACCATGGTCAATTTTCGCACAAAGGCAAAAAGAGACTTTTTGAGTGACCTCAAAAGTCAATAAAAGGGTCTTAGGGGTTGGAAAAGACCCCTAACCCATATCCATACGCTTTGGGTATAATAATATCAAGTTTTAAGCCTTAGGAAAGAGGTTTAGAGCCAAATAAAAATCTAAGAATAAAATAGGACCATCTAACTACTCTAACTTTGTAGATTAAGCACTAATTTGGATTAAGGGATAACTAACCTCGATTAAGAACCCAATAGCAAATTGACACCAACTAAACCAACTTGGGTCCAAAGGTTAAACAACTAACCCTAAACAACACACTGAAGCACATAACGATTTACTAGTGTCAAGCGACACTAAAAGAGCATAATTATGAACATTAACATTCACTGAACAAAGAAGATACATAAATATATCTCACAAGACAATACGTGAATTACGAACAACAAGGTTTCCAAAAATTAGCAAAAATAGATCAGTTCTGTTCCTCCATAGGGTTTCTTGGCTAAATATCTACACACTCATTGCACACATCAGTAGTCCCGTAAAATCACATGTACATAAATGTATACATATCATAAATTCACATAAATTAAAACATACATCAATAAGGGTTTCTTCATCTTGCTTAATTCTTAATAATTTAAAATCTCTTAAATCAAAGTCTCAATCTTACATTTACTAATTTCATCAACATACATATACATGAAACATTAAATGACAATCATCAAATATATCTGAAAGTAACATCACACAACATGAAATAATAAAGTATGTTCTAAGCATCAGATAATGTCTCGACATCTCGAGTCATGAATATCAAAATAATAGTAATGTATCACTATGCTATGATGGGTCAGGGCGAGGCCTCACATAAAAATTATTGAGCAAAGAGGAGAACAAAGAGATAAACCAAGCAAAGAGATATGAGTTGAGATAGAAACTCCTACACCTGATAGGAACCTATCAAAGAATCACCTTGTACAACAGATAATTGGAAGCAAAGATAAAGGAGTGATGAAAATAAACACTGTAAATGAGGAATTATGTTTTATTTCTCAAGTTGAAACTAAGAGTGTAGATGAGGCATGCAAAGATGATCATTGGATTCAAGAAATAAAGGAAGCACTATATCAGATTGTGAAGAACAAGACATGGGAATTGATTCCTAGACCTAAAGAAAAGAATGTTATGGGAACTACTTGGGTATTTAGAAACAAGATGAATGAAAAAGGTGAAGTTGGGAGGAAAAAAGCCAGACTGGTATGCAAAGGTTATTCACAATAGGAGGGAATAGATTGTGAAGAGACATATGCTCCTGTAGACAAAATGGAAGCAGTGAGAATGTTTTTGCCTTTTGCAACAAGTAAGAAGTTCAAAGTGTATCAGATGGATGTCAAGTCAACCTTTCTAAATTGAGAACTTGAAGAAGTTTACATTGAGCATCTTGAAGGATTCACTTTAACTAAAGAAAAATACATGGTATGCAAACTAAAGAAAGCACTATATGGTCTAAAGCAAGCATTTAGAACCTAGTATGCAAGATTGGATAAGTATTAGGAAAAAGTCATATTTTCTAAAGGTACGACATATGATAACTTATATTTGAAGGAAATTGAGAATGGTTTGGTAATCATTGTGATATTTGTTGATGAAATAATCTATGGATGTAATGATGAAGCAAGTGATAAGTTTTTTGAAGAGATGAAGAAAGAATTCGAGATGAGCATGATTGGTGAGATGAAGTTTATCCTAGGTTTATAGATTGTGCAAAAAAATGATGGAAAAGATATGTAAATGAATGATTTTATGAAAATATTTGGTTTAGAAAGTTGTAATCCTATTGGTTAATTGGTCACAAGTTATCTAGCAAAGATGAGATGCCTATAGTTGAGCAGAAGATGTACAGATCAATGATTAGAGGTTTGTAATATTTGACTTACATCAGACCATATATAAAAAATGTAGTTGGGATTGTAGCTATATTTCAAGCTCATCCTAAGAAGTATCATTATGCAACAGTAAAAATGATATTTATATATTTGAAGGGTACACCTAATTATGGGTTATGGTATAGCAGATCAAGTGATTTCACTTTATGTGCTCATACTGATGTAGATTGGGTAGGCGGTATGAATGATAGAAAAAGTACTAGTGGTGGAGCATTTTTCCTTGGAGGAATAATGGTGTCTTTTCTGAGCAAGAAACAAGATTATATTTCATAGAGTAAAACTAAAGTAGAGTATGTCACAGCAACAAAAACTTGTAATAAGATCATGTGGATGAAGCAGATGGCGAAGCACATTGGGATAGAATTTTTAGATCCTATTATCATACATTGTGATAACACAAGTATAGTGAGTATGTCTAAGAATATTGTGTTGAATTTAAGACTAGGAATATATCTATTAAGTATCATGTTTTGAGAGAAATTTGTAGAGAAAGAAATCATATTGGAGTATGTTAGAACAAAAATCAGATTGCAAATATCTTTATGAAGCATTTTCCTAAAGATACATTTGAGTACTTGAGAGGTATGCTTGGGGTTATGCCCCTACCTACTTCAAAGTAGATGATGTAAAGATTGTATTAGTCTAGTGGTACAAAGCACTATTGTTTAAGTGGACTGAATGTTAATGCTTCTTGTATGGGGGAGTATTTGAGATGAGAAGATTCATTTAAGACTCTTGGTAGTTGGTCTAAGAACAATATATTTGGACACTCAAGCTGTTTGAAGACTTGGAGAAGATGATTGACATAATGAAGCCTTTTTATTGATGTCAATTGGGGAGAGTATGCATGAAAAACATCTACTATGAATGAATGGGGGAGAGTATGCATTAAAGAGACATCTCCTAAGCATGAATGGGGGAGAGCATGCATAGAGAAGCATCTCCTTAGTACTATGGGAAGAAGTTGAGAGTTGTTTAGTGTGTGAGCAACTAATGTCAACCCTAAAGAATGAGATGTAGAACATAGTGGTGTTCTAGAGGATTTCAGATTTGATTAATGAAGAGGATTTGAAAAGAAGACAATAATAGTATTAGTAGAGTATCATTTTGGTATTCTTTGAACTTAGATGTTTTTTTAGCTATGTTGCCATCAATGCCAAAGGGGGAGATTGTTAGCACGAATGTTAATGGTATTCATTTGGGGGAGTATCCTAAGCATTCCCAAAGCATGTAGAGATTGGTAGCATGATTGACATGTTACATTCATGATTGTGTTTCTCATTGATGACAAAATAGTATGGTTTTTTGTGAAGACTGGCAGAGTAGTAGATAGAGATCAAGGTCGTACAGATGGAGGTTTGATGTTCAGGTCAAGTGTAGTTGAGGATGTTTTTTTATAGGGTATCCTGATGATGATGTTAAGTGTGCATAAAGTAAGTTGAAGACATATAAAATATATGATTGATTTACAAAGAGTACAGAGACAAAGTACTTGATAAGAAGTTTCTGATGGTTAGAATGGATCTCCTAATAGAGATAGAAACTTGATATGCAAAGTTACATAGTGTTAGTAGTCATTCTAATGGTGATGTCAGCAAGTGTGCAGGGTTTAGAGTTGTACTTGTGATAAGTTTTATAGAATGTGAGCTAAGAATGTTGTGTAATTGTGAAATAATTAATTATCTTAATGCGGTCCTATTATAATTAATTGGAAAAGCCTCAAGGCCAACTCAAGGAATTATTTTAAGGACATGGTATAAAGAAGATTATTTTCCTTGATTGAGAAGTATGAATTGTGATTTGATTAGTTCAAAAACAAGTAGATTATTAGGTAAATGCGAGTAAGTGATCCAAGGGATTATTGGATGCAAAGTTTGTGATTTGGTATCAAGATTAGAAGAAGCAGATAAGTCTAGTTGATAGGATAGAGGAAGAGGAAGATCAAGTATAGTTCATTTCTATTATTTTGCAAGGAATAATATAAAGATCATTTGGATAGTGGGTCCATTTGCCTTCTATAACTCCTAATAGGGCTGGAATCTCCTAACAGGGATTCAAAGTCTCCTAATAGGTATTGATATGTACTAAGTGTTATTATTGAATCCTAACAAGGTCCATCCTCTAATAAGAAATATTTATATTAGTACATCATCTTGTGGATACCATCCCCACCAAGGCTTTCTCTCTAATCAAAGAATTCCCTACTTAACATATTTGGTGTTATTATGTATGAGTATCTTGTTATGGTTTCTAATTATATTGATCATATGGTTAAGGATTGTTAAGGTTGATAATAATTGGATAATTGATTCACCCCCCCTCTCAGTTATGTCAATGGACTTTTACATTATAACATGAGGATCCCAACAGAGCTAGTGATTAAATACTATAATAACATATGCTTTCTTGTATAAATAGAAAATAATTTTGTACATGTAGTGAAGCTTAGGAAAGCATGGCTAAAGTCATTTTATTATGAAGTTGATAATGAAAATTTGAGTGCAAATTTTGATGCACTACTCAAGGAAGAAATTGATGTAGAAGCAAAATCCTTTGGGAAATATGAAGAAGCTAAAACAAGAGTTACAATTGACATCAAAATAGTTTCTAAGGAGAACAAAAGAAATCAAATTATTGAAGAACTAGAAGAGAAACTAGGCACTCATAGAAAAGGAAAGGAACCTTTGTAGTTCACACAAGGTCTTGGTGAAGATGAAGAAAGAGACAATGGTGATGCAGAGGAGGAAGATGAAGAATATTAGGGTAAAGTCCTAGTCATGGTCACTCTACTTGCAAAGAAGGCTAAAACTATGAAGATCATAAAGACTAAGGCAAAGGAGGTTGCAAAGAAGCTAGCAATGGAACCCCTCTATCCTCCTACACCAATCAAGCCAAGAACCAGGGCATAAGCTTGTGTTGAGCATTCAATAAAGAAAGAGGTAGTCAAGGTTACTAGACTGAGTGGCTCTAACATAGAAAAGAAGAAAACTCAAGTCCCTGTGAGCAAGCTAAAGAGAAGACAATTGGTAAAGAAGAAAGAAGGTGGAGAAGATGATGTAGAGAGGACCAAACTAGAAGAACCAAGACAACACCAAGTCATAGTACCCAAAAGACCAACAAATATTGATGAGGTATGTGTTGATATTAGGAGCTCTACAAGCTTATCTAGTTTTAGAATTGTAAACTATGACACATTGAATAGTGCTGATAAAACTAAAGTAGAGTAGGCCATGTTAGATATGATGGATAATAATAAATTGCCTCCTACTAAATTGGAGAAGAATATTCCAATTGACTTGTACAATAGATTAGAGAGGAAGTGGCAATATGCATTTGAAGTAGAAAATAAAATAAAAGAAGACACATTGGCTAACATTATTCCTAAATCATCAAAAGAGAAGGAGTCAATTTTTTTGGATAAGTATAGTAACCAATTTGTTCCTAAGTTTAGAATTTTTATGATTCTTCAAAATAAGATTGAAGCTATAGTTTAGAAAAATGAGTTATTATGGAAAAGCATTTTTGGTCTATCCACTAAAGGAGTGGAACAAGAGAAAGCAAAAGATACTATGACCATCAAAGATGATCATAGTGATGAAGAAAGTTAAGGTGTGCTGAGCCCTCAAGGTAACATTTCAACTAATCAAGCCACCAAACCTGACACACTAGTTGTTGAGAAAAAAATGTCCTCAGATGCTAAGGAAGAAGAGGAATAGGCAGTGAAACTCAAAAAAGAATCTAGTATGGAATTTTTTACCAAAGGTCAAGAAGGACCAAATATTTTAGAACTTCATAGTGAGGAAAGCCAAGAAGTTGGAAAAGGTGTGAGCATACAATGCCAAGTGCTACATTTTTTGTCTCAAGCATTAAAGTACATACAAGACTGAGTGATGACACCCCATCACCTACTCCTACAAAGGTAGTGTCAAGTTGCAACACTCCATCCCCAAGAAAAGGAAAAGAAATATAGGCTAGTTAACTAGATATTTTTGTTAGTTAAGATGAAATGCAAATCTCACTCTCAAGAAAACAATCATATTGCAAGAGATTTTGGCAAAGAAAAAGAAATAAGAAGAAATAAGAAGAGAGAAAAAACAAAGACAAGTGTTGCATGAAATCAAGGATATATTTGTTGATGCGTTTGATGTACATAATTTTGATGGGAAAGCTCCAATTATTTTCCATCTTGTACAAATTGTTGAACAAATAAATGCTGGGGATATTGAAGCTAATGAGAAGTTAATGTCATTGTCAACAAAGAAATTTGAAAATAAGGTTATAGAGAAAATCTCTACCACCATTGTTAAGCACAAGGTTACACTATAGGCCCATGTATAGAATGCCGAAGAACTTGTACATAAAGTACCAAATTTGTATAATATTTTATGTGATATACCCGTATGTACAAATGATCTTTAGGAAATAATACAATAGATTTAGGCTGAAATGAAGCACATAGACAACTTTATTTTATAGTCAGCTGAATCGAGTAAAAAACATTATCATAAGCTATTGTTTGCACAAGGTAAATTATCCAAGCTATAAACAACTAGTGAAATGATGACCAAATTGATCTCAATCCAGTCAATGTTGATATCTCATCTAGAGGTTATACAACACTAAAATCAACAAAGGATATCATTCATGTAGATCATACTCTTTTGATTGCTAACAGTTTAATTGACTTGGCTACAAAATTGGATTTACAGATTCATTTTTAAAATTAACTAGAAACACTTGGGAGCATACACTTTTCATGATTAATTAGATATAAAAACCATTCATTAAAATATATAGCTTGATTCCAGCCACTCAACCCTAGCCGAAGTCTTGAGTGATAGAAATAAGGGGGATTATAATATTGATGATTACATTTTGAATGCGACAGTGATGAGTTTAGAGAGTACATCAGAATTTAGAGTTAGAATTCAGAAGAAAGATATGGTATGAACCAGATTCATCAGACTAGTTAAAGTCATGTACATATATGCATTGTTACATTTTTCATTTCTTATTCATTCGACAAAATTTTTGTAGTTCTGTAATAACTGAGTCATAGGCTTAGGGAGGGTACTCTTATTCTTTTATTGTAGTGATGTAATCATGAAAAAGTGTTTTTTCCACTAATGTCAAATGGGGAGATTGTTGGTATCTCTAAATATTTTTGTCTATTAGTGTCAAACACTTAGTCATATACTACATAGAGTCAGATGATCATCACTACGATCGAGCTACTCTATATAGGATGAGTCATGTGAGAGGCTTGTAAATAAACATGTATATGCTAAGCTCTATAGGAATTGAGAAAGTCCTTGGCCATCGAGTATTTTTAGTATAAGATGAACCTAATAATTTCCAAGCCATCAGAGTACATTGATGCCAAGTTACCCGAAAGGGGTTGAGTACAGTAAAGATTGAGCAACAAGAAGAAGAAGATTGAATGTCGAGTATCAGAGATAATAAGTGCCAAGCAATATAGAATTGACATTCAAGTCAAAAATGATAAAAAATTTGAGGTAAAATATTTTAGGGTGATATTGACATCATATTTAATATTTGTAGAGGTTTTTATTGAGGCTATTACATATTTATGCTATGGATCATAGATCCTTGTGAGCGGTGATCAACCAATCAGATGAAAAGGCAAAAAAGGGAAGTGTCTAGAAAACTCTTTAAGAAATCTTTAAATAGAGTAGATCAAAACCCTATTTTGGGATATGGAAAATTATTAAAGAGAAAGAAAGCTATTCATGCAATCATAGAGAAGATCAAGTGTGAAAGTATGAACATTGCTAAGAAGGAAAAAGAGTAAATTTTTGTTATTGCAAAACAAAGGAAGTGACCTTATCAAGTAGTGAAGCATATAATAGAGATATATCAGATTATAGATCATACTAGAATTGAAGGGAGGAGATCCATAATCAACAATAGAGTGTAGACTGAAGGATCAAGTACTCAATCATAACTAAATCAAGGATAATCTCTTAATAAAGTAGTTTTGATAGACCTTTTGTAAATCTCTTAATAAAGTCCTTAGTTCATTGTAAGTGTAAAATCCTCTCACAAGGTAAAACCTAACAATCTTAACAACCTTTAACAATGCAGACCCCTTAGAGGGTAGACCATCAGACATGATCAACATTGTAACCTTAATAGGTTAACTTTATTACTGTAGTAATGGAGATTTTTGGGTGTCATCCCCACCCCAGTTTTACCTTTACCTTGGAGGGTTTTTGGGTAACCAAATCTTTGTGTTATGTGCTTACATTTCATGCATGTGATTGATAGTGAGCTCTACATGTTACAAAATTTGATTTTTCAAGTTATTTTATGCATGAATTAGATATGAGATGGAAAATGTGGCAAATACAATAAATTTTTTTATAGATCTTGATTGATGATTCACCCCCGCTTAGTATCTTATTTCCCAATTAAGACTTCCAATGGATCCCGAGACCTCCATTTCCTCCCACCATTTCCTAATAAGATTAATACAACTATCATTTTTGAGCCACATTTTCTCAAATTTGAAAGGATAATTGCTAGGCCATTTATTTTCTACAATTTTAAGCTCCACAGGATTGTGATTTGATCATGATATTGGTTTAACTTAAGATTGAAATGAAATTGATATTTTTGATAGATCTCCATAATAGAAAAACTTGTCTAATCTTTCTACAATATTATTGAATCCATTCCTTCTATTGTTTAAAGTGAAGGTGTTGTCTGATCTAGCCAACTTCAAAAGACCTAACCTATTTACCCAATTAAAAAATTCTTTTGATGCTAATGAGAGGGTGTTTATGCCAAATCTCTTTTATGAAGATTGAAGAATAACATTAAAATCTCTTCCTAGAATAGAAAGACCTTCCTATTCTAACATTAGTATATCTTCCAACTCTTTTCGAACTTGACTTTATCTCCATTGTGAAGTGGACTATAGAAATTAAACAACCTATAACAAAATTTGGATCTGATTCCTTTCACCATACCACTCATCTAATTTTTATGAATTTATATAGATGAAATTAATACATTTCTAGGACCCCATATTAATTAAATACCTCCATAAGTCCCTCCAACAGGGGAATCTTTAATATCCCTCCAACTTAATGATCTTATGAACTTATTTATTTCTTTACTATTAAGTTTTTTCCTAAAGAATAATAATGTCAACTTTAGTGTTATTAATGCAACATTTTAGGAATCATTTCTTGTTAGGGGAATTAAGGACCCTAATATTCCAAGTTCAGACATTCATGGTGCCTAGGGAAGGAACTTCCCCTTCCCAACATTAAGAATATCGGTTAATTTAATTTGACTCTTAGGTCCCCCATCTCTAAGATATAGTTCTTGCAAGGATTTCTACCCTCTCTTTCTTAATGCTTTCACACAATCAGGACCTCCCCTACTTGGGAGGATGACCCTTAATCCTAAAAGACCTATCAAATCTGCAACCAACTCTGCTAACCCTTCTTTGATGACAATGGGACTTGTTTCCCTTTCCATGTCCTCTACTTCTTAGATTTTATAGATCAAAATAGTTTTTTGCAACTTGAGTTCCTCCTCATCACAAATCTCATCAATGAACTAATTCATTAGATAATCAACTACCATATTATTTAGGGTTTCTATCAATATGTTAATTTTATCTTCTTTTCTTTCTAGGGTTTTACTTCGATCTCCCTAAGAGTGAGTGGTCTAACTTAATAAATCTTTTCTTTCTATAGTAGTCTGATTACTCTAACTTACTAGTAATTGGGGTGGATCCTCTAGAGGGTCAACTACCTCATCTAACTTTGAAACAATGATGACCAAGTTGAGGCACAAATAACTATCTCTAATTTCCCCTTCTTCTTCCTTGTCCTCTTGGTGGATCGACATTGTCTCCTCTTCATTACTCCTTATAGTTTGAGTGTTTTTTGCCTCCCTTAGATTACTCCCAAGATGGGGTTGAGATGAAGATAAATCTCGATAAATAATGAAGAGGCTTTTAGCTAATTGTGGTTTAATAGAAATAATTTTATCATCAACATTAATATCTCGGGTTTTAAATTTGTCAGTGTTAACATCTATTATCACTAAAATAATTAGATTGGACACAACCAAATCTAATTCTACCAAACCTACATAAGTTCCAAAAATAGATTTGATTGTTCTAAGAAAGTCCTCATACAAAACTTCAATTGGAAAATTTGGTAATAATATAGCTTCTTCTACCTCGATTTAGCCATTTTTTTGGGGTAAAAAAGGGGACTCTAATCTAGAAATTTAATAGGATAACCTTTACAAACTAAAGTATTACCATACAAAGTTTCATCCTTAAGATCTATTTTATCACATACTAAATAAATAAATTCATTTTCCATTACTATTAAGTTAACTTGCTTACCTAGAATGCTTTTTAGCCAATTTCCCACCTGACTTGCTTCCACCCTTGGACCTATCCAATGAGAAAAAAAGCCTTAGTCTTGACATCTCCTCTGAATGTATCCTAGTAGTTGGCTTTCCAAATGGATTTCCTTTTGGTCATGTTGCAATACTTCCTTTTGACATCTAAGATTATCCGTAGGTCCCTAAGTTAGGGCATCCTCCTCATTCTTGGATTTTCATGGCATTGTGAAACCATTCTTTCTTCCTTCATTTTCTCCCAAATAGGGTCAAAGGAGTTTGAAGACTGTTGTTTCCTTATTGATACTTGGGTTTCTTAGGGATCAAATGTTTATGATTTGTCATGGATCTACTTTGTCTCTTTCTTGACTCGAAGGATTGAACTACAGTCCATCCATCATTTAAATCTTCTCCCACCTAGATTTGAAGCACAATTTTGTAAAAATGGATAGCATTTTTTTCTCTCCAAAAGTGTTCACTATATGTTGCAAAATGATGGGCATTTGAGTAAGAGTTCCCCTGATTCACTTAAGAAAGAGTAGAGCACATTTTTGTTGATATTCCTCAGATTGAAGTTTTATCCTTGTCTTTTATTTCTCTAGGGTCTGCACAAATTCACTACTTTTACCTAGCTAATGAAAATAGATAAATTACTACTTTTGATACATTTTTCACAAATTCATTGTTACACACCAAAACCTAGTTATAAAGTAAAGGTATTATGCATCTACTAAAGTGTGTAACTTATTACCTACAATTGACATTTGCTCCTTTTATTATTCACTACTCATTGAATTCAGAGTGAATAGTCTCCTTTCAATGCACTCTCGTTATATTCTTCTTTGATCTTTGGGGTTAACTTTCATTTTCCACATAGACCTCCTTATCACTCCCTTTTTTAGACTTGGCACCCAACACAATGTTCTACAAATTCTTGTTCAATTGGAAATGAGCTTTGATTATCTATTTTGTGAATTGTTAATTAACAACAATCATTGTTTAATCGAGAAACCAACCTTCACTCTCTCTTTCGATTATTATTTCTTATCTATTATGAAGGATGATAGTGTGGTATCTCTCTCTCTCTATCTCTCTCTCTCTCTCGCTCTCTCTCTCTCTCTCTATCTATATATGTATATATATATATATATATATATATATATATATATATACAATTTTCTTCCTTCTTAATGCTTTCTACTTAAGAGCAGTAATATCTTATATGATGAATCTTCATCTTGCAATTTTCTCCTTACAATTTTTTTCTCCTGTTCTTACCATCGAATCCCTGGCATCTTTTTAGAGGTGATCTATCGTTGATTTTTCACTGAAGAAAATTAGGAGATATTTTTTCCACTTTAATTTTGTTGTATGAAAATAGATTTTTAATATCCCCAATGGTGTTATGATCACTTCCCAAGAAGAATGTTTGGGATGCTAGTTCCACAATTTAGAACTAATGGGCATAATTTGTAATTTGAGTTTTCAATTAACTTTTAAGATGCAGTAAACTTTACTAGGTGTGGATTTTTCTCAATCGTCAGTAGCATTCAAGAATTCCATTTTTTATTTTGTTAGTAGTCTCATCCCAGACACTTGTTAGATGCCCAATACATAATATGAATGCATTACAACCTCAATCCTTGCTATATTTTATGGATCTATACATATCTCATAGAATGCTTCACTTTTGTGCTCTTATAAGGCTTATTATTTTCTCCAATTGGATATTTTATTCACGCTAAAGGAAAAATTCATTTATATATGAACTAGATATGTTGACTTTCTAGATCGACAAAATGCAAACAAATGCTTGGTGTGACTAATTTTCTCAATCACATGCCATAGAATCTTTATGGAGTATGCTCGACCTCTTCTTGAAATCCTCCTTCTAAATTTTTTGAATTCCCCATGACTCTAAGCACAAATCCTCCAGGAGCAATCTACATAGTTCACATCCTACCTAGATTAAGTGAAGAAAAGTAGAGAAGTTCTATTCAATTTTTTTATTATTATCAAAATAAATAAATTAAAATCTAATTTTGAAATATACAATGCAAAGGATTTAGAAGTAATCTTTCAATATTTCAGAAGAATGATAAATAACATAGCACAACATGGAGGCATGGTAGAAAGTGTCAATGGTTTATTAGATATGATAAAAATATGGGAAGCTCAAAGGATGCATCTAAAGAGAATAAGAAAGTAGAGATTCTATATTTTATTAAATTATATAAAAGAAAGGAACTTGATAAGTTTTGTGTGCTAGAAAATGTGACCTATTGGGAGCACAAATCAACAAGTGAACATTAGTTAAAAACCCCAAATATGCATCAAAGACTCATTAAAGTGAAAGAACATTGACTAACTAATGCTTGCTTGAGTTTTGCAACTCTAAGCAGTCAACAAACCCAATCTTCTAGCCACCTCTACAGCTCAACAAAGGCACCCATAAGAGGCCTTGTTGGTGTGTTAAGATGGGGGGTATGTTTGGTGTGCTCTCCCAAACACAACAAAATGATGAATCTCTTGAGTGAATGTGCAAATGTGAGTGAGTATGCAATATGATCCTAAACTACATGAAATGAAGAATACTTCAAAAAATGGCTATGGAGAAAGCCATACTTGAAAGCATTCAATGGTGAAAATATGAAATGCAACAAAGAAACTAACTATTTATGCAAGCTAAACTAAGATATAAATGAAATGGAGATGAGAAAATGCATGTAAACTAGACCAATAATGCAAATGAAAAGCTAAACCAGCTACCAAATGGTTAGTATTCACCTAGAAATCTCTATGAAAACTCAAACTACAATGAAAACCCTAGCATGAAAGCTCAAGACTCAAAATGGCATGGTAACAATGAAATAATGGGAGATGCAAATGCTTGAGACAAGGCCTCTATTTATAGGCTTGAGGGAGGGCTTGGTGAGGTGGCATCCATGTAGATGCTACATAAGGCGAAATGCAAGCCATGCAAATGGTCAAGAATTCAAAGTTTGCTCACACGTGTGAGAAAAATTGAGAAGAAGAGTGGGAGACAAGAGTGCAAAGGGGAGTGTGTAGGCATGCCATCTCACACATGTGTGAGCACACTCTTAGACTAATGAGGGGGATTAGGAAGGAGATTAAGAATGATTAAGTGGGATTAGAGAAGAAGCAGGCTTAAGAGGATGAAAATGATGGTTATAGGCTAGGCTCTAGGGTAGGCTTAAGATTAAATTAAATGAAATATAATTTAATCCTGGGTTTAGAGGAATTAATAGGATGTGAGGATTAAATAAACAAAATTTATTTAAAAAAGGGGATGATGGAGGATCATGTGTTAAATTAATTTAACACATTAAGGCTAGGAGTATTTAAATTAAATTTAAATACTTAGGTGAATGAACTCATTTAATTAAAATAATTTAATTAAATAAGTAGAAGAATGTGAGCAATATAATTAATTACAATGTCACGGGCAATATCAATAAATTAATATAGTCTTTAGGGATGATTTTAAGTGTCTACATTTTTCCCCTCTTTGATGTGATGTTAGGACAACATCATATCAAAGAAAAGAAAATATAGGTTGCCCCAGAGAAGGATAGGAGTCCTAGGAATGACGATAGAGGAGGAGGGGTGCCCCCTTGAGGAAATTGGGTGAAAAAAAAAAATATTTTGCCCCATTTTCTATAAAATAGATACATGAAGGAAAAGGGAAGGAAAAAGGCTTAAGGAAAGGCCTTGCATGACTTGTTGGTAAGATCGACATGAAGTGGGGTGAAGTGGATAATGATTAATCTAAATGCAACTTAACATACATGAATGCATGAGATTCAGTTGTGTTCATATGGGAGAGCACACCTTATTTTGATATTGCAAGAGGAGTTATGCATCAAATGCTATAGTAGCATAGATGACAATATGCCTTTGCATAAACTAGACTCTCAACACAATAGATGTAGGTTTCAGAATCATGATGGAACAAATGAAATATACACATTGGAGAGGTCTGGGCACACCCAAAGTCTTGTTAGGGATCTTGGTGGAAAGTGTGCTAACCCATTGCCCCTAATGACAATGCATAATCATAACTTGAAATTGACATAGATGTGCTAAAGAATCATGAAAATAGATCATATTGCAAAATGACACGTGTAATCAGGTTAAACCATTAAAATGATACCAAGATATTGAAGATCGAGGCACACTTGGAAAGGCTATCACTAATACACAAAGATAAAATCAACAAAAAGACCTTATGACCAAGTAGTCATTTAATCCACCATGCTTCCCATGAAATTGATTTTGATAGTGAAATTTATTTAAGCCTGTGTAGGAAGGATTCATCCTGTAAGGCAAAAATTGATTGTTTGATTGAATTGTATTGAAATGTTTGTGATTGTTCATTGGCAATAGTGTGAATGGAACAATGTTCTTAAATCATTTAGTCTTAGTGTGAATTTGTGTAAGTTTATTTGCAATCACTATTTGATTAGCTCAATTTGATGGGTTGAAGCTCAGTGTCATGAGATTGGATGATGAATAGAAGAATTTGGATAAGATATGAGAAGATTATGTATGAATTTGATTGAAATGGAAGGGGAATTTGAGAGAGAAAGTGATAAACGTTCTCTAGAGAAAAGTTTGTTTAATGGAAGACTAGAAATTTGATCAAGGTATATGCAAATAGATGGAAAAATGAAGCAATTGATTATGGAAATTATTTGAAGAAGGGAATATGATTAGATTAGAGGAGAAATGAATTGATTGAATGGATTGGAAGAAGTAAAAATTGATGGAAGGTGGAATAGAGTAGAACCAATGATGAGGGATAACCAAGGAATGGTAAATGGATGGGAAGGGTGGAGATATTTGAATGGAGGAATAATATGGAGGACCAAAGGATATGGTATCAGATAATGGGGAGGCAAGGACCATGTTTTGAAGGAGTCCAAGTGCCCCATACTAAGGATAGGAAAATGGAAGAAAATATGGTGGGAAAGGATGCATGGAAATGGAAAGATGGTGTGAAGGCTAATGTAGGGAGGAAGGGAAGGCATGTTCTCTACCAAAACATGTATGAACATTTTGGAATTGTGCCTCTAATAGTGATCACAAGCATGGGTATGAAAGGGGAATGAATAAGGGATATGGGAGGGAGGGTATGAGAAAGGGAGAATGATATGGAGGGTATGGAAAAGGGATAATGATATGAAGAGTATGGATGAAATGTGGGATATGAAGTGGATGAGAAGGATGGGATAACCAAGATCAAGGACATATGAAAGGGGGATGGAAATATGTAGTAGTATGGATGGAAAATGGATGAACATGACAAGGACTATGAGATCAAAGATATGGAGAGCATTTCAAGATCAAAGATATGAATGGATTATGGAAGTATGAAGGATAATGGATGGATAATGCATAAGGACTATGGAAAGTGCATATGGATGGATGAAAGGAAAGTGAAAGTAAAGATCAAAGATGGAAAAGGATAATGAACGGTGGATGGAAGTATGGAAGATATGTAAGGCAGAGTAGTATGGATGGAGCTTGCCCCTAGTGTAGAGTGCAAGTGGAAGAGGAAAAATGAATGGATGGATAAGAGGAAGTGGAAGACATTAGATGGAAAGGGAGGACTTAAGCATCTAGATAAATGGATGGTATCCCTTGATATTTTTTGTCTCTTTTTTTTATTTTCAAGGAATTTTTATTATTTTCTCATAGATGCTGATAGGGTAGTGAAAAGAAGGATGAAGTGGATTAGGGAATGGAGGGTAATGACCTATGAGAAAGTTTGGATTAAGAGGGTGGAGTGGGTGGGAGGAAGACATGGCAGATGGATGCTAGGTTGGAAGACTTGCGAATGGGTGGATGAAGAAGTTAGAAAGATCATCATTGGCACACACCTTGAAGGGTGATGGAAAGGAGGAAATGGTGGAGGATATGTAAGTTTTGATTTTGGGATAGAGGGACCCAAAATGGATGAAGGAGATGATGGATGTAGGATGGTGGATTTGGGTAGATAAGGACGCAAAATGGATTTGGAAAATGGAAGCTTGGATGATTTATGAATGAGGGAAGCCTTTGGATTAGCGAAATTGGATGTCATTTTGAATCTTTCTTTGAGATTCATTGCTACATTAAGTAGCTTTGGAATCCTCATAATTTTTGCATTTTTGATTTTGAGCCTTTGTGGCCTTTTGATTTTGCTTTGGATCATATTTTTCTTTTCTTGAACATGTTTTTTAGAGGGGACATGTTGATCCTTGGGCTTTTGTGGATTTTTTGCTTTATGCTCTTTTTATTTGGCATCCAATTTTCTTCCATTGGGTATGGTATGGGTGCATGAAGATAAATGGGATGGAGAGCTTACGGATGGTGAACGTTGGAAGGAATTCAAGGATGTGTGTCTTTGCTGATCTTTATTAGGAGCATGAGGGGATGAAGTGGAAAACATGGATATGGTGGATGTATGTATGTAAGGACCCAAAATGGATGGCAAGGATGAAGGGTTTGGCTGTGGAACATAAGGACCCAAAATGGATGGAAGTGAGGAAGGAATGAGAATATGGATATACGGGCCCAAAATGGACTTGGAATATGAATGAGGGGAAGCTTTAGGTTTGGAAGGAGTAAAAGTAGATTTCGAAGGAGTGGAAGGTGTACCAACATCTTGAGCCATGTTTTCTTCAATAGGATGCTTATTATTTGCAACACAAGATGTGAGTCCAGGTATATGAGATTCATGAGTGGATTAGATAGGCATGATAGGATCATGTGGAGGATTAGGATCGCAAGGGGGATTATGAGGGATAATAGGATCATGAGATGGAGTGGGATCATGAAAGGAAAATGAAGGAATGGTTTGATCTTGAATTAAAAGAGGATCAGGTAGTGGAATGAATGGATCATGAGATGCAATAGAATCATATGTTGGAGTGGAGAGAATGGAACCATGAGATGGAGTGATTTGATCTTGACATGGAGGAATGTTAGTGGATGGAGTGGAAGGAAGCTCTTCATGAAGTGGATGATCTATAGAGGCTAACTCTTGAGATGGAATGAAATTGGTGGTACATGGAATGCCTTGATCTTGATTAGGAAGGGGATCATGAGATGGACTAAGAGGGATAAATAGATCTTGAGGGATAATAGAATGATGGGACGGAGAAATGCTTGGACCTAGAGGAGAAGAGGAATCTATAATGTCATGCTTTGGAGGAAGGTTGTGAGATGGAATTGGGAATATGACTTTAGGTGATTGGCTCTCTTCATTTTGCATTTTACACTTAGCCAAGAATGATGAGAAATACCCCTTATGAGGTGGGGATGATGTTTTTGGAGGATTAGGATTGTGTGAAGGTGTAACTATGGGTAGGGGATTGGGATGATGGTTTTTGACATTAAGCTCAAAGTAGGGGGAATTGCATGGAGGATTGTGGTTGGATAGGACATGAGGGCTAGGATCTTTGAAACATGGGGGAAGAGGACACATGGCATGGAAGGTGGCCTCTTTTTGTTGACTTGCTAGGAGATAATTCTTTAGTTGCTCCATTTCCATGGCAAGGGTATTTGTGTTTGAGAAATTATATGGGCTATGAATAGAATCGTATGGAGTTGAAGGATAATGAGGTGGATTTCCCTTGTCAAAGGTAGAAGAATAATGAACATGAGATGGATTAGAGTTGGATATGAAGTGTTGAGGATGGATTTGATATGCTGGTTGAACAAGAGGTATAACTCCATATTGTCTTTGAAGATTGTCAACCATTTGATTAAGAAAATTTAGATCCATAAATGTTAGAGGAAGAGTGATGAAAGATTTGAGGATAGATGGGATATGAACTTGGGACTAGGAGCAATTTTGGACTTTGTGTTGATTTGATTTGAATTGAATTGGACTTGATATTGATTTGATTGAATTTGATGTGGATAAGGGTTTGATTTGATTTGATAAAAACCCTATGATATTGCAAACAAGTGAATGTGAAATTTGAATGAAAGTCCAAGAGTGATGACAATGCTCCTATGTCTAAAGTAGAATGATTTTATGAAGATTAAATTAGAAGAATATTTGAATAGATGAAGAATGATTGATTGATTTTGGATGAAGATGTAAATGGATTGAATTAAGAATTGATTAGAAAAGAATGAATTTGACAAGGGATTGGATTAAGAATCATGAGGATGAATCATTGAATGAGGGAATTGGATCTTGATGTGGATTATGAATCATGATCACGATGAAGATTATGGATTTGATTGAATGATTAAGAAAATGAGAAAATGATTTAGATGAATAGAGATGATTAAGATTTTGAGGAATGATTTGAACGATTAAGAATGTGATTAAGACAAGAGATGCATGGTGATGATGGGATTGATGGATAGAAGAAGTGATGGAGAAAACAAGAGCTTATTTTTTGTTGTTTTTGAAATGTTTTGTTTTTTTTTGATTTTGGAACTTTTACGATTTTTTTGGGTTTTTATGTTTTATGAGATTTTTTGGATTTTTTTGAAATTTGGAATGCAAAATCAAACAAAGAAATTTATACAAGGCAAGTGTGTTTCAAACACTCAAGAATGTCAAACACACCAACAATCCTATGAAGTTTCAACTAGGATGTACAAGGATCAACTAAAGGGTGTCCTCGATATACGCAAGGTATATGAGGCCCAAATTTGTAGATGAAAGAAAATACTACCACATAGTCGGGGGGAGACGATAACCCAAATCTCCTCCTTCACTTCTCAAAGGTATAAAGTTCTTTGGGGCTTAGCCAAGAGTGACAATATTATGCTTCCAAGAGAGGTGTCTTTCAATTCACCTCCCGCTATTGATACTCCACCAGAATATTGAAGTTGAGGTTGTCCCAAGGGGTGATGAAATCCCCAAGAAGGCCTCCTAAAATAAAATAAAAATAAGACCACTTATTTCTTGTGCACCCAAGATCACTCGAGGGTGCGAGGGGAGAGAATATGTAAGTGGCCTTGGTGTTTAAAAGAAACTCATTCTTTTCCTAATTAAGCTTTAAGTTTTCTATCTACTTGAAGACACTCATGATTAAAACAATCAACGTTCTTTCCAACTTGAAATGTCACCAACGTAAATGAAAATGCAGATTCGTCAAAAAGAAAATAAATCGAGTGTGTGAAAACAAAATGCTGAAAATAAAATCAATTTACCTTAGGGCATTCAAGAGTGTGTGACTTCATTTTAAGCACTAAATCCAAATGTGTTCTATCCTAGACATACATGTCCATTTTAAACACCAATTCCAAATGTGATCTAGCCTAGGTATACATGTCCATTGTCCCTTAATGCATTCAAGATGGTGTGAATTCTTTTTAAGCACCAAAATAAAATGCTATTTCTATCATAAATATTCATGTCAATTTTATGCACCAAACCCAAATGTTTGCTAGCCTCAACATCCATGTCAATTTTAAGCACCAAGGCCAAATGTGGGCTAACCTAATCATTCATGCATTCAAATAAAAGTGTTTAATCCATACAAGTTCATTAACCCTTAAGTTTAAGTGACAAAAATCACTACAAATCTCCTTTAGTGATAAAAATCAATATTGGTTTTTCTTTTTAGGTTTTCAAGGTTAATTCTCTGCATCAAAACCATCAATAAAAACCTGCAAATCAATATGTTTGCAAAAATTATTGTTCAAAATTGCACAATTCTATCACAAAATGAAGACGTCAAAATGCAAGCGGAGATGCCAATTCATGTAGATGATGAAATATGCAGACCCTGAAAAGCGTAGATGGTAAACTACGTAGATGACATAATACAATCGGTACAATTTTCAACAGACTAAATGGTTTGTCAGATGCAGACGATAATATCAGAAGCAAAGACGCTAAAATTTAGAGATGACAAAATAGACCTGCCCACAAAGTAGACGACAGATTAAGCTTCGTAGACAACAAACTAAGCTTTGCATTTGACAAACAAAAATGTAGAGACGTCAAAATTGTAGATGACGAAACAAGACCGCCCACAATGCATACAAAAAATTAATCCTTGTCGACGACAATCTAAAAGACTTAGATGACATAAAGTATTTCTATGCAGATGCTAAAACAAGAATGCCAGTGAAATGTGTTAAGCTACAATGGAGATGCTAAAAAGTGTAGACACTAGTCTACGTATAAGCTGATCTACACAAATGATGAACGAAGATGATGCTGCAGCCCGCGGAGACAACAATGCGATGTTTTATGACTTAGCCATGTTTGTTTATGGATTTTTGAAATGAAACTAGGGACGTGGGTCCCATCGAGCATGCCAAAATGTGTGCTAGAAAATGTGACCTATTGGGAGCACGAATCAACAAGTGAACATTAGTTAAAAACTCCAAATATGCATCAAAGACTCATTAAAGTGAAAGACCATTGACTAAATAATGCTTGCTTGAGTTTTACAACTCTATGTAGCCAACTAACCCAATCTTCTAGCCACCTCTACAGCTCAACAAAGGCACCCATAAGAGGCCTTGTTGGTGTGTTAAGATGGGGGGTATGTTTGGTGTGCTCTCCCAAACACAACAAAATGATGAATCTCTTGAGTGAATGTGCAAATGTGAGTGAGTATGCAATATGATCCTAAACTACATAAAATGAAGAACACTTCAAGAAATGGCTATAGAGAAAGCCATACTTGAAAGTATTCAATGGTGAAGATATGAAATGCAACAAAGAAACTAACTAGATATGCAAGCTAAACTAAGATATAAATGAAATGGAGATGAGAAAATGCATGTAAACTAGACCAATAATGCAAATGCAAAGCTAAACTAGCTACCAAATGGTTAGTATTCACTTAGAAATCTCTATGAAAACATAAACTAAAATGAAAACCCTAGCATGAAAATTCAAGACTCTAAATGACATGGTAACAATGCAATAATGAGAGATGCAAATGCCTGAGACAAGGCCTCTATTTATAGGCTTGAGGGAGGGCTTGGTGAGGTGGCATCCATGTAGATGCCATATAAGGTGACATGCAAGCCATGCAAATGGTCAAGAATTCAAAGTTTTCTTACACATGTGTGAGATAAATTGGGAAGAAGAGTGGGAGACAAGAGTGCAAAGGGGAGTGTGTAGGCATGCCATCTCACACATGTGAGCATACTCTTAGACTAATGGGGGGGATTATGAAAGAGATTAAGAATGATTAAGTGAGATTAGAGAAAAAGTAGGCTTAAGAGGATGAAAATGATGGTTATAGGCTAGGCTCTAGGTTAGGCTTAAGATTAAATTAAATTAAATTTTATTTAATCCTGGGTTTAGAGAAATTAATAGAATGTGAGGATTAAATAAACAAAATTTATTTAAAAAAGGGGATGATGGAGGATCATGTGTTAAATTAATTTAACACATTAAGGCTAGGAGTATTTAAATTAAATTTAAATAATTAGGAGAATGAACTCATTTAATTAAAATAATTTTATTAAATAAGTAGAAGAATGTGAGCAATATAATTAATTAATAAATAATTAATTACAATGTCACATGCAATATTAATAAATTAATATGGTCTTTAGAGACAATTTTAAGTGTCTACAAGTTTGATGACTGGTTAAGTGTGATTTACACTGACATCAAAGAGTTTTTGATTATATTGAAAAAAACTAAAGCAATGAGGAATGATGCAATTTTATGGGTTATAGAAGGAGATAAGTTCTTTAACAGACTTTATCTTGGGATTTATCAAGAAATAGATAAAACCCAAATGTATCCAATGGGAAATGTTCTCTAATAGTCCAAATGCATCATAGAGGCAGTGAATACATAGAGTGATCATCAATAGTTGCTAAAATACAAGGAATATATTTTACATATCATTAGAAAAATTGATAGCTTGGAGAAGTTTTCCCTCAAGAAAAGGAAATTTAAGAAGGTACAAAAAATTTGTGTTGATTTATACCAAATGAGTTTAACTAATAGTATCAAATAGGTGGTCACTTCCATAGGGTACTAATATGATATATTGCAAGGTCATATTTAAATAAGGAACAATATTTTGGTTTTCATTTGATTTTTTCTTAGTATAGTCTAATTAAAGCATAGTGATGTCTATAGCTACTAAACTAATCATGACCATTGTTTTATAATTTGAGACAAGTATGATATTCAATATTTATCCATAGGAATGAGAATTTTATGCAGCTGGAGATTGACACAAACATTTTAAACATCTTTTTGGTTTATTTCATAGCTCTAGATGACATTTAGTGAGTGGGTATTCCTTGGTTGTGAATGTTTCATTAGTTGGTAGGAATCAAATCTAATTAGGTTATTTGATCAATTTACTTTATCATTCTATTTTTCTTTTAAAAGAATCCATGGTTTAATATTCTTAAGTTCTTATGTCAAGATGTTGGCATCCAGTCTTCTAGTATACCATTCCTTAAAGATCTATTTTTAATTCATTAATAACATTCTCATAGAAATTATTTTAAGTTCTTATTCTCTGATAATTATTAATCCCTAAGTCGTGTTGTCTATTAGTGTCAAACACTTAGTCATTCACAAGGCATGATTATTTGGCCATCACTGTGACCAAGTCATCCCATATAGGCCATGCTAAGGAACATAGACTTGTAAATATTCTAAGTCAAGTACTGAGTAGTAGTTACTACTAAGTGTGCTAATGATCATCAAGCTGATTAGAGATAACCATGGATGCCGAGTTATTCAAAGTTTAGTGAAAGCTGAGTGTTAGATAGATTGAGTTATTTAGTACATGTTGAGCATAGTTAAGGTTGAGGGACAACATGAAGAAACATGTTATACCAAGTGATATTATGCTATAAGTCCCAAGTAACATAGTTTTACATTTTTGTTTGGAATGACATTGAATTCTATGTTAACCATTTTTTTCTCGAGTTGGAAGCATGTTCTGGAGACCAAGGAGTTAATCAATGAGATGATTATGCATTTTGTTGAAGGTCAATAATCCCTAGGAAAGGGATTTTACTAATTAGAAAATTGGAAGGTCTAAGTGGAAAAATGACTCATTCTAGATCATTTATTTGGATCTAGAAGGTTCACCCAATCATCTATTTAAGGAGGGGTTATGAACTAGTTTATGAGGTTTTTTCATGTGTGTGAAGTATGAAGAATTGGATGTATGCAAGGTTGAACATGTAGTGAAGTTCAAAGATAGAGACATATTAGATTAGAGAGGTGACCAATTAATGTACAAAGGAGATCTTTTATCTATATGTTAGTACAAACCAAAGGATCATGTACTAATATATTTTAATAGGTGTTTCAAGTTTACATCTCTTAACAGAATTGTCCTAACATAACTTTGTAAATATCTTAACAAAGTACTTACTTAGTTATAAGTTAAAACATTTAATAAAGTTAGATTATATAAGTCTTGCAAGCTCTTAATAGGGAAGAACCCTTAGAGGGTAGATTATCAGAAGTGATCAAAGTCGTAGCCCTGATAGGAAAACTTTTTTTTTGCAGTAATGAATATTTGTGGGTGTCATCCCCACCACAATTTTACCTTTAGCTTGGAGGGTTTCTATGTAACCAAATCTTTTTTGTCATGTGTTATGAGTTACTTTAAATGTTTGTGAGTTATTCATGATATTAGCTGCTAGATCTGATTAACATTGTAGTGAATGTTCATTTGATATATGATATTGTTGAGATAAGTATTTATGGTGAAGCTATCATATTTGATACTTGTTTGAAATGTTAAATTTTTATAGATCTCGATTCACCCCCCACTCTTAGTATCTTGATCTCCCTATTAGATAACCAATAATATTGTATATATCCTACACCAATATGAGTCTTTAAAATAATAGAATAAGGTCATTAGTATAAAAGTAATTATTCCTTTTCCAAATTACTATCTAAATATATCTATTATGAATGTATTATATAGAATAACCTTAAACCCACTTCTATCCTTGCTTTGAACACCTAAGTAGGTGGTATTTATGATAAACTATTTGGAGAGTTGGACTCTAGAAAAGATTGGAAACACACTTATGCATTTTATAAATCATATAATATGAACCATGTAATTCATTAAGTAGAAATTTAATTTATTCACTTATTCTAGTGAACCTAGGGAAATATGGTTCAAATTTAAAATTCTAACTATGAAGTCTTTATGATTGACATAGGAAAGGCCATAATTGATGGGCCCCTTGAGACTTAAGTATAGCCCTTAGGATTTTTCCTTAAAAGTTTAAATAAAAAGATTACTTCTTCTTAGTGATAATTCATCTAGATAAGATATTATAAAACATGTATCTAATATTCAATATCTAGTTGGATGGCCATGTGTACATTTGCAATTATTTGGGAAAATATGAGTTATAACTATATACACCAAGTTTATAATAGTATTTGCATATATTATTTGAAGAGTGTGTATACTTTCCTGGTAAGACCTTTTAGCCCTATGTTTTGATAATCTCCTAGGACATGGATGAATTTATGCTCAATTTGTTTCTGTTCTTCATTTTTTTGTTCATTTCTAGCTATTTTTCTCCACCCCCAATATCTTAGAGAGGATTCCAATGTAAAAGATGTTGGAAATGTAGGTAATGAGAGGGGGGATGTGAATTAATACTAACACAAAATTCACCAAATCAAACTTTTATCCATATAATCAAATACATAATCTACTAACTAATAACATTCATTAACTTGCATTTATTTACATGTTAACTTCTACAATGTAACCTTGTTTGCCTATATGCTAAAATAAAAAAATAAAAAACACATAACCAAATCAAAATCATGCATCTACATGAAAATACATGACTTTTGGTCTGACCAAAACCATTGGTTATAAAGAAAGACTGAGATATGGATGGTACCCACAACTCATTGCAGTAAAAAGGTTTTCCTAGTCAAGAGCTACATATGTCACTTTCTAAGTGACTCACCTTGCTAGGAGTGGCTAATAAATTATTAGATGTATTTGATAGTCATGTTAAGAAATAATATGTTGAGATATTCCATCCCACTTATACAGTGTTCACCTTGTTAGATGATTTACAAATAGTTCAATCAAGAACTTTTAAGTCATGTTAGGAACTACTCGATTAAGGGATTTTATTAATAATTCCAAAAACTATTAAGTATTCAAATAATATATTTAATGACCTATAAATTATTTCTCTTCAAATAGTTTCAAATCCCTTATGCTCTATATATGCTTCTTTAATCCTTCAGTGGGTACTTTGTAACCAAATTCTCGATCGTAAGTCAGCTTAGCATCAATTCAACAATTCTTAACTATTCTAATTTATCTCCTTTTTAATCCTTATGTAAAAAATTTCATGTCTACATACCCTAAATAGGGTTCCTTTGGCTTCTTCTCAAACCATTTTGTTCTTGAATTTTCTATAGTATGTTTGACTATGCCATATGCAACTTGATCTCTTTGTCATTCCAGAGTTGGAATATTACCTTTATTTGGTTTATCTAACTCTCCTCAAAATATTCACTTAGATCTTATCATCAATCTCCATAAACATTTTACTACACACTTCTCTCTATGTCGACCATTTCATCTTCTATCTAGGTTCAATTAATCTACTCGTAACATGACCAGTTTGATCATTCTTTCAAAACTATCCAATTCTATTGTCTATCAGTCAACTTGTTTACCTATTGATCACTTCTTGTGTTTACTTATTATGATAGTTTACCAATAGTAAACTAACTTCCTTTGTACTGATAGGTCTTTGTGTTTCCTTTTTCTCAATAACACTATAGTCTTATGATAACTCCTCTTTTACCTATTTGTCTATTTGATAATGATGATTGATCTACCTATTTGACTCCTTCTATCAAATAAGGTGTAACTATTTACTGGTTGCCTTTACCTATTCACCTATTTGTGTAACTCCCCAATAAATATTCTATAAATATAATATTTTTCTAACAATAAAAATCATAACATCAAAACCTTCATCAATAACCCATATACAATTATCCAACCAAAAATCTCCCCTTTGACATTGATGGAAAAAACTTCTTCAAAATTTTCAAAATATTCAAAAATAGGTATTTTGTTTATTGATAATGTACAAGGATTCAAAATTTCCAACTCCATAATAGGTTTTCTCCTAATGAGCTAATAATCTACTATATTCCCCTCCTTTATTTCTAATGCTTCTTTCTTTTAATTTAATACTCTAATTTTTATTATATTTTTTTATTTTTGATCGATAAACAACCGAAGCCTTTCATTATATTATTAAATAAATAAAAGAAATTACAATCCTCCGTTCAAATGGGCACTAGTAGGAAAGAATGGGGAAAGAAAACCTCTAGTCTTGCCCAGGACTATTATACAAAATTTAAAGGGGCATTCCTTAATTTATTGCTTATAACTTAGAATATCTCTATGAGCTTGGGCTCATCAATATGTTAATGTTTTACATTGATTACATTATGCATTTCCACAAGTAACACAAATACAATATTGAGGCCAATTGAAGCAGAGAAAGGGGAAAGAAGATCCTAGCCTCCACCTTGTTCCATGGAAAAATCTCTGCCATGTACAACAACAGGTTGCCAAACAGAACTAGAACAATCTTTTGCTTCCAACAGGGTTAGCAAAAAAGACTAAAACCATAGGAATTATAATTAGAATAATTTGAATTATAAAAGCATCACAGACTTCCACTACAATGTATCTTGATTAGGCCACCCAATTAACACCTAAGACTATTAATATATAATGTATAGTACTAAAAAAAGATACAAGACTGACATAACTTATGAAATACTAAGAGTATAATCCAATGTTTAACCATTTAAGCACTGGAAGTTAGAAGTGACTTAATTTAAAATTAGTCTACCTTTATAAGTTGTTTGTATATAAGGGGTTTGGAAGAGTCTAGAAACAACTAGGTGCCTGTTTAAGTCATAAAAATACTTTTGGGGATAGTGGCATGAGAAGTTTTGTTTAGTATTTATGATTAAATGGTATAACATGTAAGGGTAAAGATTCCTTGACTACATATCATGATTAGTTTATTTAGCATCATTTCTTAAATTTTAAAGATTTATTATTTCATATTTAATTTTTATTTTAGTGTCAAATAGAATTATTAAATATTATTAAATTTTCTCCATGAACTCCCTTGTTTGCTAGCTAGTCAACTTCCTTGTTACCTTCTCAAAGAATATGTTGAGTCTAAATATCTTCAAAGAGGTCAAGGAGTTTTAGAACTTCTTCTAATTTAGAGTTTAAAACCTAGTTAGGTGTTTCCCTCTTTCTAATAGCATTAAGAATGATATGTGAATCTCCTTCAATAATAAGTTTAGATATGTTTATCTTTAAGAAAATTTGGAGACCTTCTTGAAGGGCTTCTAACTTTGCTAGATTGTTTGTAGTGAAACCTATAAATTTGGCCCTTTTAATGATCTAGTTTCTAGAATCATTATTGATAATGCATCCTATGCCTACTATCCTAGGATTACCTCTTGATGCATCATCAAAATTCATTTTTTTCCATCCATTAGATGGAGGGGTCCATCTACACTTGATCCAGGTAAATCTTGAAGACCTTAAAAATTCAGCCCACTTAGAATCTCCCAAAATTGGCATCAATGCATAGAGCATCGAAAAATATTCATGACACAACTTGAAGCGTGTCAAAAGGGGTTCATTTTCTTAAGATATGCTTAGTCAAATAGGAGTAGTAGAGGATGACCAAAGGTGAAATTTGACCATCTCCAAAGTGGTCAACATAGGGTTTTAAATTAAAGAGCTCATTGAGAGCTTTCCAATGGTGTTCATTTCATCAAAGTGGAGTTCGTAAGTGAAAGTTATGGTCATTTGAAATTGGAGAAAAAATGCAAATTTTGATGATGTCATCATGATATCATCATCCTCATTTTATGCTCTTAATAATATTACAAGTTTTAAAATAACATATAAATATAATATGTAGTTAAATATGAACCATATATTATTATGATTATTATTTTATAAAAAAAGAGGATATATATTGTTATTTGTTAAGGGGTTGATTTATTTTGTACGACTTAAAGTTATAAAAGCCAAAAACGAAGGTTATTTACTTGGATATGATTTTGGATGGGTTATTATATTCTGGATATTATAATGTATGTCCAAAATTATAAGGGCCATTCTTTTCAAGGATAGTAGTAAAATTGGGAGATTTGAGTTATTTGGTTATTTTAAATAAGGAAAATAGTAATTATATTGGTTATATGGTTTTAAGCCAAATATAGCCAATATCAAGTATAAAAGGGGAATTATTTTCCTTTGAGAGACAAGCCTAGAGATGAATAAACTCTAAGGAGAAAATTCTTGTAAGAAGAGAGAGTATTCTTATTTCTTAAATTCTTGGAGAGTTATTTTACTCTTGATAAAGAGTTTTGGGAAAGTAAGAGTTTTTCTTGTAAGTAAGCTAAGTGGTCTCTTGAGAGATAAAAACTTGGTGAGTTTCTTGAGAGAGTTTTCATGACTTTTAAAGTCATTTTTGTAAAGGCTTAATGCCCATTGAGAGAGATTTGCAATTTTATTGCTTAGCATTGTAAAAAGTGGTGAAGGAGCTATGCACAAACATGTTGCTAGCAAGTTCTTGTCATCGCAGTGTGGAAGCAAGAAGAAAATTGTAACTTCATGGAAGACCATTGTGATGTATGAGTTTTGCATCATAATAATGGCATCAATCTTGCGAGTTTGCAGATCCAGAGATGTAGCTAGAGTCTGGTGAACTCCAAAATCAAATCTTTTGTCCCTTTTTCTTTCTAATGCATGTTTTGTCTACTTAGTTATTTTTCACATTTCTAAGTATTATTTGCTTAGTTCACAAGCAATGTCAGTTACTATCTTTCTATTATATCTGTATCCTAGTGAATTTTGAAAATCTAAATGATTCATAACAAGGAGTTTACAAATCAACACTTGTCCTTAGCATCTTGATTTTTGCTTTTATATAGAAGTGGGGGGTTAATTAGATTTTTCCATTTCTTTTTCATAATGCCATCCCAATCAGAAAAAATAATTTTTTTCTTTTGGAACATTCCTAAGATGAGAATTTAGGGTTTCAACTATACAAGCCTCAATTTTGTTATTGAGTTCAATTTTTGACATATCCTAATCGAGAAAAAATCTTCTATTTCTTTCTTTTTATACTTCCTAAGTAAGGATTGATGGGCATATATTCCAAAGTTTACCATATATATATATGTGTGTGTGTGTGTGTGTGTGTGTGTGTGTGTGTGTATACTATTATCAGATAGCCAATCCCTAAGTAGATCATCCAACTAATCTACTAGAGGGATGGCCCAATCTAAGCATGGACATAACCATTCCTAGCAGAACTGAGTATAGGGGCAGTTAAATAGGAGATGATCGACATCTTCACACTCATGCTTACATAGCACACATCTAGATGGGCACTCAAAGCTAAATTTTTTGAGTCTGTCTGCTGTAAGAATTCTTTTTTGTAAGGCAATCCACACAATGAAACCTGATTTCAACAAACATGAGGAATCCCAACATAGTTTCAGAGGTAGATTGACTTCTGCCCATCTTTGTGTTTGGGTAATAACTTTATATCCACTTTTAACATTATATCTTCTATCTTTTGTTGCTGCCCATATGAGTTTGTCTTTCCCATCTAATTTCTTTATCTTCCTTTTATTAATGATGTTTTCATAAGATTTTTTATTTGTAGGTTCCAGGTCTACATTGTCCAATGCTTTCCATACCCAACTTACGCAACCATGAACAACCTTCTTACTATTATAATTTCTAACCTTAATCCCCCATAATTTGATTAGATACTCTTTGAGGGTAGCATGGATACCTAAACTATCCACTAGAGGAAGGACATCCTAGGAGTCCTCCTAGAAGAGAGCATCTTCTCCACTTCCAATGTCCCAGGTAAGGTACTTAAGGATCAGGGATCTGCTATTAGCAATAAAGTTCTAGCTTTCAAATCCTTTAGGGAGGTTCCTCATTCTAAATAAGAAATAAGGATAATTTTCATTTAGGTATTTTCTATATAATATTTTTGACCATTTTTGTTTTCTTTCTGTAAAAAGTTGCCAGACAAGTTTGGCACCTAATGCTTCATTTGCCAACTTAAGTTCTTGATGCCTAAACCCCCTAGAGATTTTGGTTTACATATGTTTTCTAATTTAATAAGAGCCAATTTTTTCTATTCTTTTATGTCATTCCATAGAAAATTTCTAAGTTTTGCTTGTAGCTTCTTGTTAATATTTTTAGATAGGGATAAGTAGGAGAGAGTATATGTTGGTAGAGCAGATAAGACTACTTTGATCTTTGTGACCTTACCAGCTTTTGTAAGCCACTTATCTTTCCACCCTCCTATCTTATTATCCATTCTATAAATAATGCCAAACCAACCCTTATTTGTTTTACTACCTTTATCTAGCTCAATTGCTAAGTATTTATAGGGGGAAATTCCTCTTTGTAACCCATAATATTGCAAATTAGTGTTTCTATTTCAGGTTTGGTGTTAATGCATTTTTTTTCTAATTTTTCAGCATTCACTCTTTGATCTGAAGCTTCGATATATTGTAGAATTATATTTTTAATATTCAAGACCTCTTCTATTGTACTTTCTCCTAGTACAATGGTATCATTAGCATATTGTTGATGAGTGATATTAGCAACATTTTCAGTTACAGTAATTCCTTTGATTCTATTGTCATTCTGAGCATTGGATATGGCTCTCCCAAAGGCTTCTACCATGATAATGTATAGAAAAGGTGATAGAGGATCACCTTGTCTTATAACTCTAGATGTATTAAAGTAACCTTTGGGGGTGCCATTAATAAGAACTAGAATTTTAGTAGTTGATATACATTGATAGATAAGATTAATCCATTGGTGCGAAAATCCAAAGGCTTCTATTGTTTTGCATAAAAACCTCCAATCAACCATGTCATATGGTTTCTGAATATCTAGTTTCATGAACATGCTTGCCATCTTTTTTTTTTGGTTGAATGTAGCTTTTCTTGGATGATAATGATCCCATCTAGAATTGATCTACTTGGAACAAAACCTATTTGTTCTTCTGAGACAAGCTTAGGGAGAATTGGTTTCAATCGGTTAGCTAAAATTTTGGATAAAATTTTATATATGGTGTTGTAAAGAGCTATGGGTTTGAAGTCCCCTAGATTTTTGGGGTCATCTTTTTTCGGAATCAAGCTAAGAAAGGTATTATTGATCTCTTTTAATAAAGTTCCACCATTTCTTAAGGCTTCAATGACATTCCAAAGATCAATTCTAATAATATCCCAACATTTTTGGTAAAACAAAGCCTAGAATCCATCTGGCCCTGGAGATTTGTCTGGGTTCATGTTAAATAATATAGACCTGACTTCTTCTAAAGATATTGATGTATTTAGTGCTTATTGTCTTTTTTAGTTACTATTTTTAGGATAGCTTCTAAAATTTTTAATTGTGCTATCATGTTTGAGCTATCTTCGTTATTTAATATTTACTGAAATAATATACAAATATCTTTGCTATGTTAGTGGGATTTTTGGTTATAGTACCTGTTTCATCTTTAATTATTGTGATTTTATTTTTGGATATGTTATACATAGTTTTGTTATGATTTTTTTTTGTATTATGGTCACCTTCTGCTAGCTATTTTTCCCTTGATTTCTGTCTCCAAAATACATCTTCCTTAACTAAAATATCTTCTTGTTTGGGTAAAAGTTCTTTTTCCAATTTTTTTTCGTTATTCATTCCTTCTTTAATTACTTCTATGTTTAAATTTTTTAACCTCTCCTCATTATCTAGTTTTTGTTTGAATATATTATTAAATTGTACTTTATTCTACTTGAGTATGTTTTCTTTAATCATTTTCACCCTTGATACAAATATGTACATTTTAGATCCTTTGAGGTTGCCTCTATTCCACCATACTTTAATGAGATCCATAATTTTTTAAATCTAAAAATCACATTTTTTCACATTTAAATGGGTTTTAAAAAGGTTTTTTAGGTTCAATAAATTCAATTCTAATAGGGTAATGGTTTGATCCTATTATGGGTAATGTTGATGAATGTATATTTAAGTCTAATTCTCTCAATTCTCCTTTGATAATGAATCTGTCCAATTTCTCAACAATAAATGAAAAGTCTCTTTTTCTATTGTTCCATGCATATTTACCATTACTAATAGGAGTGTCAATAAGGTTATTCAATTCTATCCATTTTTTAAAATCCAGAGATGCTTTGGAGAGTTGCTGGCTGCCTCCAAATTTTTCATCTATGTTCAGGATAGCATTAAAATCACCTCCTATTAGAATATGTTCATTGCTATTATTATTAATGAATATAATTATTTCCTCCCACAGTAATTTTTTTATCTATGTTTTGGATGGGTCCATAAATGTTTATTAAAATTAATTGAAGATTCGTCTTAATGCTTTTAATTTTGGTGCTCATCCAAGAATAATTTGAGACTAGGACATCTAGGTTAACTTTCCTAGGGTTCCAGATCATACCTAAGCCTCTTGAAGCTCCTCTAGATTCTTGAAAATTACTGTTCCAACTACCAAGTTTCTTTTCTAACTTAATTCCTTCTTCCTTATTTAGTTTTGTTTCTTGTAATATTTTAATTTTAGATTCAAATAAATTAATTTTTTTCTTTAATAATCATTTCTTTCTAGGGGCATTTTGTTAGTGTAAATAATTGTTATTTACACTTTACTTAAGTTTACTTAGGATAAATGTATTATTTTATTATTTATTAGGTTAGAAAACTAGGATCTTGCATACTCATATGAGTTGTCTTGTTGACAACATAGGAGTAAGCTACTCTAATTTAGCACATGATGTCTACATCACTGGAGTTTGCATAATTAACCGAGTTGTCATATTGACAACACAATTGTTCACACTCTTAATTAAGCACATGGTGTCTACAACATAAATTTACATGACACACCTTTGTAGGCTTATCTTCTCATCATCACACTAACTCTTGTACTTAATGCAAGATAACCCATTCCTAGTGGACATGTGCTTAGTTGTGAGCCTTCATATTGCTAACTCCTAGACATTCTAGAAGCATTCAAGAGGCCTTTATTTATAGGCAATCCTAGTGTACTTGAACATCAATCAATCAATCAATACAACATCAATTGAATATCATATTATTATTTTGATCATACTTTTTTGGTCTATTTGTGCTAGTTATTGTGCTTCTTGGTCTTGGGTGAATTTTTCCCTAAAGAAAATTCTTACATGGTATCAGAGCCATAAGAGCATCATTTTATAGCCATTGGAGACCCTTCTTGCTTCACCTCTTTGAGCACACTTGGATTTAGATCTAGAGTATTTGTATCTACTGGGAGTGTCTAGAGCCAAAGTGAATCTCACCATTTCATCCAGAGTGTCGATTTGGTAAACATTGACTATAAATTCACCTATGTTGGGCCATAGTCAAATTTGAGGCAATTTTTTTTTGCAAACTGACACCTGAAGACCCAATTTATAGAATTAGTATGATCATTTTAGATCTCTGAATTTAATTATCAGACCTACATCTTTTATGATTTCTCTCTCTATAATTTCTCTACATTATTTTTCAGATTTCCATATTTTGTCCAATTTTTTTTGGCCATCAAGCTTGTAGAGGAGAGATTTTTTACAAGTGAAGATTAGAGCTTGCCGGTGCTAATCAGATATTGTCATCATATTTTGAAGGTCAAAAAACCCCCATATCAACTTTTTTTTCACCAAAATTGGACATCTGAGGTGAAATCTAGAGTCATCTAATTTTTGGAGGCGCGACGATGACAATTCAGGAAAACTAATTACAAAGGTGATTTTCAAACAATGATATCTCCCTCATACTGACTCCTTTTTGTGAGCAATTTTTTTGTTTTGTTTTGGGGTAGAATTTTGTGATCTACACATTGGTGTAGGATGTTTGATATCTCTATTCTTGAATTTTTCTGCAAGTCACAAATCCCAAATTTTGCAACTTCAAATACTTAGTATGAGCTCATTTGGACATATAAGTAGGTTCCATTTTTTTTGAAAGTGCATATTTTTTCATCTACTTTCTAGATCTATAATTAGATTATAGGCTTGTGTGGACAAAAATACCCTTTAAAAAATAGGTCATTTCTTTACACTGTATTGCTTCAAAATTATTGTATTTTTGAGCTACATTGTAAAGTTCCAGATTTGAACTATAAGAGAAGGTTGTAAATAGAAAAATTAGAAGTCCACTATGTCCATTTTAACAATGTGGCCTATTGTAAGTGCACTACCTATAGAGTTCCAAATCATGCATTGGGGGGGGGGGGGGGATTGATTGATTATTCTTGCATTTTGGGGGCTGCATACATTCATTGATCTCATGGAGGTTTGTTTCATATGTCAGGGTGGTCTTAAACCGAAGTTGACAAAGAGGAACTATAAAAAAATGGAGTGCCTTAATCATTGATCATCTAAGAAGAGAGCATAAGGAAGTATTTCCTTATTTATTTTTCAATGAATTGATCTCTTGCATTATTGAGCCACCTGTTGCAAGACTTTTGGACATCATTTATTTCAATGTCACTCATTCTTGCTTTAAAGTCATTGACAAGTATATGTATCCTTATGATATTTGGATAGGTCTTTGGGAAGCATATGGAGATCCAAATATTCCTCCCTTTTCATAAGACATTATATCTTTAGGCACTTCAATTATGGTACCTCCAACTCTTGATGAGATCACACATTCTGATACTCCTGTTGATTCTCCTGATCCAGTTCCAACCACAAATGCTCCTGATTCAGTGCAGCAAGATTTGTCATGTCTTCCTACTTCAACTTCATGGGATGACTTCCTTCTAGACATTGCAGGGCTATTTGTGGAGTCTCACATTGAAGTTGTGGGAGACATCATCGATGACATCAATCTTCTATTTATTGAGGAGACTTCTTCACTCATTGTGAGGGAACACTCTAACCCTCAACTACTTGATTGTTCTGACATGATTGTGGCTTCTTTACAATAGTTGGAGGAGGACTATTTCTCTTATGAGGAGACATTCTAGTCTGTGGAGATTGTAATCCTATTTCCTTAGACATCATATTTTGTGAGGATTCTTCCTACCAATTGGGGAGCATTCTCTACCACACCTATGACACCATTTCTTCCTACAAGGAGGACCATCATTCAAGTTTCATGTTGTAACTTCTTTAGTCATCAAGAAGCTTCTATTATGGGTGTGCCTACATTATTAAGGGGAGGCTACATTGCTTCGCTTCCCCTATCTTCCTATAAGGATGCTTCATCATCTTTGGATATTGATTCAGCTTCATACCTCGACATGCTACCTTGTTTTCCACCTTCTTGTGGGCATTCGCCAGATTGGTTCATGGCATCTTCATTCATCACAGACCTATCAACATATGAGTAGACTTTAGAGGTAGCATCCACCGCATACTACATATGGATCCCTCTTCCATCTTCCTATCCATAGTGGGAAGCCTACTTGCACCTATACTTGGTGTATCTTCTTCCTCAAGGGAGAAACATTGTTTATCGGCATTGGATTTTCTTTTTTCTTCAGACACTTATCATTTTGAGATCCTTCACTAAGGGGGGGATTTCATTGAGGGATTCTCTATTGTATATGCATGATGTATGTCATAATTGGGGGGTCTTGATTACTCCATCCATTCATGCATCTTTATTTATTGTACATATCTCTCTTTTTTGGGGAGGGTTTTTCCCATGAGGTTTTCTCTCTTTCTCTATTTGTACAGAGATTTTATTACATTTCAACATTTCCTTTGTACTTCAGTACCTAACATGGTGATGCATGTATTGCAATTTTTTGGGTTTTGGAGACCTCCTAAGAATGCTTCAAAGTCAGGTTTGGGGCATTAAATAACCTCAAAAAGGGTTAAAAATGGGGGATGAGAAAAGCTTGTCCATAGAGCTATAGAGCACTTTGAGAGCTTTCCGAAAATGTAAACGGTTCGTCAATTGGAGCTACGGTTCAAAAGTTATGCCTCCCGAAAGTTTGGCTACCATTTCTGGATTCTTCTAGATTTGCACCAACTTCTAACGCAGCTTTCAGAACCTTCTATTTCATCGGTGGATGCCTACTAGCACTTTCTAGAATGTACTCCTAGTCCTTAACCATCCGGGGTCTATTTAAGGAGATTTCTGGCATTGTAAAAGGCAGTTCGGAGTGGAGTTTGAGAGGAGGTGCTAAAAGGAGAAATATTCTCCAGATTTATGCTATTGTAATCCCTTAGGGCATGTTTTGAAGTTTATTTTCTCTGTACTATTTGTACTAGCTTGTTTTCTTAGTTAATATAATTTCCCTTTTCTGTTGGTTCCATTCTGTTCTTGGATCACTGATGACGGGCCACACCACCCGTACCAACTCACAACGAAAAATGCAATAATATGGAGACAAGAGAGATGAAAAAATGCTTCATAAAACTTCCATTAATACTTGAAATTCATTAGAATATTCTCCAAATGGAAAAAATCCAAATTCTTACAATATAAGAGAGATTGCTCGCTAAGAGCTTCTACAAGAAATTACATCTGAAGAGCTTCTACTTGAAGAGCTTGTCTTGAAGAGCTTCTATTTCTCCAACTTCTATTAGAAGAGCTTCCATTTCTTGAACTTGATTACAAACGATTATAAGCCTTGCTTAAATAGGCACTTCTAACCAAAGACATTACAAACACAAGCAATGTGGGATAAAAGGTAAATACAACTACCTTTAAATAAATATTAAATTTCCACCCAAATACAACTAAGCACTCAACAAATATTAAATGCATGATTTAAGGAACTTGCCACCTACACACCTCGATTAATGGAATGACAACTATTTTTATTATTTTCTATTTATGCCACCCATGCACCTTAAAAATAGAGATTCCTCTTTTCTCCACTTTTCCTATTTTCTATTTTAAATTATTTTCTTTCCATTTTCGTCACTTTCTCTCTCCTCCACAATTTTTTTTTTCTTTCTTTCTCTTTTTTTTTTTTTTTTTTCTAATAATTTAATTTTCCCATGCAAGATGCTCCTGCATCAGACTCCCTTGGTAGATAGAAAAGTGTGTCCCACACTTTGATGTCAAAAGAGAGATATAGAACCATCTTCATCTTCACCACAAGCTTCCACCTCAATAGGGACAAGAAAACCAACATGCAAATCTTCCACATTTTTTTTTTTTTGCTGATGCATGATGCTCCTGCATCCGACTCCCATGGTAGGAAAAATTTTGTGAGTATGGAGTCACAAAATGAAGTAGCCATTGTTGACATAATTTTTTTCCTCTTCCTCCAACACATAGCTGGAACAAGTATCCAATGCTGAAATTTCTCTTTTGCAATGAACTCTATCCAAGCATAAATCTCATCCTCATTCAATCTTGTTGAATTAATCACACCTGTAATAAATCCAGCAACACCATACCAATCTTCCTTTGCATACCACACATGACTAACAAGATCCTCATGCAAAAAATCATCAATATCTTTTAAACTCATATCAAAGACAACATCCCATGATTCATAAGAATTTACCTGTTTGACATCTTCATCTTTGCTTGCCTCTTTTATGTCATCAACAATGCACGTAACTACTCCACTTGCTTGATCTCCAACTAAGGCACTATACTTCTCCTCCATTACTGCAATCTTCAAATCATCTTGATCTACTTCAGGTTCGTAAGTCTTTTCATCTTTATGCTCTTCCTCTTCTTGTTCATCTTCTTCAACTTTAGGTTCGCAAATGATTTCCTCTTCATCCGCTTGCTCTTCCACTGGATCATCTTTCTTTTCCACATCCAAGGAATTATCAACATCTCTTTTCTGGTGACATGCTCTTTGTTTCCGCAACTCAGCTTCTAATTCATTCACTTGCTTCTGCAAATCAACTAGCAATGATTTTTTGATTTCTTGCTCTAAATTTCTCAAGTCGAGAAATCCTCAGAATCCATCCAATCACAAAAGTCATCTTCTTCTTTCTCTTCTCCATAATCAAGTTTTTAGAAGACAAATATCATGCAACACAAGAACCTTATGCAAACTGCCTCACAGTCAGTGATCTATCTACACAATCAAGAACTTCTTGACAAACTTCAACCAACTCAAGGTCCTGGTGCAAACTGCCTCACGTTCGGCAATCTGTCCGCACTCTCAGGAACTCCTGCTCTGATACCACTAATGATAGGCCACACCATCCGTACCAACTCACAACCAAAAATGCAATAATATGGAGACAAGAGATATGAAAAAATGCTTCATAAAACTTCCATTAATACTTGAAATTCATTAGAATATTCCCCAAATGGAAAAACTCCAAATTCTTACAATATAAGAGAGATTGCTCGCTAAGAGCTTCTACAAGAAATTACATCCAAAGAGCTTCTACTTGAAGAGCTTGTCTTGAAGAGCTTCTATTTCTCCAACTTCCATTAGAAGAGCTTCCATTTCTTGAACTTGATTACAAATGATTATAAGCCTTGCTTAAATAGGCACTTCTAACCCAAGACATTACAAACACAAGCAATGTGGGATAAAAGGTAAATACAACTACCTTTAAATAAATATTAAATTTCCACCCAAATACAACTAAGCACCCAACAAATATTAAATGCATGATTTAAGGAACTTGCCACCTACACACCTCGATTAATGGAATGACAACTATTTTTATTATTTTCTATTTATGCCACCCATGCACCTTAAAAATAGAGATTCCTCTTTTCTCCACTTTTTCTATTTTCTATTTTAAATTATTTTCTTTCCATTTTCGTCACTTTCTCTCTCCTCCACAACTTTTTTTTTTTTTTTTTTCTTTCTTTCTCTTTTTTTTTTTTTTTTTTTCTAATAATTTAATTTTCCCATGCAAGATGCTCCTGCATCACATGGCCTAGTAGCTGAGACCCATTATGCATTTCATCATAGCTTTTGTGAGCTTAAGTGCATTACCCTAAGTTGCACTTAAGGGGGGGTGTTAGTGTAAATAATTATTATACACTTTACTTAAGTTTACTTCGAAAAAATGTATTATTTTATTATTTATTAGATTAGACACCTAGGAGTTTACATACTCATATGAGTTGTCTTGTTGACAACACAGGAGTAAGCAACTCTAATTTAGCACATGGTATCTACATCACTAGAGTTTGCATAAACAACTGAGTTGTTATGTTGACAACATAGTTGTTCACATTCTTAATTAAGCACATGGTGTCTATAACATAAATTTACATGACACATCTTTGTAGGATTATCCTCTCATCATCACACTAACTCTTGTGCTTAATGGAGGATAACCCATTCCTGGTGGACGTGTGCTTAGTTTTGAGCCTTATCATATTGCTAACTCCTAGACATTCTAGAAGCATTCTAGAGGCCTTTCTATATAGGAAATCCTAGTGTACTTGAACATCAATCAATTAATCAATACAACATCAATTGAATATCATATTATTATTTTGATCATACTCTGTTGGTCTGTTTGTGCTAGTTATTGTGCTTTTTAGTCTTCGGTGAATTTTTTTCTAAAGCAAATTCTTATACATTAAGCCCCTAGCATTCCATATAGTAATCTTCATGCTACCTTGGGAAGGTTCTTCTCCTTTCTTGATATAAGTAGCTATCTGATCTTTTGCTATTCCTAAGCTTGTCTGTCTACTTCTTTGAGTTCTTTAAGAGACTTCCTTCCTCTTTTAGCTTTTAGTCTTCCATATTTAGGGGTATTTATCCCTTCTTGATTCATCCAAATACCCAATTTTTCTATGTTCTCTTGAACATTAATCACACTTTCAAATTATTTCCCTTCTGTCTCAGCTTTGTCTTCTTTTTGCAACTATTTCATTATTCATTTTGCAAGGGTTGTTTGAGCTTCTACTTGTGGAATTTTTGGTATCTCTGTTGAATTTGATAATTTCCTTACCCAGTCCATATCTGTGCCATTTTCTTGGTCTGTTGCTACTTTTTCCTTAAAATTTTGTGTAGCATTCTTTATTTTATCTTCTTCCTCAATGAGTAACATATCTCTTCTTAAATCATCATATGTATAATTATCTCAACCTAGTTTCAACACTTGTTGCATTAATTCCTCTTTCTATGATCCACTACTTTTATCAATGTTGTCAAAATTGAACACTTGGATCAATTCATCAGTCAATAATTCCAAGTTCTTATTCTCAACCACATCTGAGTCAAAAATCCCTAAATCTTCATTCAATTTTGATTCTTTATTCAAAAATCCTAGAAGTCTTGTGTTAAATTTCCTTTCAACTTACTTTGAACTTTCTTACTTGTAGTATGCTTACTAAAATTAAGAATAGGTGAGTCTTGTACTAGTGTTGGTGTTTGCTAAAATTTGGTAAACATTGTTATTACCTCTTTTTTGGATTCTATTGTCCCCTTCATGGCTTCTACTTATTTTTTGTTTCTTATAAGGCCTACTGCCAATGGTGGCAGTGTTCTGTATCCTTATGCAAGGATTATCTTGTTCAATTTCTTCTACAACTCCCTTAGTTATCACATTGGAATTTTGTTCTTTATTTTTTAGATCCATTTTCCTCTGTGAGCTGTTATCTTTACCTTCTTTCAATTCTAATTGCTAAATATCTTCTCTATTTTTATCCAATATTGGCACTTTTCCTTTTTCCATACTCTGGGTTTCTTTATTCCTTGCATCTTGTATTATTCCTTTTTGATCATTTTTAGAGAGTGGTGTAATGTTGTTTTTGATCTTTGTGACTGAGGCCAAATATGTTATTTTTTCTTTTCTTATTTCACCCTCCTCCATATCTAAATCTATTGATCCTACTATATCTTGAAGATGTCCCAGACAATTTGTCTTGACTAAGAGTTTCTCTTGATATACCTTTTTGTTTCTTATATTCATCATAGTAAAGGTATCTTTAAGATTTGATGTAGATGGAAGAATTTTAAGAGTAATTTTTTCTCTCATCATTTAATTCAATTATTTTAGAAATTTTATCTTCACATCTATAGTAATTTAAGTTATGTATCGATCTATTTGTTATTAGCTTAATAGGTTTGAATTCTAGGATTTTAGTTTCAAAGTTGATTAAAAATTTGATATTATTATAGATTTTGTAAGAACTATCTATTCCTATTAAATATCTAATGGAAAAACCTATTTTTTTGAGGATTTCAATATGCATAAGTTCAGGAGGTAAAGATGGAATGGAGATCCAGGTAGGTAAGGGGATATCTAACTAATTTTCCTTACAGTTTGGATTCCATTCAAAGAATTTAACATGTCCTCTAAAATAGAAAACATAGACAAAAATAAAATCTTTTTTAACACACTCATCACTACAATGGATATATACCAATCTATCAGAGTAGTGAGAAATACTTACTTGACTTTTGTAGAATTCCTTTAAGCAGATAGTGAAATTGATCATTTCTTGAATTGGTCCATTCTAGTATGGAAGACATTGACATTTTGACATTCTTGCCAGTGATCCTCACTCTCCTATTTGTTGATAATTAGGAACTAATCCTCTATTTTAGTGTGAGTAAAAGGGGGAGAATCATAATGCAAGTGAAGGGAGGGGCGAGTATGGAGCTTGGGGGTAGCCTCCCAGCAATGAGAGGGAATATATGTGTTAGTGGGATTATCCAAGGGATTGATGATCGTAGTTTCCTTCTTCAACAAGGCAGATTTGTGGGTATTAATGGGAGTAGCCTAAGGTTTCAAGAAAAATCCTAATTGTTGAGTATATAAGGTTAACCGATCTTGATATGCATATTTAGTGTGGTTAAAAAAGAAGATTTGTTTATCTAGGCTGAAAGTGGAACAAATAGTGAGAGGTCTAAAGCCTTTCTGGGCAGAAGTGCCAACCAATTTTGGGGAATTATCAATTTGAGGGTTTGTAGATAGCCTGCTTGCTTTTAAGTAATTTGGGGCAACTTGAGATGGACTGGTTTTCTCCGTATCCCATTTAGTTTTGAATATGTGATTTGCATTGTGAGTTCCTTCTCTTAGACAACCTAATTGCTCAGCCAGTTTCAAAATTTTCTCTCAATTAAAGCCCCCTGATTTTAAATTATTATTCTACTATTTGTGCTTCACCTGCATTGTGGTGGGCTACTTCTATGCTTCATGCTCAATTAGGGCTAAGAAGGAGTTCATGATCTTCAATTCATGTGCAAATATGAGGGAAGAGTGTTTGATGTTGTGTTCCCCATGCTTATTAATTTTCTTGCTAGGTCATTGTGAAGATGACCAAACTAGAGGATTTGAGGGAATACCTAGCAGTTGCATGCCAGGGTTTAAACTTTTCACCAAGTCTACTGGGTGTTTGTTTTCTTCCTTCTTGAATGTGCAGATCATCTTATTTTCAATATTCAGAGCTTTCAGTTTTGCTCTTATTTCCATTATCGTGTCCTTTGTTTGCCTATTCATTAATCATGTTAGATTAATTATTCTTTACTTTCATAGCTTAAATCTGCACATCATCTAGCTTAAACTCATTTACTTTGCATAAAAAAATCCTATAAATCTAATACTCTAATTTTTTTTGATACTAATACATCTCTTACTAATACTTTCCCCTTTTTTTGGTGATGCAGGAGCATGTTGGATCAATGAGTAATCTTACATTAACCAAAAATATTGCTTTGTTTTCTATACCAACTTGTTATTTGTGGAGTAGTCATTGCTTCTTTTTGGTTTCGAGTTGAGTGCAATTTTCATCATGTTAAGGACCTATTTTGGATCCTTATCCTATGAGCACATTTGTTCATGTTTTGTGTGTTGTGAGTTGGAGACTATTCTCTCTCTAGCCTTTGTTTCCTATGATTTCATCTACTGAGGAATGTTATTTCTTTTGGCATGATTTCCTATGATAACATGGCATATTGCATGGTTGAGAGTTGACTCCTTGATTGTGTTTGGGCCTATCTCTAATAGCATGAACAATTGACACTCATTTCTTGAGTTATGGTTTATACCTCAAAAGAAGGACATATATTATAATTAACTGTACGCCTAGCCAACATGTGGTCTATTTGGCTATATAAGAACTTGGATTTGTTGTAGGAAAGTAGTAGGGAAGTCAGACGATAGAAGATAGATAGTAGAAAGCCCAAAAATTTCTAAATTCAAGCTCTAATGTTGTAAATTTATTATTATGGCTACAACCTAGAATGCCTTACATGTAGTGCCTCTTGGGGTTGTAGTTTGTACCTTGTTTATATTGATTTGAGAGATACTTGATACTCATGTTATGTTTTATTTTGAGATGACATGAGGGTTAGCTGTTATACTTTGATTTTAGTATCATAGTTGCATGTTGATGTCATTTTGAGATGACAATAGGTCTATGATGATATCTAGTTATTTGGTATTTTGGACATATCTCTGATTCTGTTATGTAATACATTTTGTGCTATGGATATTTACTTCATTCTATTTCATTATGTTTTATGCAAATGTGAGTGATGTGAATGGATGATTTTAGTATACTTTGATAAATGGTTAAATTAGTTATTTAATACATTTATTTCTTTGACTATGTTATTATATGCAATTAAACTTGATCATGTGTTTTAATGTGCATGATTTATAGGTAGTGGCACATGGAGTTAGTAATTTAGGTGTTCATATTTTACCAATGTTTTCCCTGCATGCTCAACATATCCTTAATTAATTGTTTCAATTAAACCTTTTGGTTATTATTAAATCCAAACTTATTTGCATTATGTGACTAGACTAGTGAACATGTTTGTGCATTTAGAGGTTTGCATTGTCACAAAAGTGTTAAGAAAATTTATGTGATTTTCAGTTTTTAGGCTTTAAATTTTATTGAATTTAATTTCTGGCATCTTTGCCATAGATGAATTCCTTTTACTAGGAATAGTTTGTTTTTGTTTGGGTCAATTCAGAGCTTAGCTTGTCTAACTTGCTATTTTCCCTAATCAATTATTCAATAGAAAAGTCAATAAATATTGAAAGAGGAATTTAATTCCTCACTTCTCACTTTTGCAAAATACAAAATTTAGAGCTTTTTTGAGAATCCTCTTCTGAAGGATTGGTTTTTTGTTTGTTGTGAGAGCTATGGGCATGGGATCTTTGCAAGGTCAGTCTCATTGGATTTGGCTCAAGGAGACCTTCTTGTACCATGATTTTTAGCAGCTACTATAGGTTATTTGTTTTATTGTGTTGTTTCCTATTTTGACCCCTTTTGTTGTTAGGCAGGGCTCTCCCGTTTTCTTTTTCAGCTTGGTTTTTGTATTTGTTTCTGGTATCTATTTTTTAGGAGGATAAGAACTAGTGTTCCCCTCTTTTTTTGTTTTTAACTCTACCTTGTTGGTCAAGTACAAACATTTTACCCATTTTTGGGATGAGGGTTTGGGGTTTCACTCCATTATGCTAGCCATTTTTGCATGTGATGTCCAAACCCAAATTTTATTGGATTTTCGAGGCTTTTTTGTCCAAAGACAAAATGGGTTTTAATTTTGAAGTTTTCCAATTTTTTGGGGGTTTTACGCCATTTTATGTACCACCCTTTTTTAGGTTTTCTTGGCATGAATTTGATTATGGACCTGGATCATCCATTTGGGTGTCAGTCTGACCATTGTTGCACTTTTGTGTTGCATTGGGATGTGTGTTACACCTATCCTCTTGAGTCTATTTTTGGTTGGGTATATTTTGCATTATGTTCTCATCTAGTCCTTGTGTTATGATCTTCATGATGGTGGTATGCCACACATGAGCACGTGTGTGTACATTTGTTGGGTGACTTGCGAGGCTCAATCTTCCATGGCATTTCTAGGAGTTATGATCATTGGGGTAGGGTTGAGAATATGCATGCCTACAACACTTATCATTGGATGAGCATGGCAGGGTAGGGTAGCATATGGAGGGGGCTTCTATCTCATAGCTTGGTGTTTATGGCACCATATGGTTGGTAGAGGAAGTTTTAAGTGATAATTAAATAAAACACTAGGTGGTAATAAAATTTAAGATAATAAAAATGCTTCAGTCTGAGAGCCTTCTATTGGGAAGTTGAGTTTGTATAGTTCCAAAATTGGGCTTTTGGATGCCAAATGACTCTCCATGATGTCAGAACCTACATAATAGCCCATTGAGTGTTTGACCAAGATTTGTAGTTTATGCATAATCTCAAATCTTGGTTTCAGTCATCATTACTTTCTGGTGTGAGTGTTAGCTATGGATGTTTTCTTTGAGTGTCTTTGTGGTTGGATCATTATCTCCATAGGCTTGGTGGGAGTGGACCTATGGGATCCACATGGTTGGAAGGTGTAGCTAACTTTACCACTACTAAGGACCTCTGTACAAAGATGATCTATTATCCCAGTGTGACCATTGCTAGATATTTTCACTTGTTACTTTAGGCTCTAGAGTATGCTTTCTTTGGAAGGCTTGTATATCATGTTTAGATGATGTTAGTACTGATGTATTTTCTCATTGTGATGTTTAGCATATGATGTTATAATTTTATCTACTTAGTTGATGTAATAATTTGCCTTAGAGAAAAATCACCTAAGATCAAGGAACTCAAGCACAAGCACAACAATAGACCAACAAGGTATGATCAGAATAAAAATATCCACAATTGATTTATTGTCATTCAATGTTCAATCATGTACATACACACTAGGAGTTCCTGAATATAAAGGCCTCCAGAATGTTTCTAGAATGCCTAGGAATTAGCATACTAATAAGTCTTACAACAAAGTACATGTCCACCAGGAGTGAATTATCCTCCATTAAGCACAGGAGTAAGTGCGATGATGAGAGGATAAGTATAGAAAGGTGTAGCATGCAAAATTATGTTGTAGACACCATGTGCTAAAATAGGAGTGTGAATAACTGTGTTGTTTACATGACAACTCAGTTAATTATGCAAACTCTAGTGTTGTAGACACCATGTGCTGAATTAGAGTTGCTTACTCTAGTGTTGTCAACATGATAACTCATAAGAGTATGCAAACTCCTAGGTGTCAAACTAATAAAAAATAAAATAATGCATTGACCTAAGTAAACTTAAGTAAAGTGTAATAAGTAAATAGTTATTTACACCAACAACCCCCTTTAAGTGCAACTTAGGGGAATGTACTTAAGCTTACAAAAGCTAGGATGAAAATGCAAGATGGGTCTCAGCTACTAGGCCATGTTAGGTACCCATGTAAAAATGCAATGCAATATATCATAAAGAAAAGAAAGAGGGAAAACCTCATGGGAAAAATCCTCCCCCAAAAAGAGAGATGAAAAGACAAGATGCATGGATGGATAGAGTAATCAAGACCCCCCCATTACGACATACATCAAGTATATACAAAAGAGAAGTATGAGAAGGAAAAAAAACCCTAAGAGGAAAAAGTCCCCCCATAAAAGAGAAGAAGAAGGAGACAAGATAGTCTCCCCCCTTCAAATGTAGATTGCTAATCAGTGATAGCTACTTCAATGTAGAAGTTGATCCATGACCGCTGAATAATGTTCCTCCCCTTTGGAAGAAATAGTAGTTGAGGTATAGGTGAGATGCTTCCCCTATGTGTAGAAAGAATCCCAATAATGAATGATGTCTTTGAAACCTATTCAACTATCCCTATGTCAATGCTGATGGTTTCCCTTTCCAACATTGCTAAAAAGAACAAGTGCAGATCTAGCAAGGATGGATGTAGAACCTATCCCAAAGAACCATATGTCTCCTCAAATGATAAAGAGACCTCCTACAACTGCTATACATAAGAATCCACAATCATATCAACCTATGAAGATTGATCATGTAGAGAATGGATAGGAGGGTCAGAGTGAGCCCTTGTGACAACTGAAGAAGATTTTGCTTCATCAAAGAGATGTAAATCATCAAGATGTCTCCCAAATCTACTATGTGTGACTCCACAAACAAACCTGAAATATCTATCAAGAAGTCATCCACTAATGCTGGAGCTAGAAGACAAGGTGTACCTTGTTGTGCTAGACCTATCAATGTGGAAATGGATGAAGTATTTGCCTCAACAAAGAGAAGGCAAATATCATCAATGATGTCTCCCATATCTTCAATGTGAGACTTCATAAATAGCTCTGCAATATCTAGAAGGAAGTTGTCCCATGAAACTGAAGTAGGAAAACATAGTGTTTCCTCCTACACTAAATTATAACTATCTATGGCTAGAACTAGATCAGTAGTAGCAATAGGAGCATCAAGAGGTGTGATATAATCTAGAGAGGATGAAACTACAAGTGGAGTTAAAAGATCTATTAAGAATGGAGGAATGTGTGGATCTCCATACATCTCCCAAAGATAGATCCAAATATCATATAAAATAGTTGACTTCATGTCATCAAGTGAACCCATAACCTCCATATCCATATATAGAAAGAGTGCACAAGAAATCATTGAACTAGTGTCATCATTGTATGAAAGTCCTTTTGCATATGGTAATGCATTATGTTGACTAAGATAAGTGAGAACCACTTGACTCCAATAAATATAATTTTGTGTTATCAAGGTAATTAAATCTTCCTCATCCATGATGCACTAATCAATGAACCCCCCAAAATGCCAAAAATCAATGAACCCCCTAACGTAAGATTCAGTGCATTATAGATAGTGTGTGTACAATAGGCCACTTGTCAAAATGCACAAAGTTGACTTCTAATTTTTCTATTTATAATTGCCTTTTGAGACTCAAATTTGTCACTAAGCACTATAGCTTAGATGTACAACAATTTTGAAAAGTAATCAAAGCAATACAATGCAAAAAAGGCCCTAAGTCTAAAAGTGAGATTTTTGTCCACAAAATCCTATAATCTGATTGTAGATCTAGAAAGTAAACAAAAAATTAAGCACTTTCAAAAAAATAAAATCTTAAAATGTGTTCGGATGAGCTCGTAGAGTGTTTCAAGTTGCAAAATGTAGGATTGGATAGGTATAGTTGCCAAAATATGCAATTTCTAAAAAATCCATGCACCAAAATTAGAAAAGAACAACACTATTGAAAAGTTCAAGAAATTCTACACAAATAAAAAAAATTGCACTTGATTTGGAGTTTGGATGATTGAGTTACAACCTCCCAAAGTTAGACTGTCAAATCAAAACTAAATCTAGAGAGGGGTCGGGGTAGCAAAACACTGGGTTAAATTTGACGATCAAAAGACTATAATAGCAGTTCAAATCTGCTTGGAAATGATGGTTAGATGACCATCAAATTTAATGCCGTAAAAATAATAATGTCAGCAAAAAAGCCCCCCTAGTTGATGTGGCAAGGCCGTACAGTATGAATCATATGGTCATGTGAGGTGGTAGCTTACATGTACCGACACACGTCATATGATGTGGATACAGGAGTTGATGTGCTAGTGACATGTGTCATAGTGGCTGACTTATACTAGAGCACATGTGGTGGGCTCCTATGAAGAATGCATGGCAGAGAGAGTACCCTACCATGGACAACATGATGAGAGGCCGTGTGTCAGTTCTATAGTTGAATGTGCAGGTTGCAATTTATCTGTGTGTCAAGGTCTGCTTTTGCCGTGTGGCATTCTAACTATCGAAGGGGAAGCCCAATTTGTGTCACTATTACTCACTATGTGGCACTATAGAGTGATGCCATGTGGATGGCATTGGGAAGGTTTTGGATTTCATCAGTGCTGAATTATTAATGCGGTCATCGAGAAATTAGAAATACTAGGGACTGAGAAATTTTTGCTATTGGGGAATGTGGTGATAGTGCCGATGTTGATATAGAAAATGACAGGCATTCGTGCTAGAGACCAAAGTTTGTGGCTGAAAAAGGGAAGACAGTCATGAGATTTGGGTATTATATATCCCACATTAGTGGTGGGAATGCACAACATGGTGTTTAAAACAACAACCCACAAGTGCAAAATAACAAAGCCACCGGGTCTTTGAACCTTGGCCACTAGTTGATGTCAAAAAGTGGAGATCCACTAGGGGCTTGGTCGGTACTATTATAAATTGCCATAAATTGTAGTGATCACTAATTGTCAAATATTGAAGGAATATTTTGTGATGTGCAAAGAATATTCCATCTATTAGGGCCAGGGTTTCATTGCCTGGTTCATGTAAGAAAATTTTCTTTGCAGGCTCGACAGGCTAATTTTTTTTTTTGAAAATTTGCATGAAAATTGTAGAAAAAAACTAACAAATTTTTTAGAGAAATTAAATCAGATCTGAAGAATTAATTTGCAGATCTAAAAAATGATCATACCGAACTTTCAAATTGGGCCTTCAAGTGCCAGTTTGCAAATTTTTTTTGCCTCAAATTCGACTATGGCCTAGGGTAGGCAAATTTATAGTTAGATTTCACCAAATTGACATTCTAGATGTAATGGCAAGGTCCACTTTGGCTCTAGATGCTCCTAATGAATGCAATACTTTGGATCTAGATTGAGATGTTGAAGCAAGAATGGTCTCGAATGAGTATGTAAAGAGAAATTCCCTTAGCTCTAATACCATGTAAGAATTTTCCTTAGGGAAAAATCACCCAAGATCAAGGAACTCAAGCACAAGCACAATAGTAGACTAATAAGGTATGATTAGACTAATAATATCCACAATTGATTTATTGTCATTCAATGTTTAATCACGTACATACACACTAGGATTTCCTGAATATGAAGGCCTCTATAATGTTTCTAGAATGCCTAAGAATCATCATATTGATAAGTCTTACATTAAAGCACATGTCCACTAGGAGTGGATTATCCTCCATTAAGAATAGGAGTAAGTGTAATGATGAGAGGATAAGCCTAGAAATGTGTAGCACACAAAATTATGTTGTAGACACCATGTGCTAAAATAGGAGTGTCAATGACTGTGTTTTCTACATGACAACTTAGTTAATTATGAAAACTCTAGTGTTGTAGACACCATGTGCTAAATTAGAGTTGCTTACTCTAGTGTTGTCAACATGACAACTCATAAGAGTATGCAAACTCCTAGGTGTCAAACTAATAAAAAATAAAATAATGTATTAACCTAAGTACACTTAAGTAAAGTGTAATAAGTAAATACTTATTTACACCAATAGTTGGACTATCTATTGCTTGTGGTTTAGCATGTTAGATTTCCCATTCTTATGATGGTATTATGCTTTAGTAGTGATGTCCTTATAAGAAAACTTTGACTATTTAGTTGGCGGTTTGGGATGTTACACTTTGGAGATGGCTAGGACCTTCGAGGTCTCATGATGCTATTATGGTTGGGAGGAACCACACCCTTAGTTCATTTTTTTTGATACTTCGTGATGTTGCTTCTAGTTCTACCCTTCACTACTTCGTTAGATGTTTAGATTTAGACTTCACCTTTCTATCTTTTAGTTATTTGATTGAGTGTCCTTTCCTTGATATGTGGATTTGGTACTCCCCTATGTGGAGGAACTTTATTCCTTAGATTTTTCACTTTTTGGTTTCTAGTGTGGTGTTTTGGATTCTCACACAAAATTGTACATTATCATACAAAAATGCAAAAGCTTGCATGGTGTGCTGGGTTTTCTCACATGGCTTTTGGCACTTTCTCTCATGAAAACCCACACTAGTGTTGGGGTACTTTGGCTATTGTGCCAAGTAATTCCTAGCACCCTTTGTTGCATTTCCTCATGTGAAAGGTAGATCCTCGTGTGTAGTGTTGCACTTCCTCACATGAGGTTCTGTCAGTCTATTGTCTTGGTGCAAAAAATAAGGGGTATTTCCATGGTTTTTGGGGAACACATTTTGGTGTTTTAAGTATCCTTTGGGTTTGCTAGTGTTTCCTTGCTTCTGCAGTTTAGAGATTTTAGGTTTTTTTGTCGTAGTGGTTTTTGTCCTTCTATTGGTTGTATCAATTTGGTAGTGGCATTTGGAGATCCATTGGGTCGAGATATTTGGTTAGTCTTCCATTGCGATCTTCATGATCCTTGTATAATGGTTGTCATGTGCACTCATACTTGTAAAAAATAAAATCCTGGCTTATATTTATCCTTGTTCCAAGGATCTTTGGGAGGGGCATTAGATTTGGTATCAAAGTCCAAATTGCAACATTGGGATCTCTGTGTTATGCTTCTACTATGGTTTTATTTTCTGTATGTGTATTATTAGTTATTGGTTATTATCTTGATACCTTCTTGCTCTTACTTGATTCTATGCTTGTGATGTTTGTTTTGACCCTTATCTTGTGACATTTGTCCTAATCCTTATCTTGTGACTCCATAGTGATGCCTCCCTCATGTAGACCTAGTGGTTGGGGTGGTACCCATAGCAATAACTATGAAGAAGAACATTAGGTAGAGGAATGTTAGGATGAAGAAGGAGAATAGGGTAATAATGAAAATAATGGCATTGGGGTATTGATGTTAGTGCTTTAGGAGATTATTTCTCAGTTGGGCCCTTGTGTAGAGGAACACTAACAAGATCATGATCAGGAAGAGGGATCCCATCATGGGGATTCCCATCAACTAGAGCATAGAGAGGAGGAGTGTGAGCATGATCATTCTTGTAATCCATTGGGTGGCCAAGGGAACCATTAGGGTGGTTAGGACTGCAATAGTGAAGATTCCATCTATTTGGATATCATGAAATCTCTTCAACAATCCAAACAACCATTGTATAATGGCAAGGGAGGCGGCCTCAAGGCATAAGCTTGCTTATTGGACATGGAGCATTACTTCACCATGTACCCATATTCAACCAATATGAAGGCCCATTGTGCAATTATGTAGTTGAGGGACCACACATCCATATGGTGGAATATTGAGGGGCATAAGCTCCATATTAGCATTATAGATCTCACCTAGGAGATCTTTGAGGAGAGGTTTGAAGAGTGATTCCTATCTCTTTAGTTCAAAGAGGCCCAGGTTGATGAGTTCCATGAGATCATACAAGGTAACATGATACTGGACCTGTACAAGATCTGATTCTTTGAGCTTAGGTAGTACTCATTCTACAACCATGATGATTTACTCCTGACTCATCATTTCATCCAAGGCCTTAAGGATTCTCTTATTGGAGAAGTTTGTATGAATTAGCCTAGGACTCTTTTTCTTATTGTTGAGAAGGCATGTATTGCAGAGGAAAATTTGGCTAGAGGCTTCAATAGAAAATTTGGTTCTCAAAACTAAAGTGCTTGAACTTTGGGGTAGGATGCTTGGTATTCTCAGTCCTTTGGAAAGGGATAGACCTAGTCAGCACCCTCTCAAGGGCATAAACATCATGGTCATCAATAGTGATATTAGACCAAGGGTGGGTAGCCTTTGGGTAACTCAGGGAAGAAAGGAAATGATCAGAGTTGTGGGCATAAATCTTACCAAGATTGCCCCCCTCAGAGTGGTCAACAAAACTCTAGCAAGGGTAGTGCACCATATCCTAGCACTACTCAAGGTGGTCATGGAATAGGTTCTAGCTTTGAAGGAAACTATTATTCTTTTGGTCAACCCAACCATAGATCTTTTGAGTGTTCTATTAATCTAACTTCTAGACTTGGTAAGAGTGTAGATTGATTTGAGCCTATAGTAGGAGATATAAGGAGCCATTGAGTATTTGTGGTAGTTGATAACTATCAAGTTGAGAATCAACGTAAGGTACTCGAGGCTATAGGTACATTGATTGGCATTTCATCTTCATTTTTTTGACTTTGGTGCTTTAGATTCTTTCTTTTCACCATCTCTTGTTCAATGATGTGCGCTAGTAGCAACATGTCGACTCAATAGGTGATAGGTTGAATTATCCATGGATTATAAAGTGGCTATAGACTCCTTGGTGAGTGGTTGTGTTTTGAATTTGGTAACCTTCACCATTAGAGTAGATATTTGTACCCTACTTCTTTGATCGTATGATATTATGTTGGGAATGGATTGGTTAGTTGCCCATCAAGTGAATATAGATTGTTGCTGCAAGTTGGTACAATGTGTTGATGACATAGGTGGGTAGGTGAAATTTTTAGGAGTCTAGAGACCAATCTCTCTTCAGATGATCTCAACTAATCAAGTGAAGTGGAGTGTGTGAAAGGATTATCATTTTTTTCTTTATCACTGATCTTGAGGAAGCTAAGAGTCATACAGTAACACTTGATGATCACCCACTCCTTTGTGAGTATGAAGATTTGTTTCCTTATGAGATTCCAGGTATGCCACCATAGTGTGACATTGATTTTCAGATCGATCTCATACCAAGAGTAGAGCTAATTTTATGAGCTTCTTACCACATCATGACTCAAGAGTTGAGCAAGATCAGACCGTAGTTGGAGGAATTGTTGGCCAAGGGCTATATTCATCCTAGTGTATCTCTATGGGATGCATGAGTCATCTTTGTGAAGGACAAGGATGGGTACTTGCATTTGTGCATTGACTACTAACAGTTGAATAAGGTGATAATGAAGAATTGATATCCCTTATCGAGGATAGATGAATTTTTTGATTAGATGAAGGGAACATGAGTGTTCTCAATGATTGATCTTAAGTTAGGATACCATTATCTTCATATCCAAGAGGTTGACATTCATTAGACAACTTTTCATACATAGTATGGGCATTATGAGTTTATGTTTGTACCCTTTGGGTTAACCAATACGTCATCAGTGTTTATGAGTTTGATGAATGGATTATTGTGCATGTACATTGATCAGTGTGTCATTGTATTGTTGGATGACTTATTGGTCTATTTGAATATTGTTGAGGAGCAAAAGGTCTATTTAAATTAGGTATTGTAGTTATTGAAAGACCATCAATTGTATGGCAACTTGAGTAAATGTGGATTCTTCCAGTTAAAGGTGAAGTATTTGGGCATATCATTATTAGTGATGGAATTGTAGTGAATCTAGAGAAAATTTGTGCTATCATGGATTGGTCAATACTCACTATTATCTCTAAGGTTCATGGTTTCATGGTATTGGCAGGCTACTAGCATCACTTCATAAATGATTTCTCATGAGTAGCTCATCCCATCACTTTTCTTAAGAGTAAAGGGAAGAAGTAAAATTGGTCATACCGGTGTGAGGCAACATTTAATGCTCTTAAGCACTTTTTGACTAGTGCATTAGTCCTTGTAGTGCCTAATCTTGTAGGTGATTTCAAGGTTTATATAGATGCTTCATTGGAAGACGTGGGTGTGGTGTTGATGTAGGATGGTTGAGTGATTGCATATGAATCTAGGAAACTCATGGAACTTTAGCTTAACTACACCACTAATAATAACTTGTGTCTATAGTACATGCTTTAGTTTATTAGAGGTATTTCCTTTTAGGACACAATTTTGAGTTGCATAGCGATCATTAGAGCTTGCACTATATCTTTACTTAGCCAAATCTGAATGCACGATAGTGTTGCTAGATGAGATTCTAGTGTGAATATAATTTTTATGTTCAATACATTAAAGGGAAGGAGAATATTATTGTAGATTCCTTGAGTAGGAGGTGACATGAGATTTTAGTGTTGTCATTGGGAGTGGATTTACACAGCCATATCTTGGAGGCTTTTCTTGGTGACACTTGGTATCAAGAAGTGAGGGTGAAGATTGAGTTTGGATGTACCCTTGAAGGGAGATTTTCAAGTTATTTTCTTGAGTCTAATGGAATACTATGACACTTGGGGTGTATCTATGTACCATTGTCAGGTGATCTTTGTATCCTATTTTTCTTGGAAGCACATTGTGCACTGTATTCTGCACATCCCAGTGTCAAGAAGATGCATGATGATCTTAAACAACTATAATTTTGGGCAAGGATGAAGCATGATTTTGCTCATTTTATGTCTTGATGCCTTAAGTGTTAGAGGGTGAAGGTAGAGAATCAACATCTAGTGGGCCTTTTATAGCTGCATGCCATTCCTGAGTGGAAGTGGGATACGATATCCATTAATTTTATCATAGGGTTGCCTATGTCATCATGAAGGAATGATTGTATTCTGGTGATAGTGGACAAGTTGTCCAAGGTAGCACATTTCTCTTCCATGAGAGCATCGTACACAACTTCTTCTGTAGTGCATGTTTTCTTGGAGGATATTGTTCATTTGCATGAGATCCCTTGTCAGATTATTTTGAACAGAGATCTAGTGTTTACTTCTATACTGTGGACATCTCTCTAGCATGCTTTGGGGGTGTAGCTCAATTTTAGTTTAGCTTATCACCTAGAGACTGATGGTCAAATTAATAGAGTGAACTAGGTTCTTGAAGATATGCTTCACATGTATGTGATGGACATGTAGGTGAAGTGGGAATATTATCTATACCTTGTTGAGTTTGCATACAACAATGGGTATCATAGTTATCTTGGCATCCCACTTTTTTAGGCCTTGTATGGTAGACTATATCATACCCCTTTGAGTTAGGATCATTTAGAGGATCAAGTTCTTTTGGTTCTAGAGATGCTTTAGGATATAGAGTAGCAGGTTGTTTAAATTAGGGAGCATTTGATTACTACTCAGGATAGGTAGAAGAAGTATGTAGATGCCCATAAGTTGGATCATCACTTTTCTATTAGTGACAAGGTGTTTTTGTGAGTGTGTTCAAGGAAGAGCCCCATTCATTATGGGAAAGGCTCTAAGTTGGCACCATGTTTTTTTGGACCATTTGAGATCCTTGAGAGGATCATTCCTATTGCTTATCAACTAGCATTTCCACCTAGCCTATCATGCATCCATGATGTTTTCCATGTTTTTATTTTGAGATAGTATATCATTGATGTGACCCATGTTCTTGATTGGGATGCTTTGCAAGTAGCATATAGGTAACTTACTTTGGAGCCCATTCATATCTTTCAGCATTAGAGGCTGACCTTGTGAGGTTAGGACATAGAGCTAGTAAGGGTCCAATGGGACTTGAGCAATGAGACCTATATGACTTGGGACGATGCTAAACAATTGAGGGGATTGTACCCCTATATTTTTGTCAACTTCTAGGAGTAAGCCTATGCTAGTGGGGAAGGATATAATGCTTCTCATGTTTGTAATCTGTACATTGTTTATTTTGATTTGAGAGATACTTGATACTCATGTTATGTTTCATTTTGAGATGACCTAAGGGTTAGTTGTTATACTTTTATTTTAGTATCATAGATGCTATATTGCTATGCTATTCAGTTTATTATATTTGTATGTTGATGCCATTTTGAGATGACAACAGGTCTATGATGATATCTAGTTATTTGGTATTATTAAATCCAAACTCATTTGCATTATGTGACTAGACCAATGAGCATGTCTGTACATTTAGAGGTTCACATTATCATGAAAGTGTTAAGGGAATTTCTACGATTTTGGGTTTTTAGGGTTTAAATTTGATTTAATTTAATTTTTGGCAGCTTTGCCATAGATGAATTTCTATTACTAGGAATAGCCTATTTTCATTTGGGTCAATTTAGAGCCTAGCTATTATAATTGGCTATTTCCCTAATCAATTATTCACTCAAAAAGTGAATAAGTATTGAGAGAGGAATTTGATTCCCTACTTCTCACTTTTACAAAATACAAAATTGAGAGCTTTTTTGAGAATCCTCTTCTGAAGGATTGGTTTTCTGTTCATTGTGAGAGCTATAGCTGTGGAATCTTTATGAGGTCAGTCTTATTGGATCTGACTCAGGGAGACCTTACTATGCCATGATTTTTAGCAGTTGCAATGATTTATTTTATTGTGTTGTTTCATGTTTCAACACCGTTTTGCTGTTAGGTAGGGCTCTCCCATTTTCTTGTTTCAGCTTGGTTTCTGTATCTATTTCTGGTAGTTGTTTGTTAGGAGGCTAAGAGCTAGTGTTGTCCTCCATTTATGTTTGCTAGTTCTACCCAGTTGGTTGGGTATGAACATTTTTCCCATTTTTGGGAGGAGGGTTTGGAGTTTCACATTGTTATGCTAGTCATTTTTGCTTATGGTGTTTGAGCCCAAATTTTATTGGATTTTTGAGATTTTTGTGCCCAAAGACCAAATGGGTTTTAATTTGGAGTTTTCCATTTTTTTGGAAGTTTTTACCTCATTTTGTGTGCCACCATGTTTTCTTGGCATGAGTTTGGTTGTGGAATTGGATCATCTGTTTGGATGTTAGTTCAACTATTGTTGCACTTTTATGTTGCATTAGGATGCATGCTACATCCATCCTCCTGAGTCTATTTTTGGTTGGGTGTATTTTGAATTGTATTCTCATCCATTCTTTGTGTTATTATCTTCATGATGGTGGCATACCTCATACGAGCATGTGTGCATGCATTTGTCAGTGACTTGCGAGGCCTGATCTTTTGTGGTAATTTTAGGAGTTATGATCATTGGGGTTGGGTTGGGAATATGCATGCCTATGGGCACTCATCATTAGATAAGCATGGGTAGGGTAGGGTAGCATATGGAGGGGGCTTCTATCATGAAACTTGATGTTTATGGTGCCATAGGGTTGGCATAAGAAGTTTTAACTAAGTGATAACTAAATAAAACACTAGGTGGTAATAAAATTTAAGATAATAAAAATGCTTCAGTGTGAGAGCCTTCCATTGGGAAGTTGAGTCTGCACAATTCCAAGCTTGGGCTTTTGGATGCTAAGTGACTCTTTATGATGTCAACCCCTACATAGCAACCTATTGAGCATCTAATCAGGACTTGTAGTTTACACATTGTCTTAGATCTTGGTTTTAGTCATCATTACTGTCTAGTGTGAGTGATAGCCATGGATGTTTTCTTTGAGTGTGTTTGTGGTTGGATCATTATCTCCATTAGTAAAGCAAGAGTGGACCTATGGGTTCCACATGGTTGGGAGGTGTAGCTACCTTCGCCACTACTGGGATCGGTGTACAGAGGCAGTCTATCATCCCAATGTGATCATTGCTGGATGTTTTCACTTGGTACTTCAGGCTCCAAAGTATGCTTTCTTTTGATTTATGCTTTCATTAGAATGCTTGTATATCATTTTTAGATGATGTTAGTATTGACAGATTTCCTCATTGTGATGTTTAGCATATGATTTTATAAAGTTATCTTCTTACTTGGACTATCTATTACTTTTGGTTTAGCATGTTAGATTTCCTGTTCTTATGATGTTATAATGCTTTAGTAGTGACATCCTTATAAGACAACTCTGACTATCTAGTTGGTAGTTTGGGATGTTACGCGTGGGGGATGGCTAGGACTTTTGAGGTCTTATGATGCTATTATGGTTGGGAGGAACCATGCTCTTAGTTTTTTGTTTTTAGTATTATGTGATGTTTCTTCAAGTTTTACCCTTCACTGCTTTGTTAGATGTTTAGATTTAGACTTCCTCTTTCTATCTTTCAGTTATTTGATTGAGCGTCCTTACCTTGATATGTGGATTTGGTACTCCCTAGTGTGGAGGAAATTTATTCCTTAGCTTTTTTATTTTTTGGTTTCTATCATGTTGTTTTGGATTCTCGTGCAAAATTGTACATTCTCATGTAAGAATGCAAAAGCTCGAGTTGTGTGTTGAGTTTTCTTGAATAGCTTCTAGGACTTTCTCATACAAAAACCCACACCATTTTTTGGGTGCTTTGGTTGCTGGGCCAAGTGCTTCCTCATGCCCTTTGATGCATTTCTTCATGTGAAAGGTAGATCCTCCCATGTAGTGTTGCACTTCCTCATGTGAGATTTTGTTAGTCTGTTGTCCTTGCATGAAAAATAGGGGGTATCTCCACTAGCTTTTGGGGAACATATTTTGGTGTTTTAAGTACCCTTTGGGTTTGCTAGTGTTTCCTTGCTTTTGTAGTTTGGAGATTTTAGGTTCTGCTACTATAGTGATTTTTTCTCCTTTAGTTGGTCATGTCAGTTTGGTAGGTGTTTAGAGATCCATTGGGTCAGGATATTTGGTTAGTCTTTCATTGCAATCTTCATGATCCTTGTATGATGGTTTCCATGTACACTCATACTTGTAAAGAAAAAATTATTTTGGCCTATATTATCCTTGTTCCAAGGATCTCTAGGTGGAGCATTACATTACAATAGGACATGTTGGTTGCTAGTTGATGGCATATTTTATCATTAGGAAATCTATGAATTCTAAGTCTCTTTACTGCGATTTTGTATTTTTTATCTGTGTACTATTGGAACATTTTTAGGTGATTGGATATAATCTCGTATTGGCTCCCTCTCCCTATCAACCTTGGGTCAAGTGGTATTAGAGCAAGGTTTTCTTTCCTTGTGAGTTTGGGATAATGGAAAATCCTAGTTTGGATTGGTTCTAGGGTGGTAGATTTGGAATCTAACCTATAACTTGTAGAAGGTTATGATCTTGTAGGACCTATTGTCAAGATGGTTCAAGGTAGAGGAAATGTAGATCATGCATAATGGATATGTTGAGGTTGAATGCAGTGAGACATGAAGATGTTGAGACAACCTAGAGAAGAGGTTTACATCTTAAGGATGTTACTAATGATGAAGAAGTATTACCTAATCCTAATCCTAACCCCAAAGTAGAACAAGATGAAGAGAGGCTTATGAGATTTTTATCTAGGGATAACTCTAGACCTACTATTGAAGTTGCTTTCTATGATGGAGGACTTGAGACTAATGATGTATTGGAGTGTATCTTTGAGATGGATAAGTACTTTGAGTATGAAAACACTCTTGATAATAAGGAGGTTAAGATAATAGTCACCAAGTTGAAGGTTTGAATGCTTCAGTTTAGTGGGATCATTTGTAGATTGAAATACATAAAAGAGAAAAATAAAATATCAAGACTTAGGAAAAGATGATTTGAAAGATGACAAAGAAGTTCCTTCCCATATATTATTATGTTAATCTATTGAAGAGAATGCAAAATTTGATACAAAAGGACATGATTGTGAAAGAATACACTGATTAGATATCAAATTTGGAAATGTGGATGATGAAGTTTAGAATGTGGTTAGATACCTAAATATCTTAAGGAAATGAATTCAAGATGAGATTAGTTATGTTAATATGGATAACATGGAAGACGCATATCAATATGCCTTGAAGACTAAAGAAATATTGACAAAGAAGCATAGGCATAATCTATGTAGAAAGCAGAATATTTGATAATACAATGCAAGATAAGGAGAAGACTGAAAGAAGAACCTACTAAAAAGAGAGGTAATTACACTAGAGGCAGCTATACTAGTTACTCTAGGAATAATAGTGGTGGTAAAAGAGAAGAAAGGTCTTGGTTTATGGGAATTTTCTTCAAGTGTGGAGAAGAAGGATATAGGGCCTTTGAATGTACTATTTTTGGCAAGAAGATTGGAGGTAGTAGCAAAAATAAGTTGGCTTGTGAAGAAGTAGTTGAATCAACTAATGAACTTGAGCATGGTGAGAACTTGATGTTGCAAAGAATCTTGTGGAATGAGGAAACTGATGAAGAACCTATTCTAAGAAGAAATTGATTCAAGACTAAGTGTAATATTTCTAGACAATGTTTTGAAGTACTCATTGATAGTGGGAGTTCAGATAACCTTGCACCAGAGGAGTTTGTTAATAAGTTGTAGTTGCAGTGGTTGAGCCATCCTAAGCCTTAGCATGTTTCTTGGATCCATAAGGAGCATAAGTTACTTGTAAGTGAGAAATTCCTTGTCAAGTTCAAAATTAGAAATTATTACAATGAAGTATTCTGTGATATTATGCCTATCAATTGTTGTCATATTATCTTGGATAGACCTTCATAGTATGATAGACAAGCTTAGCATGATGGTATATTGAATTAGTATATGATTTGGGTTGATGGAAAGAAACAAGTTTTGTTTCCTTTAATAAAGAAACATAATGAGAATTATTATACCATAGTAAGAGTATTTTTGGTTGAAAGAAATTATTTTGTTAAAGATGTAAAGGAGCATAATGTTTGTTTTGCCTTAATTCCTTGGAAGAATGAGAACAAGATGAACTTGAACATGCACTTGAGATTGAATTTTTTTGGCTGAATTTCACCTAGTACTTTCATGAGATTGATGAAAGAGGTTTTGAAGAAATTCTTGAGTAAGTTTTTGATTGTATATCTTAATGAAATCTTGATATTCAAAAAGACCAAGGAAAAATACTTTGAGCATATTAGAAAATTAATGTAGAGATTGAAGGAAGAAAAGTTGAAGGAAGAAAAGATACTGATTAACTTGAAGAAAAGGTCATTTATGAAGGAAGAAATTGTGTATCTTGGTTTTTTAATTTCAATCGATGGTTTGAAGATGCATCCTCAAAAGGTGAAATGGTATAGGAGCACCTAGGGACTTAGTTCAACCCCTATATGATTTTTTCTTGTAAGTAGCCTTGGATAAGCCACTGAATAATAAGGACTAAAATGAAATCCAAGGTGCGTGTTTTAGTCTTGAAGGAAGTCAGGACAAGTGTGGCAAAGTTTTTCCAAAGTATTGTCAAATGTTGTCATGTAAACAAGTTGTCAACATGGGTCAAAGTTGGTCAAATAGAGAATTGAAGTCAAATAAGTGTGGAAATAGTTGAAATGGTACAATGAGGGTGTAATCATGTTTGATTAATCATTATAGGCCCATTTTAGGTGGTCATGGGCACAAAAAATTTCAAAGTGCTCAAAATGCAAAAGTTGTCAATAACAACATTGCAACATTTCAATGTTGTCATGGCAACATTGACAACATTTTGCAAACTACTCAAGAATCAATTGTTGGTTTGAAGAAATTTTTGGAAAACATGCATAAGAAATATATAAGATTATTCCAAGTCAAAGAAAAATGATGGAGTTTCATTTGTATGAAACTAATTAATGAAATCATACTATTAGCCTAAAAACCTATCATAGTCACCTTGCACCTCAAGCATCTACAGTTTAATCAATTTACTTGAGAGTGTCTTAAAGGCATGATAAAATAAGGAATTTCATCTACTTATTTTGTGTGTTTTAAAGGTTTATTTTCTATTTTTTTGGTAGGCGTGAATAAAATCTTTCCTTTGTGACTAGTTCACTGGCCTATATAGAGTAGGAAGACTTAGAATGACTCTAACTTGAAATCCAATGGTTGGATTAGTATAGATTCTTGGAAGCTATTAGGGAATTGTATGTACATTATAAATATGGAATTTGGAGTGATAACTTATAGGTTTTCTATTTTTAGCATAAATCCTTAGGCAAGTTCGGTAATACTCGGCTAGCTAACTTCACTATTGCAGAGCTTTGAAGTATGGTTTAATGCATTGGTCTTTGTAATTCAAGGCTATGGAGATGTAGAGTAATGTTTGGAGGATCATTGAGTAGGGTTTGGAGAGAAGTTGATTCCATTTTCTTGTCATTTGAATCCCTTTAAGATTAGACAACACAACCAAGCTAGAAATCCTTAATATTAGGCCCATATCTAGGAAGGAGGCGTACTGATAGTTCAAAACCCTAGAATACTAAGAATCTTAAAGTTTATTGAAAAGGGTATTTAGAATGGTGATTATTTTCTAGCTTTATTAAGGAAGTTTTAGAGTTAAAGTCCAAAAACCTCATATATACACCTAATTAGGCTAAAAGGCTACTAGGCCAAATTCCAAAGGTTTGGAGAAATCGATAAAAAAAACTATGGGAGATGAGAATAGAGTAACACAAAAACTAATGTAAATAAGTGGTAAAGAAGCCCGTCCATATAGATGTGAGTTGTTCATGATCATGGTGATATAGTAGAGGACTTAGTGCATTGATCCCAAAAAACAAAGTGAAAGGAGTGTGAAGTGCTAGATTGGTAGAAAGGTCCTTAGAGTGAGACGAGTTGTAGAAGGAATTCCTCTAGTATAGGATCATAGAGGAAACCCTAGTAAGGCCCAGAGAATGGCCTTAAAGAGTCTTAAAAGAGATTAGGGATAAATGAAGGATCCTCCCTATCAAATTGGTATTAGAGTCTAAATATTTGGGTTGAGTATATGTAAAATTTTGATAGTAAACCAGTGGGTAAGAGAACAATGGTAACTAATGCAAAATTAGCCAAGGAAGTAATAGAGAAAAAGGAGGAGAATAGACTCCTGAAGGAAGCCCTAGAGGATATGAAGAATAAGTTAGATGAAGTGGTAGAGATAACTGAAAAAGTCAAGGAGAAGTTGAAGTATGGTGAAGAGAAGGGTAAGATAGTGGATCAAGAAGATGAAATCCCTAAACTTGACCTACTTCTATATAAGGAACCATTCCTTAGGTCCATCAAAGCATTGGGTGACAAAGCTCTTGAAGAGATACCATTATTTAGTGGAAAGATGGATTCTAAGTTAGGTTTGTAATAGGTAGAAGGCATAGAAAATCACTTTAAATGTGAAGGGGTTATTGAAGCCCAAAAAGTGAAGGTGGCCATCTCTAGATTGAGGGGACCAAACTTGACTTGGGGGAAGTTTCTTCAAGAAAAAATAGAAAAGGAGGAAAAGAAACCAATAGCTAATTGGAAATATATGGTGGCCAATATAAGAGCAAATCACCTACCATAGGATTATGAGATCCAACTTCAAGAGAAAAGACAAAACCTCAAGAAAAGGGACATGGATGTTTCTGCATTGTTGAGCTGTCATTTTGCATAATGCTTAATGACATGAATCCTTTCAAACTCCTCTCTTGAAAAGCTAATCTGGGCTCAACTCAAAACTTCTAAGTGATCTTGTGATCTACTTAAATTCACTTAATTGAAGATAAATGTGTATGTTCACAAGGAGGCCTTTGCTGGTTCCAACCAATTTTAGACAAGATTTTTGATCTATTGTTTGAAAAGTAACCACAAAAGAGAAATACTTTTGGTATTTTTTGTTTTATGATGAATGCAATTTATTTATCCAACTATATGAATTCCTATTTTAACCAAGTGTGAGTGAAGAAAATAAAAAATACAAGGTAATGAGAGATTAAAGAAAATAACTTGAAAGGGAAATTCCTAACGGACATAAACCATAGTAACAACACGTCTATGAGTTAAATTGTCGAAAAGATTGGGTAGGAAACCAATGAAAATAGAAGCAGTTCCTCCTTAATACCATTGATACAATCATCAATGGGAACTCAATAATAATTGAAAGATGTTTCACTTCTCATCAAATCATAAGGCCATGAAAAGTGTGCTCATGTGAGACATGAAGCTATGCAGGAACAATAGGTGATCTTTTATCCAACTCAGTACATCAACATAATTCATTAACATGAGGCAAACACCAAAACTAAAAGGTTGCACAATCATAAAAACATAATAAAACCATTGGCTCCATTATTATTCATGAACATGCATTCACAAAAATAACACACTCCAAAAAGAATAACTACACTCAAAATGAGAGCATTACATCAAAATAATATCCTGGAGTACATATTACATCCATGTATTTATAAGAAATCATCTCCTCTTTTTGTGTTGGGATTGAGAGCTCTTAAAAGAAAAACACATGCTAAAAACTAATAAAACAAAGCTAATTATATACAAGCTAACTCTCTAAATGGTGCTAAGTAGGTCTACACCCTTGTTTATATCAATTAATTGGTGTGTGAGCCATTACATGACTTAAAACAATGAAAGAAGAAGCAGCTAAGAAGAAGGAAGTTGAAAGAGGATTTGAGAGTCATTAGAAGCTCTAAAATTGGAATCTTGACCTTCTTTGGGTGTTTCCAGGAGTTGAACTATTGTCAAAATACATTTTTGGTGCATGGAATGCTCTAAATTAGGAATTGGTAGTTAACTATTAGAACACTTATCTTTTTTCAAAATTGTTGGTGCACCTCTATGAATAACACACCTATGCACCTGTGCACCTTCACACCTTGCACACCTTGTGCACCTATGCAACCTGATGAAAGGTTTCAAAAATCTAAAATTTTCCCAAATGTCAAAATTGAATTTCTAGCATCTGAGTTTTTTCCTTCCTTATCCCAAACTGATGTCTGGATGTCTTCTCTTGAATTTCTCTACGATCTTCATTACCTGGATAGCTTCTAGAAAATCCAAAGCTCCATATTTATCTTTAACTATTTATGGGTAATTGGTAACCTCCATATGAGTTTTTTCAAAATCCTCAAGTTTAGTGTCCAGTTCCAACAATACCTCTTTAGTCTTAAATGCTTTCCTAGCATCTTCATCTAACAAAGCATCCTTGAAAGTTCTTTAAAATTTTTTGACTACTGATTAGACTAAATTGAGCTTGGTTTTGGACTCATGTTCAAAAATGTCAAGGTAGGCAATGTCATAATACTTCTTTGCTTCCAAAATGTGCTCTTGAGTATGGTTTCTTATCTCTTCATATAGTGACTCCATGACTTTATTACCAACAACTATCTTCTGTATCAAATCCTTGAGTTTATCAAGATCTTCCATTGTATATACGTCCATGAGTGTATGATATCTTTGACCTTTTATTAATGTGAACATCTATAGGTCTTTTTCCCAGATATGTGCCTCATCCATCAATCAAAAATCTTGGTTCACTATGGACAATAGTTTATCCACACTTAATTGAATATAGTGTAATAGGTTAAATTTTTCTTGTATTATTTGACCACCCTTTTCCTCAAAATTATCATGCCATTACTGACATGCCCCAAAAAATGAATCCATCTATACAATCCCCTTCTCCTTTTTCTCTAGTGCTACAACAAGAGTGATCTCTGGATGATCCAGGTCTATTGGGCTCACTATTCCATTCAGATAGCCTCTCATAGGCTCATTTTGTCTCCGCAACATCAAGAATTTAGAGTCATCTCTATCCATATGCTTAAAAACCTCTTTGATTCCCATAGTAATAAGTACTTTGGTGGTATCTACTGTAGGCCTTCCTAATAGGACCTCTCTAATTTTATAGTCATTAGTAGTCAAATCCTTAGTGTCAGCATGTGGAAGAGGGATGGCTATGCATGCAAGAAAGTCCTGACCTTGGTTCTTCATAATGAAGGCTAGTGATTGTACATCACCCATAGATGGTTCATGCTTCTTGATGGATTTTACTACCTCATCCATTCCCTCCTCAATAAATACATTCAATTACCTCTTCTATTGAACCATGACCTCCCTCTTCAGCCAATTATGTTTAGTGCCTATTGGAGACATATATTTGACTGAAGAAGGGCTTTGCACTACAGGTTCCTTTCCCTTATTAGTCCTCTCTAGAGTCTTTTATTGTTGAGAGAGATCACCAGTTTGAGTCTATGTATATTCTTGGGCTAAGGTCCCAGCCTTGGTATCATGATGAGTTTTTTGAGGTTCCCTCATGTATTTTCCCATCCTTGATACTTCATTGACTTGCATTTGCTAGGGCTCTTCTTTCTTTGCCCATGAGATGATAGTGGTGGTAGGCCCACAAGTAATTGAGGTAGAGGTGGTAATTGGTTCCAATCCTCTCCTAGGGATTGACTCATAGGATTATCTTGTATCTTCTCTACCACCATCTTAGTGCTCACCGAAATCAAAATTTGAGAGGTCAAAGACATCTATCTCTTGACCTTCCATATGTATGATCCACTGTTTCTACTTATCCTCTGAAGTAGTAACCTAAATAGGTTATTTTGGAATAGATGGTGGAGTTATAGTGGAGCTTCTTTTTCTTTTCTCTTTTGTGGCTCTAGCCATGTGAGTCCTTTGACTCAAGGGGACATATTCAATTTATTCCCCTTCTTCTTCTTCTTCTTCTTCTTTAGCTTTAGCTTCTAGAATTATTTCAGGCACATGTGGGGGAAGAGTATTTTTTTTCTTCAATCTTCTCCTACATGTCCCTCCCATAGTGGGGTCAACCTTGGCCTTTTTAGGAATTGAGGGGGATGCTTCTTCCTCTTAACTTGCTAGTGACACCTTCTATTCTTCCTCTTTTTGTTCTAGTTGCTATTCCTATCCAGGTGGAGGTTCTATTGGAAGCATGAATGCTAATGATATTCATATGGGGGAGTATTGTAGAAACATGATCATATCATTATCATGATGATACATTGTACATTCATGACTGTGTTTGTCATTGATGTCAACATTGCAATTTTATGTGGTATTTAACAGAAGAATAAAAGAAAGATCAAGTTGGTATGGATAGATCATTGAGTACATTTAGTAGTGAGGTTAATGGGAGATACTACTAAGTGTCTAGTATATGCAATTAAAATTGAAAATATAGAATATTAAGTCTGGAAGAAGTTAGGCAAGTTTTGGTGAAAAGTGTTCTGAGATAGAGTTTAGAGAGGCATGTTCTAGTAAACTTGTTATATCTCTTAGTAGATTTGTTATTCTAAGAAGCCAAAGTTAAAGATGTGAAGAAGACATGTTGGAGATGACATGGTTAAGTTTTCTCATCATAATGTTACATGTACATAAAGATATTCAAGTTGCAAAATGGAAGATTAATGTTATCGATAAGTGTAACATGTTCTTAATGTGGTCCTATAATAATTAATTAAGAAGGTGTAATAGCTGACTCAGGGAATTTTTTTATTGATTCAAATTAAAGGAAGGAAATTTTCCTTTATCATGAGTATGAAGTGAAGTGATTATAAGAAATATAAAGAGAGAAATGTGAAGTTGAGCAGAGCAAAGTGGAAGTGAAGGAAACTTCATTGCCAAGGTTTTATTGTGTGATCTAGAGTTGGATACTTGGATCCAAGGTTTGTGACCTAGTCTACAAGGTTTGACAATAACTATTCTAGTTGACAGGATAGAGGAAAGAAGTCAAAGTATAGTACATAAAATTATTCTAAAAAGAATAGTTAAGAGATCAGTTGGATAGTGAGTTCAGTGATCTTGCTTTGGAAGTTGTTTGGGTAGTGGGTCCTTCTATCTTCTACAACTTCTAACAAGGTTGGAATCTTTTAACAAGGATTAAAAGTTTCCTAACAAGGACTCATATGTACTAAATGTTGTAATATACTCCTAATAGGGTTCATCCTCTTATAAGGAATATTTATATTAGTACATCATCTTGTGGGCATCATTCCCACTAGGGTTTTCCCTCTGATCAAGGGTTTCCCTAGTTAATGTATCTGGTGTAATTGTGTATGTGCATCTTGTTATGATTTCTATTTAATTTTATTGAATGGATAAGATTGTTTAAGGTTGATAAATGTTTTAATTATTGGATAACTGATTCAACTCCCCCCCTCTAAGTTATCTTGGAGGACTTATTTCTAATAATTGGTATCAGAGGATCAGGTCCTTGAAGATAAAGTTTAACAACATTGGGAGATCCATGGAACACATGTTTAGGAAAGATAGTCCTACATCTAATAGAGGAAATTTTGACACCTGGATGGTGGAAATTCTTGGTGAGTTATCAGATTTGTGTAAAGAATAGAGCATTGAGTTTTTAGATCTAGAATCCTTCTATTGTATACAAAAGAACATAAGCTCAAGAAAAGATAGATCTAGATCTAAAGAAGACATAAAGATAAAGGAAGGCACTGATCTACTTATGAAGAGAGAACTAGAAGGTATGCAAATTTTTATTTGTTGGACATGTAGAAAATTTGGTCTTTTTTTGACTATGTGTCCTAAAAGTATAAGAAAAACTACAAAGAGTTTTCTTTTTGATAAAGTTGAAGAATTTAGAACAAGTATGAAAAGATCCTTGAAATACTATTTTTATGAGTCTAGATTGGTTAGTGAAGAGAAAGAAATAGAAGAAACAATTTTGGAGACTATTTTTGAAAGCACAAATGTGAGAGTTGATGATAAATTTAGGATTCAAGAAAGAATAGTTGATTACAATTTAGATGATGATTTTGTCACTAAATCAATGAATGATGAAGTTTAACTTGAGACTAATAATGATTTTCAAAATGAAGGAGATACAAGGAAGAAACAAAGCTTAAAACCTTCAACAAAGCTAAGAGATGAGATAGAAACTCCTACTTTGGGTAAGAATATGACAAATAATCATCCACCCGAGCTGATCATTGAAAGTAGAGATAAAGGTGTGATGAAAAGAAGAAAAATAAATGAAGAACTATGTTTGATATCTCAAGTTAAACCTAAGAAAGTAGATGAAGCATGGAAAGATGACTATTGGAAGCAAGCTATGAAAGATGGTTTGGATCAGATAGTAAAGAATGAGACATGGGAATTGGTCCCAAGACCAGCAGACAAGAATATGATAAGAACTAAATGGATATTCAAAAACAAGATGAATGAACAGGGTGAAGTTGTAAGGAACAAAGCAAGATTGGTATGTAAAGGTTACTCATAGAAAGAAGGAATAGACTATGATGAGACTTCTGCTCCTATGACAAGAATAGAAGTAGTAATGTTATTCTTAGCATATGCAACATATAAGAAATTCAAACTATATTAGATGGATGTCAAGTCCACATTTTTTAATGGAGAAATTGAAGAAGAGGTGTACATAGAGAAGCCTAAAAGTTGTCCTTTGATAGATGACAAGGACATAGTATGAAGACTAAAGAAAGCATTGTATGGCTTAAAGCAAGCACCCAAAACCTGGTATACAAGGTTGGACAAGCATTTGACAAATCTTGGATATAGAAAAGATATGGAAGATAATAATCTATATTGGAAATAAATTGATGATGGATTGATGATTTTGGTAATATTTGTTGATGATATCATATTTGGAGGAAATGATAATGAAAGTGACAAGTTTGTAGAAGAAATGAAGAAGGGATTTGAAATGAGCATGATAGGAGAGATGCAATATTTTCTAGGATTACAAATTGTGCAAGATAAAGAAGGAATCTTTATTTCTAAGACTAAGTACTTGAAAGATTTACTAAAAAGGTTTAGTTTGGAAATATATAAACCCATTGAAACACCTATGGTAACTAGACACAAGTTATCTACAAAGGATGAGACACCTACTATTGAGAAAAAGAAGTACAAATCAATGATTAGAGGATTACAATATTTGACTTACATAAGGCCAAATATAGAAAATGTAGTTGGAATTTTTGCAAGATTCCAAGCTAATCCCAGAGAAGCACATTATGTAGTAGTCAAAAGGATATTTAGATACCTGAAAGGAATACCAGAGTTGGGATTATGGTATGGTAGATCTAAAGATTTCACTCTAAATGCTTATGTTGATTCTGATTGGGCAAGCAGTATGGATGAAAGAAAGAGCACCAGTGGTGGAGCCATATTTCTTGGAGGAAAATTGGTTTCTTGGTTAAGCAAGAAGCTCACAAAGTACAACAAAAGAAGAATATATTGGAGTAGCAAAAAATTGTAATCGAGTTATTTGGATGAAGTAGATGCTAAAGGATATAAGGATAGAATTCAATGAACCTATTGTCATACATTTTGAAAACACAAGAACAATAAATATGTCTAAGAATCTAGTGTTGCATTCTAAGACCGAGTACATTTCTATAAAGTATCACATGTTGAGAGAGAAAGTTGTAGAAAAGAAAATTAGATTGGAATACGTGAGCACTAAAGAAGATTGCAAATATCTTCAATAAGCCTCTTCCCAAAGAGATTTTTGAGTATTTGCAAGGTATGCTAGGGGTTATGACCCTTCCTGCATTAGAGTAGATGATGCAAGAGTGCATCCGTCTAGTGTAATAGAGCACTATTATTTGTCTAGACTGAATTCTTATGCTTCCTATATGGGGGAGTATCTATGATGGACATAGTCATCTAGGATTCTTCTTGGATGTTGTTTTGAATAGTGTCTTTAGACACTTGAGTTAGTCAAAAATAGTTGTTGCAGAGATTGTTGGTTGCTGAAACCTTTGACATTGATGTCAATGGGGGACAAGTTTAGCATGAAAAACAATAAACAGTTTGAGTACATGTTGAAGGGAGAAGTACAACATGGAAAATAGTATGGGATAAGTACAACAAGGAAAAATAGAAAGCACATTGAGGTATATCAATGAGGGAGAATGATTGATGAAGAGGACTTAAAAAGAAAGATTAATAGTCTTTTGTAGTTGGTATTTTTCGAACTATATGTTTTTCATCTATATTGCTATCAATGCAAAAGGAAGAGATTGTTAGAAGCATGAATGCTGATGATATTCTATGGTGGAGTATTGTAGAAACATGATCAAATAATTATCATGATGATATGTTTCATTCATGACTATGTTTGTCATTGATGTCAACATAGCAGTTTTCTATGGTATTCAATAGAAGAACAACAAAAAGATCAAGTTGGTATAGATAGATCATTCAATACATTCAACAGAAAGGTTAAAAGGAGATACTACTAAGTATCTAGTATATGCAGCTAATCTTCGAAGAACAAGATATTAAGCCAGCAAGAAGTTATGCAAGTTTTGGTAAAGAGTGTTCTGAGATAGAATTTACAAAGGCATGTTCTAGTAAACTTGTTATATCTCTTAGCAAATTTGTTATTCTTAGAAACTAAAGTTAAATATGTGAAGAAGATGTCTTGGCAATGATGTGGTTAAGTTTAGTTGTCATAATGTTATGTGTACAAAAACATATTCAAGTTTCAAGATAAAAGATTAATGTTATTGCTAAGTGTAATGTGTTCTGAATGTAGTCCTATAATAATTAATTTAGAAGGTGTAATAGCCAACTTAGGGAATTTTTTATGAATTTGATGTAAAAGAAGGAAATTTTCCTTTATCATGATTATGAAGTGAAGTGATTGTAAGCAATACAAAGAGTGGACTGCAAAGTGTAGCAGAGTAGAGTGGAAGTGAAGGAAGCTTCATTGCTAAGGTTTTATTGTGTGATCCAAAGTTGGATACTTGGATCCAAGGCTCGTGACCTAGTCTACAAGGTTTGATAGTGACTGGTTCAGTTGATAGGATAGAGGAAAGAGGTTAAATTAAAATACATACAATTATTCTACAAGGAATAATTGAGAGATTAGTTGGACAATGAGTTCAATGGTCTTGCCCTAGAAGCTATTTGGACAATGGGTCCTTCTCTCTTGTACAAATCCTAATAGGGTTGGAATCTTCTAACAAGGATTTAAAGTCTCTTAATAGGGACTCATGTGTACTAAATGTTGTAATAGATTCCTAATAGGTTCCATCCGACAAGGAATATTTATATTAGTACATCATCTTGTGGGCATCATTTTCATCAGGGTTTTCCCTATGATTAAGGGTTTCCCTAGTTAACATATCTAGTGTAATTGTCTATGTGCATGCTGTTATGGTTTCTATTTACTTTGATTAAATGGATAAGATTTTTTAAGGTTGATAAATGTTTTAATGATTGGATAACTAATTCACCCCCCCTCTCAGTTATATTGGTGGACTACTATTTCTAATAGGCACTTGCTTAGTCTATTGGACTTGAGCTTCTAGCTCATCTCAAGGCTCTACTTGTTCATGATTTTAGTATGCTTGTTGAGGCAGCTAGGCTTGAGCCATTTATTTCTTACCCTTTTCCCTTCTCTTCATTTTCACTCCTCTATCTACTTCAAAATACTCAACTTCTCGCTCGTATTGATGAACCATTTTTGGCTTCACTGGGGATTGAGCTGGGAAAGTTGGTTTTGTAACCTTTACACCTTTGCCTTTATTAGGTCATGCTTTAGCTTGTAGAGAAACAATTTGTGGAAGTGGATCAAGTTTAAAAGGCTTCTTGATCCATTCCATTGTTAGTTGGACTATGTGGTAGGCTCTATTGTTGATGTCCTCATTCTCATCCCTACCAATCTTTGCATTAATGATCGACTTGTCATAGAATTTGTCCCAATTGTACAATGGATCCAAGACATCTCAAGTGTCTTTCTCGACAACCTTGAGTAGGATCTTCATTTTCAAGGCCTTTTCTACCAGATATAGTCATTCTACAATAATTCCTTACTAAGAAATCATAGTTGTTTATTGCATTAATCTAGTGGTCCTCTAGTGCATCTTAATGCATGAACTACTTCCCTGCCAGATGCATGAACATCTCTATGTTTTCTAAAAAAGGGAAAAGGGAGTTTTACTCTACTAAGGGATACAAATCACATTCTAAATTGAAGGTCATGATTTCTTGTTTCTGCTTGATCTCAGAAGCACCTATGGTGATTGGCTATACTTATGTCTTTGTATGTTGTTTCCTCACTCTGTCATATGTAGATGTGAGTTGCCTGGAGATCTCCAACAATATGAGCCCATATAATGGATATCTTAGGAGCTTCAGATTCACTTGTGTGCCTACAACCATAAGGTATGTGAATATTTTGAATTGAATGTAGTAGGCATGGATATTTGTGATTTTGGCTACTGCCTCTACTAATATCCATTGGAATAATCACCCTCTATGAATCAAATGATTGCTAATATAAAATTTTCATTCACTATCCTATACTCTTTGCTCTGATATGAAAGTTTCTTCTTTACCAACTAAAGATATACTATATAAGGCCATGCATTAACATCTTGCATGCTACATCTTTTGTAAATTCCTGAGTAGTTGGTTGTTCTAGTTGCCAGTAAGTACACAAAATAAGATGTTATGTAGAATTTGGGTTAGCCTTAACAACTATTAGCTTCTCATTTAGGTTATTTCTTAACATTGTGGCCCAATCAATTGGTATCTTGGTCGTCCAAATGGTTTCTATGAAATGGACCATCCAAATCAAGATGTCTAGCTACTGGTAGACCAATGACTCTACTTAAAAGCACAATGGCATAACCCATGTCATCCTTAATGTATCCTAGAGTCATGTCTACCTTGCTGACTTTTTGGCCCACTGGTGTTCTATCAATCAATACTGGTGATTGGATTATCTCCTTGGCTTCCTTCTCATGATCCTGATACTATCTTTTTGATCCTTCATAAGATATGTGTACATATTGATTGACTCTGGGAAAGTGGACTTTCTGAATGTTTTGAGGTTGGAGGTTAGGGATTATCTCACTTGTGACATTCTTGACAACCTTCTCTTCAGTGACATTTTGGTGAGAGCCATGATGAGTTCTAAAGACAGCATAGAAGTAGGATGTGACACTACATTAACTAACCCTCATTAGATGAGTGCTAACATCATTGCAAATATTTCTCTTGGCTTATTAAAAATGGTAAGGGATGTTGGAATAATTTTAGAATAACTAGGGGCTGAATTAGTTATCTAAGGTCCAGATGTATAATTAAAACTTTTCACAACTTAGTGAACCCATGAAACATTTATACCCATGCATGTATCCATTAGGTAATTACCACAACTTGTATGTTACTATCAAATCAACTTACAGAAATCTAAAGCATGAAACACAACACATTCATTAACATACTTGACACAATGATTTACATGGAAATCCAATTTGGGAAAAACCACCAGTAACATGATACTCCTTTTCACTCTTATGAAGTGATGCCCTATGAAAGGCCAACCTTATTAAAGGTTACAATACACATTGTTAAATGTGACCTGATTAAGGGATTCCACTCACCATGTTAAAAGTGAGCCTTGTTAGAGGACTTTAGGCCATTCACTTGGAAGACTACCCAGTTAAATGATTTTCAAATAACTATTAGGTCAACCTTAGTCCAAAGGATTTACTCTAGACTAATACAATTGTTAGAGAGTAATAGTAGAGCTTTGATCTAATACAACTTACAACTTCTCTTGCAGATAATAGATCTCTATTTAGTCCTCAATTCTGCTTGGCCTTCATATTTGTAGCCTTGACAGCTTGTTCACCCTTCAAGCATTCATATCCTTAAGCCTTCTTGCTTAACATGCAATTGCAGACTCCTCTTGGGTCACTTGATGAAGCAAAACCTTCAATTCCTTCTCCTCCTTAGGTTCTTGCACATGAAAAAAACAACTTTTTCTTCATGACCAGACATTCCCATAAATATGATATTAGGATATTTTCCTTCTCATTATCCATCATCCAAATTAGGGTTTTTGGATGAATTAGGTAGGATACAATGTATCTACCCCATAACTTGTCTTCTCTAGAAATTTCTCCTAGAATCTATTAGAATTCACCTCAAAATGGTTTATATCAATCTTCTAATGCTTGATACATACTACATTACTCAACATCAATTGTAAAATCACTCAACATCAACTGAAGTTCACTGATGCTCGGCATCAACTAAACTTTACTCAACATCAACAATTTTTCTTGGCATCCACGAGAGTTTTTTCTCACTTAGCTCCAACTAACTTTTTTCTCAGCTTGCACTAACTTTTCTTGACACCTACTATCTACTCGATCAAGCTTTTTTTAACTTGTTCTTCTAAAATTTCTAAGTGTAGCCAACATTTTGTAACCTTAAGTAGATCACTACTACATCATGTCATCACTATCTTAATTGATCCTTGTACTTCATTACATAATCATAACTCAACCTTTCCTCTAGGGGCTATTGTTACCTCTTATTGATCGAATCCTCTTCATCAATCAACTAAGTGATAGTAATTGAATCTTATAAGTAGTTGTCTTACTAGTAAATAGTAGATTTGATATCATTGACAAAATAATGATTGAAACACATATTATTCTTCAACAATCTCCCTCTTAACAATCTCTCTTAACAATGATCTTTTGCAATTAGATTTCAACAATCTCCCTCTTTGGCATTGATGGAAAACCAAACTGATCAACCAAGTCAATCAAATGATGAACATCTTGTTCAACCAAAAAATAATTTGATTGCATTAAAATAGTAAGGCAATACCAAAAGGAATAGTTGTATTGAAATTTCTCCCTCTATCAACAACTTCCATCTTTTGATTAGGTTACAAATCTCTTTCTTATAACTCCCTCTAAGTTCTTGTTTGTATCTCCCTCTTACTAGGTAGATTAGGATTTCTTCCTCTAATATTAGTTTTGTTTAGCTTCTTTTGACAAAAATCTCTTGCATTTATAAGGAATATCTCCCTTTGTGATTACACTTTCTTTCTTTGATGTACTTTCTCTATTTCTGATCAGTAAATCTCTCCTTCTAATTATGATTAGTTTAATGTGCTTTCTCCCTCTTTGTTTTGGAAACTCTTGATCAGTAAATCTCTCCCTCTTTGACAACAATTGCAAAGACATATACCAAAAATTTTTCATCTTAAAATATGTAGATATAAGCTTTTGCAGTTTCTCCAGTTTCTCACTCTATCACCTTGCTTGTGACTGATCTTAAAATTTCAGCTCTGTAACTACTTTAGGCATCTTCTAAAGCAAGATCCTCTGCATCAATGTGTATTATATGAATATCATATTGTTTGATGCAAGCCACTCCTTTTGTTCCTTAAATAGTCTTTGATAGGGGTATCACCCCTAGTTTACCTCTTAGATACTCATGAGCATCCTTAGGTAATGGTTATCTATTCCATCTTCACCTCTTTGTCTTGAACTAACTCTCTCAAATAATAATATTTGATTGCAATGTACTTTTTCTTTGTGTGCTTCACTGGATTCTTTGATATGTTGATAGCACTTGTATTATCACAATAAAGTATTATTGGTTGTGTGATTTTTTTCTTCATCCCTTTGAGTAGTTGTTTGATCCATAAAATGTTTGTGTAGTTTATAACAACAACAACATATTCAACTTTAGCAGTAGATTGTGAAGTACAACTCTGTTTCTTGCTTGTCCATGTAGCTAGTCTTTTGCCTAAGAAAAATGCTCCTCCACTGGTGCTCTTTCTATCATCAATGTTTCCAGCCCAATAAGCATCAGTATAGGCTCTCAATTCAAAATTTTCATTCTTGTTGTAGTATAGACCAAACTCTTATGTTCCTTTTAGATATCTCATTATTCTCTTCATAGCCATTAAGTGATTCTCCCTGGGATTAGCAGAGAATCTTGCAACTATCCCTATAGATAATGCAATATCAGGTCTACTGTGTACTACATATTGCAATTTTTCAATCATAGACCTATATAAAGTTTGATTCACCTCAGCTGAATCATCATTCTTTAAAAACTTGTGTCCTATCACCATAGGTGTACTTACTAGTTTTGAATCCTCTAATCCAAAAGTCTTCAATATTTCTTTGACATACTTTGGCTGAGTGATATATATACCATACTTCATCTGGTATACTTGCAATGCCACAAAAAAATTGATTTCCACAAACATAGACATTTCAAATTCTTGCTTCATTTGATTTGCAAAATCCTTACATAATGCATCTTGTCCTCCAAATATGATATCATCAACAAATATTTCAAATAGTAAAATACCTTTGCCTTTTTCTATCTTTATGTACAAATTGTTGTTATCATTAGTTCTTTGAAATCCAATCTTCACAAGACAAGTATGAAGTCTCTCATACCATTGTTTTGGTGCTTGCTTTAATCCATATAGGGATTTGTGAAATCTACATACCATGTTCTTATTGTTATCATTAATAAATCCTTCTGGCTATTCTATGTAAACTTCCTCTTCTAGTATGCCATTCAAAAATGTAGATTAACATCCATCCGATAAACTTTGAAACCTTTGTATGCAACATAAGAAAGTAGAGTTCTTAATCCTTCCATTCTAGCAAAAAGAGCAGATGTCTCCCCATAGTCAATTCCTTCTCCTTTTGCATATCCCTTGCAAACTAATCTTGCTTTGTTTCTTGTGATTTCACCATTTTCACTTAGCTTGTTTATGAATACCCACTTGGTGCCAATCACATTTTTGTTTTCTAGTCTAGGAACCACACTCCATATTTTATTCTTCTCTATCTATTCAATCTCTTTTTCCATGGCTTTGTACCAGCCTACATCTTCTAATGCATCTTTTACTATTTTGGGCTCCTTCATACTTAGCAAACATGATTCACTTCTCAATGTATTTCTTTTCATTGGCCTAACATTTTTATCTCCAATGATTTGATCATTAGGATGATGTCTTTTGCCATATTTGGATAGTCTTGGCTTAGCTCTTGTTTCTACATTTTGTCTTTTAGCTTCAAAATCACCATGTACATCTTTGTCAGGTATCTTAACATCTCTTTCATGTGTACTAATCTCAAAGTCAGAATGTGCATCCATTTCATTTTGTAACTCAACATCTAAATTCAGCTCAGTTCTTGATTGCAACTTAGCATTTACAAGATGTGACTCAGAAATTACTAATACTTGCTATTGATTTGTAACTTGATTTGCAACATCTCCTTCAACAGGCATTCCTTCATAAAAGTATACAAATGATTTGTATTCTTCTAGTTCTTTCATAGGTTTAGCCTCATGTATCTCTATAAATTCATCAAAATTCACATTTGCACTTTCCACAATTTTGTTAGTATTAGTATTTACACAATTATAATCTTTACTTCTTGTGGATTATCCAAGGAGTATACCTTCTTCACTTTTTGCATTAAGCTTTCCATTCCTAACATCTTTTAGAATGTAACACTTACTTCCAAATACTTTAAAGTATTTTATATTGGGTGTATATCCATACCATAGTTCAAAAGGTGTTGAATGTGTACCTTTCTTGATTTGCACATGGTTCAAGGTATATACAATAGTAATTACAACTTCACTCTAGTATTTTAGAGCAACATTCTTCTCCATCATAAGTGTTCTAACACAGTCCATTATAGACCCGTTTCTCCTTTCAGCAATCCCATTTTGTGAAGGGGTCCTATGGGTAGATTTATATCTTGTGATTCCTCTATCATTACAAAACATCTCAAACTCATTTGATGTGGATTCTCCTCCTTTTTTTGATCTTAATAATTTCAAACTTTTACCTATTTCTTTCTCAACTCTTGCCAAGTACCATTTAAACATTTGAAAAGAAACATATTTTTATTTCAAAAACATAACTGTCATCATCCTAGAATAATCATCAAAAAATAGCATTATGTATTTATCTCCTCTATAGCTTTGCACTTCAATTGGTCCACACAAGTTAATATGAACAATTTCTAGTATTTCTTTAGAGGTATAAGCTTTACTCTTAAAATTTGACCTTGTCATTTTGCCTAGTTGACATTGTTTTCACATTACATTATCAAGTTTCTTCAACTTGAGAAAACCTCTAACTTTCTTCATATTACTGATATTAACTAGGTCATCACAATTAATATGAAATAATCTCTTGTGCCAAAACCATACATCATCAAATTTTTCAACAAAACAAGTAGCATCCTCTATATCAAGATAGAATAGATTACTTCTAGTTTTATCACCTTTTCCAATCAATTTCTCATTTGTGTCATATATCTTGGTATTTTTGTTTCCAAATTCAACCTTACATCCTAGATTATTCAATTGTGACACACTTAACAAGTTATAATTTTGTCCTTCAACATAGTAAGCATTGTCACATGAAATCTTGTTTGTGAGTTTGGTAGAACCTTTTCCTTTTATCAAACATGGCGCATCATTACCAAATCATACACTATTTCTATCATAACAAGTTAAGGTAATGAACTTACTTCTATCTCTAGTCATGTGATGTGAGCATCCATTGTCAATGATCCATCTATCTTTTTTGTTCACACAAGTTACAAGTGCAGTCACCTCATCTTCATTGGATTTTTCCTTCATTACAACATATACCACTTCATCACCATGTTTATTAGAATCATCCCTATTTTCTTCTTCAAAAATGTAGCATGACTTCTTGCCTTTATCTTTGTAATCTCTGTTGTCATCTTCTCTTCTATTTTTATACTTGTTTCCATCTTTGTAGTTCTTCTTCTGTGTACATCTTGTAGCAATATGACCAACCTCATTGCAGTTGAAAAAAATGACGGGTAACTTACCTTTGAACTTACCTTTACCTCTATGAAATATTCTTACTAGTAGTGCTTTCAATTGTTCAAAATCTTTCTCACATATATCATTGCCACTAGATACATATTTTATCTTTCTCTTCTTCTTGTTCTTCTACTTCACCTTGTCAAAGTCCTTCAATAACAACTTGGCTTTGAATGTAGATTCAATACTCTCAAGTTTGTAATTGTCAAAGTTAGATAGCTCAAAAGTAGTGAGTCTACCTACTAATCATTCAAGGGTTAGATCATTCCCTAGAATACATCTCAATTCTTGAATTGTAGAAACTCTAATAGCATAAATAGGTAGTAATGTTCTCAAGACTTTATTTAACACAGTATCATCATCTATGTGACCAATAGCTCCTCTCATTACATTAACAACTTCTTTTATCATAGCAACATATTGAGCAATATTTTCACCTTCTTCCATTCCCATATCATCAAACTTACCTCTGAGGCTCCTAGATTCGGCTCTTTGAACATTTTTGTCTCCTACATAGATGGTGTGTAGGGCATCCCACATTTTTTTTGTAGTGTCATAGCCTTTGATATGATCAAATTTGGCATAGCTTAGGGTAGAGGCAATCTCAAACATCACCTAATTGTGCTATTTCTTCTTCTTCATATCTTTAGTAGTTAGGGCTCCAATTGGATCATGTTCCATTGTAATAGTAGATTGTGCATGATCTGGAAGTTCTCCAAGATGTAGCTTCATCAAACTTTTCCATGAAGTAAAGTTATATCTGTTGAGCTTTGGTACTTCTCTTTTTGACATCTCAATCTTTGTGCTTCTAGTAACTTAAAACTAGTCCTCTTAAGCAGATGATTCTGGTACCAATTATTGGAATACTTTTGCAATAATTGAGGGGGGGGGGGGGGGGGGGTGAATTAGTTATCTGAGGTCCAGATGTATAATTAAAACTTTTCATAGCTTAGTGAACCTATAAAATATTTATACCTATGCATGCATCCATTAGGTAATTACTACAACTTGTATGCTACTATCAAATCAACTTGTAGAAATTATGTAAAGCATGAAACACAACACATTCATCAACACACTTGACACAATGATTTACATAGAAACCCAATTTGGGAAAAACCACCAGTAATATGCTACTCCTTTTCACTCTTTTGAAATGATGCCCTATGAAAGGCCTGCATTGTTAAAGGTTACAATACATACTATTAAATATGACCTGATTAAGGGATTTCAATCACCCTATTAAAAGTGAGCCTTGTTGGAGGACTTTAGGCCATTCACTTGAAATGCCACCTGATTAAATGATTTTCAAATGGCTGTTAGGTCAACCTAATCCAAAGGATTTACTCTAGACTAATATAATTATTAGAGAATAACAATAGAGCTTTGATCTGATACAACTTACAACTTCTCTTGCATATTATAGATTTTTGTTTAGTCCTCAATTCTACCTTGCCTTCATACTTTGCAACTTTGATAGCTTGTTCACCCTTCAAGCATTCATCTCCTTAAGCCTTCTTTCTTAACATGCCATTGCAGACTCTTCTCTTGGGTCACTTGATGAAGAAAAACCTTAAATTCCTTCTCCTCCTTAGATTCTCACACATGACAACAAAAACTTTTGCTTCATGACCAAACATTCCCACAAATAGGAAATTAGGATTTTTTTCACTCATTATCCATCATCCAAATTAGAGCTTTTGGATAGATTAGGTAGGATACAATGTATCTACCTCATATCTTTTCTTCTCTAGAAACTTCTCCTAAAATCCATTAGAATTCTCTTAAAGATAGTTTACATCAAATTCTATGCCACCAGCTCATCAACCTTATCTTCCTCCTAGTTCACAAGTTTATAGAAAAAAAACTTGTTAGCTCAGATTAGGCGAATCTTCAATCTTTAACATAATGCAATAGCTCGACATTATCAAACTTCTAATGCTTGACACATACTACATTTCTCGACATCAAATATAAAATCAATCAGCATCAACTAAAGTTTACTGATGCTCAGTATCAACTAAACTTTACTCGACATCAACTATTTTTCATGGCATCCACTAGAGTTTGGTCTCACTTCGATCCAAATAACTTTCTACTCGGCTTGCACTAACTTTTCTCAGCACCTACTATTCACTCGGTCAAGCTTGGTAGATAAGCTTTGTTTAACTTATTCTTCTAAACTTTCTAAGTGTAGCCAACATTTTGTAACATTAAGTAGATTATCAATACATCATGTCATCACTGTCTTAATTAATCCTTGTACTTCATTACATAATCATAACTCAAACTTTCCTCTAGGTGCTATTGTTACCTCTTATTGATCAAATCCTCTTCATTAATCCTCTTCATTAATCTCCCTCTTAACAATATCTCTTAACAATGATACTTTTCAATTAGATTTCAACAAGGGAGGCATTCCAGTCAATATATCCCAGCTTGATGTCTTTGATTTCAACATGTCCATCCTAGAAGCGAGATTTCCTCGGTGTACCTTGATATTTGAACACTACAAGTTTGGGAGCAATATTTTTTATAAGTGATAATGATGAAGATGCCATTTTATCTACACAAAAAGAAGACATTAGTTTGGAGAGCTAAAAATCTAACCCAAAAAAAATCCTAACTGACAAAAAGCCTAGCCCAAAACACTCAAAAATAATTAAAAGAGTCAAATTTCCCCCACAAAGCCCTAGAATGTACAATAGCACACATAGTGCACCCTTACAAGTGTGCTATGTGATAAATGATCATTTTAAGACCATTTTAGCACAATTACACATGTGTGCACCTTGGTGAAGTGTGTACATGCCCATGTGTGCAACTACATACATGTGCTTGTGGCAAGCACTTTATGGGGGGGATTAAATGTTTTCATGCCTTTGAAGTGCACAAAGGGTGCACACATGCACACCTTGTTGGGGTGTGCATGTGATGCAAGGCAACATATTAAACCTTTTCAAGAAATCCCAAATCTACCATAGAGTTCAATCATCACTATAATTTCTTCAACATGATAGAGGCATTAACACATGTGAAATAAACTCTCTCCTGGTCATGAAAATATAGTCATAAAAATTCATCAATAACTCTTCAAATATTCAAAATCATACCGATACAACCATTTATATTGTAGAATTGGTAATTGTATATCATGTCTCTAATTTATATCAAGATCTAATGGTGTAATAAAAATTTATGAATGTTTTCCCAAAATTGGTTACTGTGAATCAAAGTTTTGGGCAGTTACAAATGATTTTCACCAAAACTTTGATAACTTCATCAATAGTGCATGAATTCATCTCAAACCAAAAGAGATGAAAATATTATTCAATGCATTAAACTAAAATTATAGAAATACTCTTGTTTCTAGGTTGTACATGGCCATACAAGCCTGAAAACAAGAGGAAAAACTTTCAAGACAACAAAAAAATAGATTTAAATAATGAAAATATGACAGCAAAATGCTTCCAATGCTTTCCATTCCTTATCCAAATTCACATCCTGCCTATGAATGAAAATTAAAAAGGTTTTAATATAATTTAAAACTTCATGTGGAAGTTATAACTACTTAACTTCCTCTTATGACTATCCAACTTCCCATTTTGTCTTTTTACAATTTTTGAAAAGTTGCATTTCAAAATTTCACAACTTCTACAATATTTGACTCAAATGAATTTATGAACTTACAAGAACATTCCAAATATATTAGAATGGAATAATAATTTCTTTTATCACCATTTTACCACTTCATGGTTATTTTATACAAATTTTATCAAATAACCAATTCAAGACCATAATAAGATAAAATTAAATACTTTTTTGGTGCCCCTACACCATACTACCAGACTTGAAATATTTCCATGTCCTATGGAAATTCTTTGGTGAAAATCCACAAAAATCATTGGCCTCTCACTCTTAACTCAATAAATGCCTTCATTTATTCCTCTATTGTTTTCAAATGACTCTTATCAATGGAGTTTATGCTGCTTGCCTTCAATGATGCTTCCACCATTGCACAATCCACTTGTCCATGCTGCTAAACAACTTATAACCCTCACTTGGGAGTCCTTCATTCATCTCTCCCAAAGAATATTGGAAAAACACATGACCATCTCCTATGGTATTTGGTAGATCTTCATGTCCACCTACTACAGCTAAATAAACTGGCACCAATTTGCAACCACAAACTTGCATAAAAAGAATCAAAACAAAACCAACCATTGTTTGGTGTAGATTTCCCTCTATCTACACACTCCAAATATTCTGAGTTCTGATACCACTTTGATGAAAGTAGCATATTAAACCTTTTCAAGAACTCACAAATCCACCATAGATTTTAATGATCAATACAATTTCTTCAACATGACAGAGGCATTAACACATGTGAAATAAACTCTATTCTAGTCACAAAAATATAGTCTTAAATAGTCATCAATAACTCTTTAATATTTAAAATCACACCAATCCCATCATTCATATTGTAGAATGGGTAATTATATATCACGTCTCCCATTTATAGAAAGATCCAATGTTACAATACAAACTTATGAATATTTTCCCAAAACTGGTCACCGTGAATCAAAGTTTTGGGTAGTTACAAATAGTTTTCACCAAAACTTTGATAACTTCCTCAATATTGCATGAAATCATCTCAAACAAAAATAAATGGAAATATTATTATATAATAAACTACCATTGTATAAATACACTTTTTTCCAAGCTTTACATGGCCATACAAGACCTAAAAACAACAGGAAAAATGTTCAAGACAACAAAACAATAGATTTAAAAAATGAAAATATGATATCAAAATGCTTCCAATGCTTATCCAAATTTACATCCTTCCTATGAATGGAAACTAAAAAGGTTTTAATATCCTTTATAAATTAATGTGGAAGTTATAACTAATCAACTTCCTCTTATGACCATCCAACTTCCCATTTTGTCTTTTTACAATTTTTGAAAAGTTGCACTTCACAAATTCTACAATATTTGACTCAAATGACTTTACAACTTTACAAGAACATTCAAACATATTAGAATGAAATAATAATGTCCTTTATCACCATTTTACCACTTCATGGTTATTTTATACAAGTTTTATCAAATAACCAATTCAAGACCATAATAAGAGAAAGTTAAATACTTTGTTGGTGCACTTGCACTAGGATATGCACACCTTATATATTTTTTACTGTGTTTTGAAAAGGTGCACATGTGCACACCTTTGAGAGGTGTATACATGTGAACCTTTTCTTGACTTAGTTCCTTAGGTTATTTTAGGGTGTCTTTTATATTTTAAGTGAACAAACGTGCACACATGCACACCTTGACAAGGTCTGCATGTGTGCACCTTCGGTGTCTAAAATTGTGTTGTCTTGTGTCTTGTAGGGATGAGTACACCTTGAGGGGTGCAAAGGTATGGTTGTTAATGGAGCATAGAGAGAAGTGAGGAAAAGGGGGAGGGGACCTGAGTTTATATAGACCCAGACCTAGGGTACACATCTCTGAAGGGAGATAAGTGTGCACTTGCACACTTAGAATCTTCCATTTTTTCAACTTCTAGTGCTTGGAACTCACCCATTCAGAGATTGAGGCTTGACCTAGACTTGTGAAGAATCCCAAAATGACCTAGGCCCTAGACTAGGGGCCTAAGAGATAAAATAAATTATTAGGGGGTCCTCATTTCTAAGAGAAATGGGGTGTGCATTGTAAAACCACAAAAAATAGCCCCAACAAAAAAGAAAGAAATGACAAAGGCATTTCTTCACCAATAAGCATTATTTTGACATGTGTCAAATAAAAACTAAGTGCCAAACACTTCAAACAACTTCCAAGTTGTTTGATAGTCAAAACTTCAAAATCTGAAATCTTCAAGCTCAATATGTGCATAGTGTATTCATTTCCCTTGACATTTCAAAATGTAGTTTATCACGAGTCTATAAAAACTTGGAAACAATCCTCCACTCCACCAGTCCATTCATCAAGAATCCTCATAGATCATGTGTATCAATCACTATCTAACTAGATGAGAGAATCTGTTTAGAGGGCTCTTGATGGGTTATCATATTTTCATTTTAGGTCCTAAGAAATATTTTGGATCCTACTTCAAAAATCTCACATGTTTCCATTTGATTCTTCTGTGAAGTGATTGGTATAGATAATTGATAGCCATTTTGGAGGGCATATCCCTATTGTTAGATCACCTTTCTCAAACCTTTTGGAATCTTTCATTCTTAAGACCATCTTTCCTTTTTTTTTTTTCTTTGTGTACCCTAACCATGCTTAAACTATGTGGCAAGGGCATTGGTGTCATTTCTCATATTCTTTTATTAGTTTGATAACCTTCTAAATTCCTCTTTTAATAACTTTTGGAAAGTCTTATGCCAAATAGTGACCTCAACAATTCTTTTACAAGACCTTTTGTCTAAACAAGCAAGTTTCATACTATCCCTTGCTATTGTCAACTTTGATGTGAAAACACCAAGATACTCAATCTTTTAAATTTGAAAGGTGTCAAGAACTATCAATCCACAATTTTAATTTGAAAACTAAAAGTCCTTGATGACTAAAAGTAACATCTATCCTCCTGTTGGTATAAGAAAAAAAATCATCTGGATGCTTTAACAAAGAAATACCTCTTCCTAAAAGTCAAAACCACAAGGAGTGATCTATGAAATATGTCAAGAATGGGTCTTGATTACACCTAACCCCTAGTCTGACATGAATTTGAAAGTAAACACACAACTAAAATTAAATACACAACTGAAAGAAAACACACAAATGAAAGAAAAAACACATGCAAAAAATAAACACACTTGCAGAAAGGGATTTTTTTTTAAATTTCATTTTTAGGCCTTGAAATAATGTTCTAGGAACTAGCCATTGACTAAAAATGGGACCAATTCCCCTTGTAAGGAACTCAACCTAAAAGTATTTTCTCCCAAAAATCTTTGCAATTCGATAAGGGCCAATCCACAATCATTAAAACTTAGTGTGACTGCCTGACTTTTATTTTTCCTTATCCCACAGGAGAACAAGGTCGAATCTTCTAAAAGATTTTATTGTGGCCTACTTTTTGAACCACCATTTGATTATATATTTAGGTTTCTCAATATGTTCCAAGGTTTTTTTTCTTTTCTCATCCAATTCCAAGAGATTCATTAATATGATCTTTATCTATGTCCTCAACATACCCCTTCATAAATTTCAATACTAGGATCCTGAGATTAAGTGGGAACACTAGTTCTTGTCCATAGATGAGTAAATAGGAAGATGTTCCTAAAGCATTTTTTATCTCGACTCTATCCATCCATAATGCATACTTCAGCTGAGTGTGCCAATCTTTTTGGATTTTCCTATAGTAATTTCTTTATCACTGTAATCAAGTTCTTATTGGTGGACTCAACCACACCATTCCCTTGTGGATAGTAATTTGAAGAGAACTTGATTATAACCTGATTTTTTAATGCCCATTGAGTAAGGAAGATCGATAAAAATGATGATCCATTCTCACATACTATGAAGAATTACATACCAAACCTTGTGACAATGTGTTCTTCCAAGAAATCCATAACCATCTTTGCATTACAATTTTGAAAAGTTTCAGCTTCTGTCCAACATGCATAATAGTCTATAGCTATGAGGATGAACATATGTCCTATGGATGATGGTGGGTTTATTGGAACAATAATTTCCAACCCCCACTTACTAAAATGGCATACCTCGAACACTGGTTGTAGTGGCATAGTTGGATGCCTCACTCTATTGGCACTTGTGTAACAAATATGGCTAGAATGTACATGTTCAAATTTATCCTTAAATATGTTAGGCCAAAAATAAGGTGATCTCAAAATCATATGCGCTATAGCTTCTATTGATCCATGTCCTGTGCTATATCTATCATGAAACTCTTCCAAAACTTCTTTCAATTCTTTGTGTCCCAAGCATTTCAAATAAATTCCCTTGTAGTTCCTTTTGTAAATTTTTCTATCTTTCAACATAGGATTCACATTTCATCTTGATTCCTTTGCAGTGGGAACTATTCATACTGTTGGGTTATTGATTTTGAAAAATATAGTAAATAATACCTTAATACCAAACACCAGTGATTATTCCTTGATCAATATCCACTTGAGACACCATGAACTTTTGTTGATTGTCAATGCTAATTTTTTCATCAAATCTAATTTAATTATCATTAACAATCTCATTATTAGCTATAATCTTGGTTAATCCTTGTCATCTTACCAATTTCATTAGTTGAATCTCCAAATCAAACTCTTGCAATATAGCCATCTATGTTCCTCATCTCTCACCTAGTTCATTTTGCATCAGTAATGTCTTAATCAAAAGATTAGGCACAATTGTATATATCTTGTTCCTGAGTATATAATGGTAGAATTTCTTAATTTCTTTTATCAATGCCAAAGATTATTTGTTAAGATTAGAATAGTCCAACTCAACATTCTTTAGTGGGCAACTCATGAACATGATAGGTCTCTCATCCTCTTTGTCTTTCTTTTGAGTAAGAATCCCAACACATGAATGTTCTAAAGAAAATGAATAGATTTTGAATGGTAACTCATAATTTGGACTTACAAGAACTAGAGCCATAAAGATTGCTACTTTGATGTCTTAAAAGGATTTCTTTATTTTAGGAACTCATTCACTCTTTGCTCCTGATGAGGCTAATTATTGCTTCTATTTTATGATAATTTTAAATACTCTATTTCAATACTACCAAGACATTTGTGAACTTAAGTTTAGTTGAACTTATGATTAAGTCCAAATAGAACTATTAACCTATGGGTAGATAGTATGTCATATTTTTCCAATATTATACATATAATGCAATATTTCATATAACTATCAGAATGTGTGTTCTAATATTTGGATTTAATTTGATTATGCTTATTTGCAAATATTTGTGCATCATAACTAACCTGATAGGGAAGAAGTTGGAGATGGTCATCAGTATTCAAGGAGGAACATTAAAGTCTAGTTGCAATGGAAGAAACATAATGGTCCTAGTAGACATGGCTGCTACAAAGGAGGAGCTATTATTCTAGGAATGTAGGGATGACAAGTTTCTATATTCCCTCTACATTTACTATTGTGTTGAATTAGTTATCCATACTTTATTTTTTGTCTCATGAACTGTTATATTTCCTTCTTTTTCTCTGGTGGATTAGTAGTTAGTTTTTTTTCTTTCCTATTTTAAAATAAGTGTCAATCCTCTATTTATAGGGATTGGATCAATAGTTTTTAGAGGTTGGAAGAAAGTTTATAAAAAGAAACTATTGACTCTCATAGTGAATTATTTTATAGTTTTATGTATTGTTCTTATGTAAGGAATTTTGGAATATAATGAAATAATTCTTGGTTTACATTCTGTGTTAGTAGATAAGCAAAAGATAATCAAGGGGGCCCACTTGGGAGGTAGAATAGACTAGAGTAGTGTATATTTACTTCTATCATTTCTAGTATTTCAAATAGAAGTTGTAAGTTTATTCCTATAGCATCATACTTTGTGAGTGTTCCTACAACATTTTGTGAGAACAATGATAGTGGATGGCCTAAGTTGGAATATAAGTTAGCATTTAATTGCATTTCTAGAATTCATTTCAATGAAGAGATAAATGTATTAATTTACTGCAGCACTAGTGTAGGTTCTTTCTTTGCATTTTACTTTCCTACACCATAAGCATAATGACTCCTTAAGAAACCTAGTGCACATATTGTGCCGACCATTTCAAGTATACATCTTTGGGTTGACAAATTAAATGCACCTCATGGTGGGGAGAATAATCCTTTGATTGAACATACTATGCCTAAGTAAGGCCTTAGGCATGATTATCACACACTTATTGTGAGGTGGACCATTTTTGGCATTGTTGCCAGGGATGGTGTCAAGCTAGGAACATCTTTTTTGGTCATAGTTTTTAGTTTTTTTTTTTATAAAAATTTCTTCACGAGTGTGAAGAATGCAATTGCATGCATCAAAGAGGAAGACAATGAGATGAATATGGCAGATTTGTTCCATGAGAGTCTATTAATTTGAATAAAGATATTGAAGAAGAAGTTGAGTTTCCTTTTGAGGATGCAAGTCCTAATTTTCTTGTAGGATCTTCCTCTAGAGTAGAACCTTTGGACACAAGTGGTCTTTAGCCCTTTGTTGAAATTTTGGGTAGCTTTCTTGGTACTTTTGGTCCAAATTCACCTATTGTTAACAATCCAATGCCCAATGTTCCTTTTCAATAGAAATCTTATAATCTAATACCTCCAATAATGACACAACCTACTTTTCCATTTCCTCTTCTGAGCCTCATAATCAATGATAATCTAAAAAATACACCAGTAGCTACTCTCCCAAAGTTCTATGGCCTTGCAACTGAGGATCTTGATACTTTTTTGTTTGAGTTTGACATACTCTATCATAGCTTTGACTATAACATTGATTCCCATAAGCTCAAGTTGTTCTTAACAACACTAAAAGAATTAGCCTTATGGTGGTTCATGGGATTAGGAGCTAATACAACAGGTACCTGGGATGAAATGCAAACTCTATTTTTGGATAAATATAAAGAGTATTACAAGGTGAATGATTCAAGAGGAGATGATATCTTTAGACTATCAAAAAAGGAGGATAAAACATTGGAAGACTATGTTGCATGTTTTGTATATAAACTAAAGAAGAACCCTCAACATGTACTAGCAGAGGATTCGTAGAAGCTAGTCTTCCTGAGAGGTGTAACAGATAATTATCTGGAAGAATTAGACCTTATGGTTTGTAGTGATGTATATCAATCCTCTTGGGATGACCTCAAGAAAATCTATCTTAACTACTCAATGTCAACTATGAAGAAAGGGAGAGGACATTGGTTCATAATCACTACAAGGATTAGTCAAGGTATTTTAAATCTTGAGATATCTAATCTACTCTTAGATTTCAAGCAAGACATCATAAATGATGTTGCTACACATGTTGATACAATGACTACAAAGAAGAAGCATGGAAAAGATGAATCACAATTTTTGGAGTATTGTCCTCAGTGCCACAAATAGAAGCAAGGCTGCACATGTAAATTGGTAGCTAACCGAATCAACATTTTTTGACCAAGTACATGAAGATAGATAGAGATAATGAACAAGTGTTGTTCATTGCTCAACGTCAACCATGGGCCTCAAGATAAGGTATGCCACAAGATCCTCTATATTTTTCAATTCATTACAATAATTAGTGGCAAAACCAAAGCTCCTGAATCCCTCCCAGTACTCCCAAAATAACCAGTAGCAAAACCAACAAAATAACCAGTGGTAGAATCAGCAAAATAACTAATGGAAAAATCAACAGAATCAATGGAAACCACCATAAGGAAATTGGTAGCCTAATAATTAGTGGAGGGGGCCTCCATAATGGCCTAACCAAAATCTTGGTAACCCACAACTACTAGCTCTAGTTCAATAACCTACAATAATGCCACCTCCTATAGAAAATAATGCTAATCCTAAGCCAACTCAATTGCCTACTCAGCCTCATCCAAATCCAAACAAGTAATCACAATAGCAAATGTACACTACAGATACTCAATATTACCATACATATTCATTAGAGGTATTTGATATTCATTTAAGATTGGATACAACTTTGCCTACACCAGAATATCCTATTATCATAGAAGTTGTAGCCACTCTTGCAACACCCCTTCCTTAAGTTATACTACTAGATATCAACATGCCAACCAATGTATCTGGTAGGACTACTGACCATACCACTATGAATCCTTCCTTTCCATATAGGCTAAATAAAGAGGAATCTATACCCAAAAAGAAAGAGACATTTGACATTGTTGAGTAGCTAAAAAAATGCACATCCAAATTCCTTTGTTTCAAGCCATCAAGGATGCCACTCTTTATGGAAAGGCTATTAAGGAAGCATGTATTAAGAAGCCAAGTTAGAAGAATAAAGATCCTCAAATAGTCCATGTTGTCAGACAATTAGTAGATATCATGTTAGGGAGGTAGTGATACCAAAGTATTTAGATCCTAGTAGTCCAATAGTTAACCTGATCATAAATGGACAGGCTGTGAAAAATGGTTTAGTTGATCTAGGAGCATGAGTAAAGATAAAATTCATAGGTTACATATGGAAGGCTTACAGACAACTGCCATAGTGTTACAACTTATAGGAAGTTCAACTATCACTCCAGATGGTCTCATAGAAGATGTGATAGTAACTTTAGATTCATGGGAATACCCTACTAATTTTCTTATCTTATCACCCAAAGTCAAATGTGCTAGCTGTCCTATCATATTAGGGAGACCCTAGTTAGCCACCACTAATGCTAAAATTAGTTGCAAATTAGGCAGTATGACAATGTCAAATGGTCAAACCATAATGAAGCTAGAGCTATACCCACCTGCCCAACCCCAACCAAACTTGGGAGAACCTATTCGGCTAGATTTAGGAGATGAATATGAAGAACTAAATTCTATAGCTCAAATCATGATGTTGCATTGACAATATTTTCTTAAAATGAAAGAAGATGATGAAATAGTACAAAGCATTCTTACTAATGAATGTATAGTGGCCAAAGACATTGCTGAAATTTTTATCTTACAACTATGTACCTATGAAGACTGTATATACCCCATAAGCCCTAAAATAATTGACCAATTATTTCTAGGTAGCTACAAGTCTAGTACTAGAAGTGTCAATGGTAGAATTAACAACTACTGTGGAACTTTCTCTTGGTCATAATCTCTATGTAAACAATAAGTTGTCCATATCACAATTGGAATTGTTAACCAAGCTCCTCAATCAGAATGAAAAAGCCTTTGCTTGGGATTATAAGGATATGGTAGGATTAAACCCTAAAATCCACAACCATAGGATATACATCAATGATGAAAGCTTGCCACTTTGATAAACCTTAGAGGAGAATAAATCCAACATTGCATGAAATAGTTAAGATAGAGTTACAGAAGTTGTTGGATGCTAGATTCATCTATCCAATCTTTGATAGCAAATGGGTATCACCATTCGTTATTGTATCTAAGAAATGAGGGAAATGGAAAATATGTGTAGACTATAGGGAATTAAATAATGCCACAAAGAAGGATCACTTTCCTTTACCTTTTATTGATCAAGTTTTGGATACTTTGGTTGGAAAGAAATACTTCTCATTTCTAGATGGATACAATGGATACAATCAGATAAGTATTGCTCTAGAAGAACAAGAGAAGACCACATTTACATGTCCTTGGGGTACCTATGCCTATTCTATATTTCCATTTGGCTTATACAATGCACCTGCTACTTTCTAGCGAGCTGCAATCAACATCTTTGCTGACATATCACATGATTGCATGGAAATATACATGGATGACTTCACTACATTTGGTCTCACATTTGAGGAAGCTTTGAAGAATTTGGAGAAAATACTCATCTGATGTGAAGAGAACAATCTATCTCTCAATAGTAAGAAATGATTTTTGATGATGCAGGAAGGTGTGGTATTGGGACATTTTATCTCTGAAGCTAAATTTAGGTAGACCCTATAAAAGTAGAGGTAATTCTCACACTCCCTACTCCCACAAGGCAAAAAGAATTCAGATCTTTCCTAGGACATTCTAGTTATTATAGGAGATTTATCAAAATTTTTAGTTAGATAGCTAGCCCTCTTTATACCTTGCTTACCAAAGAGGTTGAATTTACTTGGAAAAATGAATGTGATAACTCCTTCTAGGAGCTCAAATCATTGTTGACAACTGCACCAATACTTAGGGGTCCTAATTGGACTTTTCATTTTCAAACACATATAGATGCTTTTGACTATGCCATAGGTGTATTCCTAATACAAAAATCTCAACATCTTGAAAATGCAACCCACTATATCAACAAGAGCCTTCATGGACTAGAGTTAAACTATATTGTGATTGAAAAAGAATTGTTAGTAGTAATTTATGCTCTAAATTTTTTTTGGCATTAAATAACTAGTTATCCCATATTTGTTCATACTGACCATGTAAAAATTAAGTATCTCATGAAAAAACCTACTATTATAGGTAGGTTAGCAAGATGGCTACTTCTTTTGTAGGAATTTGATATCACCATCATTGATAAACCTGGGAAAGAAAATGTGATAGCTAATTATCTATCAAGAATCCACCATGATGAAGATGATACTACTTTTATAGATGATACATTTTTAGATGAGAATTTGTTTCATATTGCTATCAAAACCCCATGGTACAAAAACATTGCTAATTACATTGTAGCTAATAAAATGTTAACACATTTCTCTTACAAGGAAAAGAAGCTGCTTGTATAGAAAAGTTTCCATTTCTCTTGGATTATTGGACCTAATCAAGTTATGAGGAGACATGTAAGAGAAGATGAGACATATGACATTCTAAATGCATGTCATAATGAACCATGTGGAGGACACTTTCTAGCAAAAAGAACAACATTGAAGATTTTAACAACTAGTTACTATTGGCCTATACTTCATAAAGATGCAACCAACTATACACAAAAGTGTGATAAATGTCAGAGGATGGGGCAACCAAAAATAATAGATGAAATGCCTCTCAATCTACAACTGGCATTAACACCATTTGACAAATGAGGCATGGACTTCATTGGTCCAATAGATCCTCCATCCAATGGGAAGTCATATATCCTTGTGTGCACTGACTACCTGACAAAATGGGTTCAAGTCAAAGCCATGAAGCATGCTCATGATCATAGAGTTACCAAATTTTTATATGAAAAAATATTTACTTTATATGATGTACCCAAAGAACTTGTCACTAACTAGAGTACTCAATTAACTTCCAATTTGATCAAAAAACTCATGAAGGAATATAATATTAGACATTGGAAAGCAAGCCCCTATCACCCTCAAACTAATGGACAAGAAGAAATAAAAATCAAGAGATATAAGTCATCTTAACAAAGATAGTTCATTTGCACCATAGTGATTGGAGCAATAGACTATTAGAAGTTGTTTGGGCATACTGAACAACATGGAAGGCTACCATAGGGTTCATACCATTTGAGCTATTAAATGGAAAAGTAGCAATGTTACCCATTGATTTTGAACACAAAAATTTAAGAACATCAAAGGAATTGAACATTGAACTTCCTGTAGCATAGAGAGAGTGTATACTACATCTTAATTCTTTGGATGAAATGTGCAAATCTACCCTAGAATGCATAGAAGTTATACAAAAGCAAAGGAAACAGTGGCATAAATCCCACATTAAGACTAAATAATTTCAAATTGGTGACTAGGTATTGCTTTATGATTCCAAATTTAAAGATATGTTAGGCAAGTTGCAGACACGATGGTTGGCTCCCTATGAAATAAGCCATGTATTTGCAAAGAGAGCCATCCAGTTAACCACCATTGATCCAGTGCATTTTAAGTTATTAGTCAATGGACATCAACTCAAGTTGTATAAATGGTTCCAAAAAAAAGAAGACTTCCTAAAAAATTTTCAATAGCCAATTTCAAATGCACAACAGGTAACCCATCTTCCATGTCATCATTTTACAATGCTTTCAATAATGTAATGAGTTCACTGATGTATGTTGTTATTGCTGACCTTCAACTCTCGCCACCTTTTTGCATGTACAATGATCAATTAACTAATATAATTTTTTCAAAATTCTATTCATTTATAGTACATAGAATTTGTTAGTTATATCTATTACTACATTAAATATATTATTGTGGCATTATGCCAGTTCCATACCTTGTGCCAAGTATGAAAAGTGAGGACACTTGTCCATGTTTCATAGGGGGCAAGGAAGGTTACTAATTCCTAATGAAATTTCTATTTATTTATTAAAGATCCTCAGATCTATACACTCTCTTTGATTGATTAAAACCTAGTTGCCATAGTACACAAGTGTCAAGTGTCATATTCTTATTCTTGAATAATTCCTCACTATCACGTTATGAAGTGACCCAAATTCAATTTTGATGTGATTGAAATTCAATTTTGGGATGATTCTCACCTATCTATGATTTATTTTCATTAAAACACACTATAGTTGCTCATGACGTATTGTTCATGACAAAAATAAGTAGAAAAGAATGTGAAATGTGAAAAGGGTCTGTGATTTTCAAAAACAAAAGAAAGCCTAAATTTATAGAAGGTAAGAAGGTAATAGTGCAAGCAAAGTAGAGATTAAAATTGGCAAGCACAAATGGGAGGACAATTGTAGTGATGAGAATTGGTAGAGCATAGTGTTTTACTTTTAGATGTAGAGGTAGTGAGAAGATTTAATGCATGTAGCTAGTTAGGGTATTTCTTAAAACTAATAGAGTTTGATGACGAAGCAACCACTAAATTTATATGTACATTTGAGGAAAGTGAAGCAACAGTATGGGGATTGATAGTTGTTTCCATAGAAGAGCAGATAGTAGAAGTAATTGGGTTACCAGTAGTGGGAGAACACTACCCTAATGCACATGATGCAAGATCAGTTAGGGCCTAATTTTTCATATCAATTGACTCTCCATTAGATATAACTAAGCAAGGTTGCAAAAGAACGTCTCTTCTATCATCGTACAATGATTTGGCCACACATATTATTAGGTATTTTACCTATGAGGGAATATTTTCATATTTTCATGCACATCATTTTAAGTTGCTCAGTTATGTAAGGCATAATTCTCCAGTGAATGTTCCCAATTTCTTGTACAATATTTTATGCATTAAAGTGCTAAGGAAACCTAGAAAGGGAAGGAAAAATCTATTACTCACCATGCCCTAATCAAATTTCTCATAAAGAGATCTCTTAGGGATGCCTCTCCAATGTCATGGGAGGAATTTTTCTAGTGTAAAACCCTACAACCTCATGCTACCCCTAATGAACAAACTAGTGAAGAAAATGCAGTCCCCATTGAAGCAACTACTAAGCAAAGCACCCAAGGTGTTGATATTAGAAATGTGAAAGAATGTGCCTTTACCCACTCAAAAGAGAAATGTTCCTACCTCTTCCCAAGAAAAGAGTAAACATAAATTACAAGAAGAAACTTTGGCTTTGGTAGTAGAAAAAAAAACCCTATAGTCATAAAGGAAAAGAAAACAAAGTTAGGTCCTATAGCAGTCACTCCAGTAGTAGTGACACCAAAAAGAGGTGGTAGGAAGAAGGTCATAGTGCATGAGGAGATGTTGAGTTTTCATTATGCATGATGCTAAATGGAAAAATTCTTTCGAATTCCTCTCTTGAAAGTCAATTTCGTGAATCAACTCCAAGGTTCTAGGTGATCTTGCAACCTACTGGAATATACTCAGTTGAAGATAAATGTGTTTGTTCATAAGGAGGCCTTTGCTGGTTCATTTTGATTTTAGATGAGATGTAGAATCTTCTCACTACTTCAAAATAAAATACATAAGAAAGAACTATGTTTTTGTATTTTTTATATTTTCCAATGAATGCAATCTAATAATGCAACTAATATGAATTCCTAAACTAACAAGGGGTTAGTAATGAAAATAATTTTTTTTTTGAAGTAAATAATGTGAAAGTAAAATCCTAATGGAAATAAGCTACAAAAACAAAGCATTTTCAAGTTAAATTTTTGAAGAAATTAGTGGGTAACCAATGAAAATAGGAGCAACACTTCCTAGATTCCACTAATACAATCATCGATGGGAAACTTAATAGTTGTATGGTGTTTCACTCTTCATCAAATCACAAGGCCATGAAAAGTGCATTCATGTGAGACAAAGAGTCATGTAGGCACAATTTGGTGATTTCTTCTTGAGCTAGATATGTCAGCAGAATTCATTAAATCGTAGCAAACACCATAATTAAAAGATTGCACAACCATAAACAAAGCAATGAACTTTTGGCTTAATCACAATTCCATGAACATGAATTCACAAAAAAATGACACATTTAGGCAAGAATCACTACACTCCAAATGTGAGCACCAAAAGCATAATATTATTGCAAAATAATGACAGCCTTGATTACATGTTACAATGTTGTATCTATAAGAAATCATCTCCTCAATTTGTGGTGAAAGTGAGAGATATCTTCATGCAATAATATGCTTTTAATTTAATAAAACAAATTAATTATGTAAAAACTAACAATCTAACCCATGCTTAGTAGGACTCCATCCATTTTTATATTCATTAATTGGATGCATGAGCCTTTACATGTCATAAAACAAAGAAATTGAGAGAAGATAAGAAGAAGAGAGCTTTCAATTGAAGTAGAAGTGTCTAGAAGCATAAAAAATAGAAGCTAATCCTTCACCGTGCATCTATTAGAGTTAAACTGCTGTCAGAATGCATTTTCGATGCATGGAAAGCTCTATTTTTGGAACTAGCAGTTAACTATAAGTGCATCTCTTAACAAGAGCAACAACTCACTAGGTCACCAACTCACCAGTGCACTAGTGCACTAGTGCACCAATGCACCAGTGCACCAGTGCACCAGCACACCAACACACTAGTGCAATAACTCACCTCTAAGGTCCAAAAATGCAAAATTTTACTGAGTGTCAAAATTGAAATTTTGGCTTCTAGGTTTTGTCGGCCTTCATACTAGAGCTATGTATGGATGCTTGCCTTTGAATTTCTCAATAATCTTAATGATTTAAGAAGCATCTAGTAAATATAAAGCATCATATTTATCCTTGACCATTTTTCTATAGTTTTCTACCTCTATTTAGGTCTCAGCCAAATCCTCGAGTTTGGTATCCAACTCTAGCAAGGCTTCTTCTGTTCTAAAGGCCTACCAGATGCCATCATCACTAGAAGCTTCTTCAAAAATCTTCCTGAATTTTTCTACCACTACCTCTACAGGCATTAACTTCTCCTAGTCATCATCCTCAAAAATATCTAGATAGGCATCACTCTAATGTTTCTTGGCCTACAAAATTTGCTCTTGGGTTTGGTCCTTGAGCTGATGGATCTCCACATGTAATGTTTCTATTACTTTATTACTGTCTTCTATCTTTTCAATCCAATCATCAATTAAATCTAACTCTTCTATTGTATATACATCTACAATAATCCTATATCTCTACCCCTTTATGGCCTATATTACCTATAAATCTTTACTCCATGTGCGTACTTCATCCATTATACTAAAATCCTACTTCAAAATTGCTACCATCTTATCTACATTTTCTTGCATAGCACGTAGTAATTTCAGGTTTCCTTGGATGACAAGCACACCCTTTTCCTCAAAATTTTTTTGCCATTACTAACAGGCATTCAAAAATGGATCCAACTATACCCTTTTCCCATCTCTTCTTTCAAATGCAACATTTAGAGTCTCCTCGAGGTGTTTGGGATCCAAGGGACCAATAACTTTGGCTAAATATCCTTTTAGGACTTCATTTTGCCTACAAAGTGTTCTAAGTTCTACCCCTTCCTTCTCTAAGCTTCTAAAATCTCCTTCATACCTATTATGATCATCAACTTGGCTGAATCCAACATAGGCTTCCTAAGCACAACCTCTTTGATCTAGTAGTCTTGTGGGCCTAGATCTTCTATGTTTACATTAGGAGGAGGGATAGCCACTTGTGCAAATAAATCCTAGTTTTGATCATTTTTGAGGAATGCTAAGGATCTTGCTTCCTTTGATGGGGACTCAGGTTTGTTCAAAACCTCAATTAACTCAATCATGTCCTCTTCATCAGTGTTGAACTTTGGCTTCTTATTTCTTCTTATTTCCTTTCGTCACCACCTTGAGACTCATTCCACTGAGGGTTTGCCTCTTGAGGATGAAGGAGTTTGCTTGGCCACCCCCTTTCCCTTATCACTTCTTTTTGGTGTTCTTTCCATCTGTGAGGGCTCTCTTTCTATGGTTTCTATTTCAATGGAGCCCACTGTTTGTACCTCAGTTTCTTGTGAGGTTTGCTAAAGATATTCAACCATACATCCCTCTTTAGACACTTCATTGGTTGCTATGTGGGTCTTCCTCCTATGAAGGTTCCTTTTGAACCTATTCTTCTTTAGTACTTAGAGGTAAGGGAGTAGTAGAGCCTTTATCTACAACTATGACTTGTAATGGGGATGGAGGAGTAAGATCGGGACACTGTGATTCTGGTGGCATTTGCATCTAGTCATCCTGCTGAGGCTCATTTGTTGGGCTCTCCTAGATCTTATCCCAATAAACTCCATTCCTATGGGCATGGAGTCAAAATATAACATTTTGAATATGTTAGTGCTCTCCACCTCCCACTCATCAATCCACTAATGCATTTCATCTTCTAATGTAGTTATCTATAGGGGTTCTTTTGTAGCTAATGGCAGTGTAATAGTGGAACTTCTTCTCCTTTTTTTCTCTATGGATCTTGCTAGCTATGTTCTTCTTTGAAATGGTACATTATCCTCCTCACCATCCTCTTCTTCTTCTTCTCCCTCTAGGATGGGTTTTAGGACAGATGGAAAAGGCCCTTCCCTCCTGATTACCCTTTTCCTTTTCTTAATAGGAGTCTTGATTTTTCTTCACTTCTTAGGGGAAGAAGGGGATGCTTGTTCTACCTACTAAGGAGGGAAGACCTCTTGAACTTCACCCTATATTTCCTTCTAACTAAGTGTAGTAGTTGGTGGAAGTTGTGGATCCATTTGAACTTGTGGTGCCCCAGTATCCTCGGCCCCTTATACATTTGTTACCTCTTGTTGTGGGGGTGTCAGGATTTCACCTTCCTCTAGCTTTGCTCTTTGTGAAGAAATCCTCTTTCTCTTTCCCTTTCTCTCTTGAGGATGATAGTATCCAACCAATTTATCAAGTTGGTATACTATTTCTGGCCTTAACTAGACTACAAAGGTAGGGATTGTAACTTTCTTTCCTCTAACTTTGGCTGGGTGGGCTTGTGAATGAAAAATTACTGTCTCAGGTATTGGATCAAGTTGAAATGGTTTCTTGATCCAATCCTATGTCATCTTGATGATGTGCCTTGCTCAATGATTAATGTCATCATTCTCTTCCTTGTCAACCTCAGCATTCATTATGGGTTGTTCCCCAATTTTATCTGCATTGAACAACGGATCGACAAGCTCCCTTGAGTCTCATTGTAATATCTACAATGGAATCTTTATCTTTAAGGCCTTTTGCACCAAATTTAAAGTCATTCTACAATAATCCCTAATATGTGTTGAAAATGATTGAATAAGAATGATGGAATTGGCAAAGAATATTTTCAATCATTGTTTTCTCATTGATGTCAAACTTGCTACTTGCAGGAATGACAATTGTTTTAGTGATCCAAATACTATCAATTGGTTGATTGACAAGGAGGCAGAAATCAATAAGATGTAACTAGAGTACCTAGAGAAAGGTTGAAGTTATGATGTTGTAATGAAGTACAAGGATAAACTAAGCCATTGATGAAATAGTGTATTGTTGACATATTTTAAGACACATATAATAGACACATTAGAACATATCAAAGATGTAAAGGTTTAGCTATGATATTTGTGACAGCTTAACTAAGTTCATAAGAGAATGCCGATCAAGCTAGTTAGTGCTGAATAGATTCTTAGTTGAAGCCGAGCAAGTTCACTTTTAGAGTGTGCCGAGTAAATATCAAGTACTAAGAAGAAAACCAGTGTTGAGCAGAAAATAAGTGCCGAGTAAATATCAAGTGCCGAGAAAAAAACAAGTGATGAGTAAACATCAAGTGGAGAGCAAGAAACAAGTGCTGAGTAAAGATATAGATGTCGAGTAGGATACAAGTGTCGAGTAACACAGAACAAGCCGAGTATCAGTAAACCAATAATGCTGAGTTGCTGCATTATTTTGAAATCAAAGATTCGCTAGATCTGAGCCGACAAGGTTGTTACCTAGAAGTTTGTAAACCAGATAGAAGATAAGAGTGATGAGCTGGTGGCACAGAAAACCATGTAAAAAGGTTTTTAGCGAATACAACTAGATGCTAGACAAGGTTTCTAGATGAAGTAGAAATATAGGGTAGATACATTGTATCCTACCTAATCCATTGAAACCCTAAAATTAGAGAGGGAAAATTGAGCAGGAAATATATTTTAGATTTCTATTTAAGAAGTCATAAGGTCACAAAGCAGTAGTATGGTGGTAGTGAGAAAGTATGACAGCATGAGCTGCTAAAGAAAAGTGCTAAGGAGAAAGAGAGAAAAGAATACTCTATTTCGCTGGATGACCATAGATATGATTGCATTGGTATGATGAGTAAAGAAGACTCAAGGAAAAAAAGCTTGAGAGGAAGACATGCTAACATAATTGAAGTGATTAAAAAGCCAAGCAAAGGATTGAACTGAAGTGTGATCTGTAATCTGCAAGTTATGTTGTAAGTTGTATCAGATCAAAGCCATTGTTGTTACTTTCTAGCAATTGTAATAGTTAAGATAAATCCTATGGACTTAGGTTGGTTTAATAGCCATCTTGTAAATCCTTTAATAGGGTGACATTCCAAGTGAATGTTTCGAAGTCCTTTAACTAGGCCCATTCCTAACAGTTTGGAGAAATCCTCTAACAAGGTCGCATTTAACAATGTGTTGTAGCCTTTAGCAGGGCAGGCTTCTCATAGGGCAGACCATTAGAAGTGGTTAAAATCAATTGCACAATTATTTTATGGGTATCATCCCCACCCCAGTTTTACCTTCTTATTCTTGGAGGGTTTCTGGGTTATCAAATTCTTAGTGTTATGGTGTGATGCATGTCTACTTTTCTTAGTTGTTTCAATATTTAAATTGCATGCATGATAAGTTTAGTTATGCACCATTAAGGATTTGTAGAGAAAAAGGAAAATTTTTTATTATGGCATTTGGACCTTGAATATAAAGAATTATAGCAATTGGTATCTAAGCCACAGCTACTGATTTAGTTTAAAAGGACTAGAAGCAAAAAAGATCAAAATGCCTAAGAGAGAAGCTCCCAAGCTCAACAAAGACAACTTTGTTGCTTGGAAAAGCTTGATGAAGCTACATCTTGGATCCATAGGATATTATGCTTGAAATTTAATTGATACTAAATATGTTGATCCAACTAGTACTCCTATTGCAGAAGATTTAAAAAACAAATAGGAACATAATCAAACAATGCTGGAAATTGCTTCTACACTCAACTACGCTGAATTTGATGATATCAAAGGATGTGACACTGTATTCAAGATGTGGAAAGCCCTATCTGACATTTATGGAGGAGATCAAAATGTCCAAAGAGCAAAAAGATAAAGTCTCAGAGGAAAGTTTGATGATATGAAAATAGAAGAAGGTGAGAATGCTGTTCAGTATGCAACTAGAATAAAGGAAGTGGTAAGTGCAATAAGATGCTTGAATGGTCAATTAGATGATGATACTGTTAATAGTAAGTTTTTAAGAACCTTTCTCCCTATCTATGCTATTAGAGTATCAGCTATACAAGAGCTAAGATGTGTGCCAGGAAACAATCTAAGTTTTGAAGGCATAGTAGGAAGACTCATTGCATTTGAGTTATCTAACTTTGACAACTACAGACCTGAGAATTTTGAATTTGCTTTCAAAGCCAAGCTATCATTAAAAGATGCTGATAAGGTGAAATAAAAGAAAGAAAGAAGAAAGATGAAATATGTATCTAGTGACAGTAGCACTGATGAGGAAGATGTGGAACAATTGGAAGCACTACTAGCTAGAAGATTTCACAAAGGCAAAGGAAGATTCAAAGGTAAGATGCCTATCATTTGTTTTAATTGCAATAAAGTAGGAAATATTGCTGCAAGGTGTACATAGAAAAAGGAATACAAGGAAGGAAACAAGTACAAAAATAGAAGAGAAGATGACAAGAGAGATTACAAAGACAAAGGCAAGAAGTGCTATATTGCTGAAGAGGATTCTGATGATAATGATGATGAAGTTGTTTATGTGGCCATGAAGGACCAATATGATGAAGAAGAGCTAGCAAAACTGGTAACATGCATGAAAAATAATGATAAATGGATCATAGACAGTGGATGCTCACATCACATGACAAGAGACAAAAGTAAGTTTGTTAACTTTACTCAGTATGATGGAAATTGTGTTAGATTTGGTAATGATGCTCCATGTCAAGTCAAAGGAAAAGGTTCCATTAAGCTTACAGAACAAATTTCATGTGATAATGCATACTATGTTGAAGGACTAAACTACAATTTTCTAAGTGTCTCACAGTTAGGCAATGTAGTTTGCAAAGTAGAATTTAGAAATAAAACTGCAAAAATCTATGATACTGATGGTAGACTGATAAGAAAAGGAGACCAAATAAGAAGTAATCTATTTTATCTTGATCTGGAAAATATCTCTTGTCTCATTGAAAAATTTGATGATGTATGGTTATGGAATAGAAGGTTATTTCATGTCAACTTTGATAATTTGGTCAATATCAATAAAATGAAGAAAGTCAGAGGTTTACCCAAACTGAAGAAGCTTGACAATATCATGTGCAAACAATGTCAGCTAGGAAAGATGACCAAGTCAAGTTTTAAAAGTAAAAACTATACATCTAAAGAAGTACTTGAGTTAGTCCATACTGACTTATGTGGTCCAATGGAAGTACAAAGTTATAAAGGAGACAAATATATAATGTTGTTTGTTGATGATTATTCCAGGATGATGACTGTTATGTTTTTAAAGAAAAAATTTGATGCTTTTTAAATGTTTAAGTGGTATGTGGCTAGAGTTGAAAAAGAAACAGAAAAAAGTTTGAAATGCCTGAGATCGGACAGAGGTGGTGAATTTACATCAAATGAATTTGAGATATTCTGCAATGACAAAGGAATCAAGAGACAAACATCGGCTCCAAGAACTCCCCCACAAAATGGAATTGCTGAAAGAATAAATAGATCTATGATTGACTGTGCCAGAACATTAATGATGGAAAAGGCTATTGCTCTAAAATATTGGAGAGAAGCTATAAGTGTGGCTGTTCATACACTAAATTGAGTACAAGTCAAGAAAGGTACAAATGCAACACCTTTTGAATTTTGGTATGGTCACTCACCCAATGTAAAGCATTTCAAAGTATTTGGCTGCAAATGTTTTATCCTTAAAGATGCTAGAAATGGAAAATTTGATGCAAAAAGTGATGAAGGCATATTCCTTGGTTACTCCACTAGAAGTAAAGCATACAAGTGTTTAAATACTAACACTAACAAAATTGTGGAAAGTACAAATGTAAACTTTGATGAGCATCCAGATGTCCAAGTTGAAAAACCAAAGAAAATGGATGACTATAGAACCTTCGTGTATTCTTATGAAGGAATACCCATTGAGAAAGATATCATCAATCAAACTGGGATTCAACAAAAAGTTTCAGTTTCAGTCGACTCACAACTAGTGAATGCCGGGTTGCATTCAGAAGTCAAGTTGCAAAATGAAGAAAATGCTCATTTTGACTCTAAAGTCAGTACACATGATAGAGATATAGAGCTACCTGACAATGAAGTGCATAGTGATCTTGAATCTAAAAGATCAAATATGGAAACAAGGACAGAACCAAGATTGTCCAAATATGTGAAGAGGCATCACCCTGCTGAATAGATAATTGGTGACAAAGATGCAAGACCAATGACAAGGAATAGACTAAGAAATGAATCATGTCTACTAAGAAAAATTGAACCTAAGATAATGTATGATGCATTACAAGATGGTGATTGGTATAAAGCTATGGAAGAAGAAATTGATCAAATAAAGAAGATTGTATGATCTCAGTAGCCTCTTTTAGGTGCTCTCCATAACACCTTTCTACTACTTCATAGGTTAGCTTGATAAACTAATCCACCCTAAGGAGATGGAATACTCTCTCAATGCTGTTAGGTCAGAGGTCTAGGACAACTTCGCTAGTCACACTCTTCATCACCCTCTCCTAAGGGAAAAAATGCTCTACAAGCATCATGACAAACTCCAAAGATTGTACTAACGTTGAGTGTGAAGCTGCATTTACTAGTCCTATTCAGATTAATGCAAAAATCACTGCAAACATCTCAGTGGGTTTTTTGCAAATCCTTAGGAACTCCCCCAAATTAGTGTGTCCCAAATTAGTGTCCTTAATCTCTATGTAGTCATATTGGAACCTCAATTTTGATGGAATGCCTTGGAATTTGAACATAATAGGTTTTGGTGTCATTTTCTTGCTAGGCACAATATTGAATTTTTCTTTGAAATCTATATGGAAAAATCAAGTATGCACTAGTGTACCGTGTTAGATTTGCCAATGCACACCTAAATCTTTGCACAGTGTTCAATTTTAAATGTTTTATTTGAAAAATATTGTGGGGTGCACACTAGCACACCAAATTAGGTGTGCTAGTGTGCACCTAAATTATGAAAGTTCTTTGGAATCTTCTTAGTTTTTTATGTTTTTTGCAATTTACCCCAGTGCATGAGTGCACACTTAGCTAAGTTTAATTTTTTCTTAAGTTTGTGTTTGAAGGGAGGTGCATTAAGTTTTAGGTTGGGTGGCATGATACACATTTGGTGCACCCAAGGAGGTGCACTGATGCATACCAAATTAGGTTTTGTGTGTGTAGACTGAAATGGAAGCCACACCTCAATTTGTGCAGAGCTATAGAGATGTGAGATTTTTAGGAGAAAAGATCAACAAATGAAGATCTTGGAGAGGAAAATAAACAAGGTAAGTAGTGAAGAGAAGGATCTGTTCTTATAGACCAAGATACCCTTGGTGCTACGTAGGTGCACAACTATGCAGCTGCGCATCACCAAGTGATGTCAATTCTCTAAAACACTCTATTCAACATACTAGCACACTAGATTAGGTTTGCTAGTGCACCCTTTAAATTTTGTAAGTTTAAACTTATATCCTCTAATTTCTTGATTTTTTCCAATGAGGTTTCTTAATTAGGACCTGAACAAGACTAAGTAAGAACAAAGAGCTTCTTGGGCGAGACTTGGACATGAACTAGGGGTAAGTGGGGACCTATAGGTGACTAGGATGCAAAATTTAGGAGTTCAAAAACCTTCATAAAGAGTAAGGGGTCCCCATTTTTTTTATCAAGAAATGGGGCATGCATTATGGAACCACAACAAATAGCCTCAACAAAAGGAAGAAATGACAAAGGCATTTCTTGATCAACAAACATTTCTTTCAACGTGTGTCAAACACCAACTGAATCTTGAACATTCCAAGAAAATTATGAATGATTTCATAGTCAAAACTTTAGGATCCAAAACCTTCAAGCCCAGTGTGTGTTTGTTGTATTCATTTCCTTCGACGTCTTAGGATGTGATCAATTAAAATCTACTAGCAACTCAAAAACAATCTTCCACCCTGCCTAGCACATCCATCGAGAATCTCCATAAAGGTCGTTTGTTGATCATTCACTTGATGAGATGAGAGAATTAGTTCAAGGGCTCTTAGTGGGATGTCACTTTTCTTTTAAATTTCTTGATAATCCATTGGGTGATTGCTCCATGTAGTTCATGATGTCACCATTTGATTCTTGGATTAAGCAATATTTTCATTTGTATCTATTTATCAGATTACCCCTTTTAGATCTTTTAGAATCCTTCAATCTTAACACCATTCTTTTCTCTTTTTAAAATATTCTCTTCTATATCCTGACTATGCTTAGACTGTGTAGCCAGGACATTAGTGTCATTTCTTGGATTTGATCTTTGGTGAACATCCCTTGCATTCCTCTTTTAGAACTTTTTAGAAACTCTCATGCCAAACAAGGATCTTAGAAATCCTTTGAGAAGACCCCTCTGTTTGAACCAATAGGAGTTTGGATCATCCCTTGCTACTTTCAGCCTCAATTTGAAAACATTTGAGATGATTGATTTTTAAATTTGCAAAGTGTTGAGAACTTGTTGGTCTAGAATGCTGAACTCAAGACTAAAAGTCCCCCTATTACTGCAAGTAACATTTGTTCCTCAATTGGTGTAAGAAAAACAATCATCCAAATATTTTGACAAAGAAATACCTCTTCCTAAAATTAGAATCAAAAGAGTGGTTAGTAAAATATCTCAAGACAAAATCTCAAGTGCACCTGTAATACCCCAAAATTGGCTCATTGCCATTATACCAATTCTGGTCTATTTCTGATAATTTTTAAGTCCTATTCTAATAGGCAATTCTCATTCTGCTATTCGCTACTTGACTTAATTTTCAGATGCAAAAAACCCTAATCTGCATTCATTATATTTTTTACTTAATTCCTATAGTACGTACTCATATTAGTTGCATTAAACCTACTTGATTTAATTATAATTTAATTATTAAGTATTTATACTTTAATTAAATTAAATTATATCCTAAGGCTAATGTACTATGGAATTAAATTTATTTAATTTAATAAATACGCCTATCTTAATTAATTAAATGGGAAAGGTATTTCTAATTAATTAAAAGAAATTATTTAATTAAATGGAGTACTTACTTCTAATTAATTAAACAAAGTTATTTAATTAAATGGGAAGTCATTCCTAATTAATTAAATGAAGTTATTTAATTAAACAAAAGTGTCTCTAATTAATTAAAGATTATTTAATTAAATAGAAAAAGTAATTATGAGAGCATATCTCATTTTATTAAATTAAATATCTCAACAAAATCTCTCTTCAGTTCAAAAAGGGAAATTTCCAATTGACTATTGATCAAAAATGAGTTAAATCAGTTAACTCCTTTTTCTACTCAAATTAAAATAGTTAACTCCTTATTTTACTCAAATTAAATCTATTAACTCCCTTTAATTTGGGAATCTCCCTTTATGACTGAACCTCATCTTCAATCCTGAAAGTTGATTCGAATCAATCTCAACTGTTGATGGATTCCAAGAAAGTCTATTTAAGAGACCCTCATCTCTTCATTTTAGAGGATGAATTGATTTTCTATCGAATTGCTATTGAAATTCATGCTCACATTTACTTACATTTCTTGCATACATTCTCATTCTTAGTTTAATCTCATTTTAGTTTAATCATGCATATGCTTAATCTAGTTTGCTTTATTTTTTCTTAGATTACATTGCATCTTTCATTTTAGATTAATCTGCATACTTGTTCTTAGCTTAATTCTATTGTCAAATCCTTCATTCTTAGAGGGTCTGGTTGCCTGCACCTTGATTCTGAGGATATTAACAGGCAAAATCCCTTTAGATAGAAGGCAACAGGTCACTTTGCAGGTCAATTTTCGGATGAACAATCCAATGTTCATTCCGAGATGAATCCGCATGCAATGACTGTGTTGAAGTGTGTGTTAGCATAGGCCATATTTTCACATATACATTTCTGGCGCCCACCGTGGGGCTTGAAAATCAATTTTTCTAGCCTCTTTCTGTACTTTTTTAAAATTATTTTTTTGTTCTCTATCTGTACTGTTTTGTACAAATTTAGGAATCTTTGCATGAAATTGTTCATTTTTACGCGAGGATATAGAATCTTTGCGCGAAGATTCTTTTTGCATCATGCAAGAAAGTTCTTTGGCGTGTGAAACTTCATGCAAAACATGTTTCTTCGTGTGAGCCGAATATAATTTCGCGCGGGCTAGATTTAATTTTGCGTGGGCCATAAAACTTCTTCGTGCGAACTGTCAAGAATTTCGTGCGAGACTTTGTTGACAAAGATAATTTTTTGCATTGATTTTTTTGTTTTCTGATTTTTCTGCTGACTGTTCACAGTTTCTAGTGTTTCTGTGTTTTTTGATTTTTTTGGAATAGCATAGCAGCGGTTTGTGGGACAATGGAAAAAGCGTGCTAAAGTTGCTAGAAACAGGGAAAAATCTACTAAGCACCTTGTGAGGATTACCAGGTAATTCTTTTTGACTGATAACACTTCATTTGGAGCTAAAACAAACATCTCTTGTGTGTGTATTTTCTTTCATGTTCTCATTTTACAACACATGCATAATTTGATACTAGGTTGTGATCTCTATTAGTTTCATTTAGCAGGCTTAGTCTTTAGTGATAGATCTAATTAGCTATCTTAGGTTATTAGACTCGCTAATCCGTCAGCCCCTTGTTCCACCCTGTGGTTGCAAGCTCAACACCACGTTAAATAAGGGAGGGGTCTATAGGACATAAGCATTAAAAGCTCTACAAGGCAGCCCTTTTGTGCTTTCTAGAACTCACTAATTTTTGAGTTGTGGACTCATTTTGGCTTGTGTGAGGGGTTAAATGTTCCACATCTTTGGACTCACCTCACATTAGTTAAAGTGTTAAGTGTACCACCTTGTGCTTTTTGATTACTTTTAGATAGATTTGTTTTCAGGAATTAACATCTGTACACACATAGTAATTAAGCCCCCATGAACACTATTCGTGGATCTTGAGGGAGTGGGTTCCTAGTGAAACTCCTCTCTAAGACGGATTCCTTATGGTTGGGGAGGATACTTTGAGCATCTCATAGATAGATGAATCTTTGACTTGTTGATTAAGGCATCCTTTCTCCAGAGAGGTTGATAGATCACGGGGAGATGATATCATAGATCTTTAAGAGATAATCTTAGTTTAGCATGTCGAATTAATCTGTCTATTTTGATTGGGCTAAAGGTGAAAATGTGTCAAAACCTTGAATCTGGAAGCTAAGTCCCCTCGTGGCACACTATTGTGAGTTGGTCACCTTTAGAGAGGGTTAATCGTAGCAGACAATCCCTCTACAGGGAAAACTACGTTGACAAAACCTCGAGCGGTAATAGCCATTTTTTCCATGGTAGTGACAACCGCTATATAAATGTCCTTGTGGAAGAAATCTCCATGGGTGTGGTTCATTGTGGGTTGTCAGATCTCCCTAGCAGCTCTCAAAGATTAAGTTCTCAGACTGTGTCAAAACCTCGGTGTGCCGGGATTGGAGGTCACCCCTGTGAGTCATAAAAGTTGTAGAGTCAAACCATTACTAAATACCTTAGAGAAGCCAACTTTTATTTCTAGGAATGTGTGCAATGATTGCAAAACTCTTTGAAAACATACACAAATAGCTCTCTTAGGGATTAGCACAAACTAAGTCACTTGATTGTTCATGCGCAAGGTTGCTTTTGCCCTTGCTCATTATTTTTCAGATGCACTTAAAATCATTTACTTGCTGTTCTACGTGCCTATTTATCTGCCTAGTTATTGGAATGATAAATTTTTTTGTCAAAATCAGTCGCTGTTGTGAAATTGTTCTATCCTTTTGCACGAAATCATTTGGGTCCCACGCGAAATCATTTGGCTCTCACGCGAAGCCATTTTGTCCTCATGCAAAATTAAATTTCTGTTGTGTATCTTTGTGCGATTCGAAAAACATTCTCGTGCAAAATTAAAAATTGTTACTGATCTTCGTGTGAGACAAAAAAATCTTCACGCAGCCCGTAAAACTTCTTTGCGCCGATTGTAAAATTTTTTCACGCGAGACTTTGTATTAGCATTAACAATCTGGGTCTGTTCTAACTATCTGCGGCCTACACGCTGTCCTTTTTTGCATCCGTTTATCACTCTTTGTTTGCAAATAGTCTTGGAATAGGGATACTTCGCTTAACTGAAAACTTGTGTCTTATACCTTGACTAGTCTCATCTCATAAGTAATTTTGGTCCTCATCTTAATGCTTGTCATACTTTGTGCCGTAGTGGTCATAATCTCTGGCTATTCTAGCCTTTAAATCAGACCATTTGTGCCTTAGTGAATAGCATTCTTGCTACTATCTTGTCCTTTTTGAGACTCAGTCTTAGTATAGTCCTTGTCCAAGTTCTAGCTTCTTGTCCTTGCCTATGACTGTCACAACTAGAAGCGGCAATGTGTTTTATCCTGATAACATTAGACATGGTTGTGCTAGGGGTCGTAATCACGGGTCCTCATCTTAATGCTTTTCATACTTTGTGTCGTAGTGGTCATAATCTTTGGCTATTCTAGCCTTTAAATCAGACCATTTGTGCCTTAGTGAATAACATTCTTGCTACTATCTTGTCCTTTTTGAGACTCAGTTTTAGTATAGTCCTTGTCCAAGTTCTAGCTTCTTGTCCTTGCCTATGAGTGTCACAACTAGAAGCGGCCACGTGTTTTATCCTGATAACATTAGACGTGGTTGTGCTAGGGGTCATAATCGTGGGTCCTCATCTTAATGCTTGTCATACTTTGTGCCGTAGTGGTCATAATCTCTGGCTATTCTAGCCTTTAAATCAGACCATTTGTGCCTTAGTGAATAGCATTCCTGCTACTATCTTGTCCTTTTTGAGACTCAGTATTAGTATAGTCCTTGTCCAAGTTCTAGCTTCTTGTCCTTGCCTATGAATGTCACAACTAGAAGCGGCAACATGTTTTATCCTGATAACATTAGACGTGGTTGTGCTAGGCGTCGTAATCGCGGGTCCTCATCTTAATGCTTGTCATACTTTGTGCCGTAGTGGTCATAATCTTTGGCTATTCTAGCCTTTAAATCAGACCATTTGTGCCTTAGTGAATAGCATTCTTTCTACTATCTTGTCCTTTTTGAGACTCAGTCTTAGTATAGTCCTTGTCCAAGTTCTAGCTTCTTGTCCTTGCCTATGACTGTCACAACTAGAAGCAGCAACGTGTTTTATCCTGATAACATTAGATGTGGTTGTGCTAGGGGTCGTAATTGCGGTAGAGGTAGCTTACCTTTCGCTACGCAATCTATATCCAGTTTGGCTAGTGAGGCATCTTCACGTTCTTCCTCACCTATAAGGTCATCTCAAGTTCAATGAACATTTTCCAATTTGCAAGAAATTAGGAATCCTTTTTACCAAAAGGATACCGAGACAGGTAAGAGTTATGCATTCTCAAACACAATGTATGATCCTTTCTCCATGGACCCTTTTGAAACACAACATACAAAAACTGAACAAGTTCCTATAATGATTAATCGTGAACCTAAACGGGGTAGTCATGGTCGATATCAAGAACAACCTAGGGATGACAAGGAGAAAGAGAAAGAAGATGACACTGATGAAGAATAAGAAGAGGTGGAAATCCTTCCTGAATAGATAGCAAAATGTTGAAGAGACAAAATTTTTTAGAAGGTCATTGGAATCTTACTCCATGAAGAGAAAGAAAAGTACTTTCTCAAACTCGCCCAAGAGGGAGCTAAACTGTCCACACATTTCAATGTGGAGACCATTATCACACATGAAGAAGAAACTAAGACCACTAAACTCCAAAAATAACTAAAAATTATGCAAGACCAATTGGCTCAGATGATGCATGAGAAAGAGAAACCCAAAAAGACATACACATTGGACGCTCTTTGTTCATTTCCATTTGACAAAAGTATAAACATGCTGCCTTTCCCAAGAGGCATAGAACTACCCAAATATTATAAGTACTTTGGTACTACTGATCCCCAAGATCACTTGCAAGAATTTGGTGCTTTGTCTATGGATTTTATACACAATCAAATGTACCTCATGTGTTTATTCCCTAGAAGCCTAGGTGGTCAAGCTTTGGAGTGGTTCTCACATTTACCTCCTGGTATCAAGACATTTGATGAAATTGCTAATTCATTTGTTCAGCAATATTCTCATAACATTCAACATCTTGTAAATATTCGAGATCTATGCAACCTTAAACAGAAGGTTGGTGAGCCTTTTCTCACTTTCCTCCAATGGTGGAGACAGCTTTACACTAAGTATTCTCGTAAAATCCCAGAAACGGAGAAGCTCGACATTTTCACTGATAACCTCTTACCTGATTTTGGGTATAGAGTCCAACTACAAGGTCCACATACCTTTGAAGACATGATTAAACAGGCTATCCATATCAAAAAATTTATGGTCAAGAAAGGTGAGCTCACTCTTCAGAAAGACACAAAACAAGGTTCCACTTTCGACAGGGATAAAACCAAACATGTCAACAAGAACCAAGAGATTGTACATGATGGGTTGTTGATAATGTCACACCAAAACCTGCTAAAGTAGCATTTAATCTCATAGACTACTTCAAAGCGGCCAAAAGTGCTGAGAAGCCTCCTCCTGACAATAAGGCGTCTGGGAACAAACTGAGAAACTCATGGGCAGCACGACCCAAGCGAGAGTATACGCCTTTAGGAGAACCTTTGGATGTGGTTTACAAAACATTGCTACAACACAAGCTTATCTCACTAATGGATAACCCTCATCCCTATGATCCACAACCACATCCACCATGGTGGAATGAGACCTCATTTTGTGAGTATCACCAAAACAAGGGACACAAAACTAGCAATTGTATAAACTTACATCATAAAGTCCAGGACATGATTGATGATGGTGAACTTGTGGTAGATGGACATGACAAAAAATTGGACCACAAGGCGTTCAAAGAGCCTTTCCCAGCTTATGAAAGAGGAGAGACTTCAAAACCAGAACCCTACAATAAGGTCAACTATATGTATTCCAATGATGACAATGTCATTCACATGGTTGAACCTGTAGATTCTGAATACTGCGATGTTATTACCATAAAGGGCAAGCAAGATAATGATAAACCCAAGACACCATTTGTCTTGAGAGGCCCTACTTTCAATAACATGGATAATGCATCTTCACAACATTGTGCTAATGCTGTTACTCGCTCTCATGTGAAGTTGGTGCTCAAAGGCCCTACACCTCCTATTTCAAATACCCAACAACATAAGGACAAAGCCCTTGCTGGTCCATCCAGTAAAGGTGAAAAACACACAATGAACTTGACTGCAACCAGTTATAGTGTTCTAGATCAGTTGAAATGAACCAATGCTCAAATTTCCATATTTGAGCTGCTTAAAATCTCGCCTACTCACAGGCAAATTCTAGACAAAGCCCTCACTGAGGCAAACGTTCCTCAAGATCTTGATCTTGAGCAATTTCAATCCATGGTAGGTCACCTGACCTCACCTCATCTTATGACCTTCTCCAAGGAGGATGACAACTCACTGAATCACCCACACAATCAACCTCTACACATTGAGGTTATGATCCACCAGACTCGTGTTCGTTGGGTACTCATTGACAATGGCGCTGGCCTAAATATTGTTTCTGCTGCTCTGCTTAGACAATTGGATTATTCTAAGGACTTTGTTGATCCTTGATGAAAGATCACTATTAAAGCATATGATGAAGTAGAATGAAAGTCACTAGGTCTTGTGACTTTACCAATTTGCATCAGTCTTGTCAAAAGGGATGCCACCTGTCAGGTACTTGACATTCCCTTAGCCTACAACATTCTGTTGGGACGGCCATGGACACATGAGATGCGTGATGTGCCATCCACATACCACCAATGCATTAAATTTCCATTTCATGGCTCCAAAGTTACTATTCTTGCTACTACTAGCTACACTTGTAATATGCTCAAAGCTGCCGATTCTTTCGTCCCTGCTAACCGTGAGTCTACTGATTGTCACAATAATAAGCTGAAACAAATTGAGTAGTTATTTAAATTGAAAGAAATTGGTATGGGAGAGTACCAAATGGAACCAGTGCTATCATTAACATCTATTCTAGAGTCCCCTCAAAATTTTGGGAGACCCTCAGTAGCAAAGAAGACATTCGTGTTGACACCTCAGACCAAGTTTAATGGCTCTTTTGTCAAAGCTACAGTTCCCTTAGAAGATGAAAATGAAAATAGAGCCATTTTTGCATGGCTTTACAAAGAAGAGTCTCCAGTAGACCTAACAAAACAAGCTCGAGAAATCACTCCTAAGAAGTATGGACTTGGTCTTAAGCTTATTAAGCATTTTGGCTACAAGGGAACCGGCCCTATTAGGTGCAATAAAAATGGTTTAATAGATCCTATCAAAGCAATAGCTCGAAGCAACAGTGACACAACTGGCCTAGGGTTCAAGAAGGTCCCTTTCCATTTGGGATCCAATAAATTCATACCCATACCTGAGAGTTCATCTGAAAATGAGTCACAATCTGAGTTAGGTACTCGAGAGGAAGAATCTGATGATGAGGATTCTTACCCTCATCCTATTCCTTATGATCTTGCTAAATTCTTTGCTAAGCCAGATGACTTTGTGCCACATGTTAGCACTATGGATGATACTAATGATTCTTCTGAGGACAATGCTGAGCAACTCAAATATCATTCAGAAAAGGGAGAATCTAGTCAGTCATGCCATATTGAGTATTTGTGTAAGAATCTAGAGGCTGAAGGAGAGTATGTCCCTATCACTGTTGGGGAGTTCTATAGTCTCTCACCATGTAGCACCGATTCTCATGAATATGAATTTGACAATCTTTTAGAAGCGAGTACTGATAAAGACATTGACCAAGTGCATGTCTATGAAAATCAAATCGAAGTGAGTGAAACGTCTAGGGATAGGTCACAGGGGTCTAATCCAACTACTGTCCTAGAGTCATCAATTACTAACGTTCATACTCTAAGGCATTTGAATACACTTGTACCATAGGTCTCGAATTACTAGTCCACGCATTTAATGACTATACTATGAACGCAATTGAACCAGCCACTACTCTCTCACTCGCACATCCTGAGCTTATAGATTGGAACCCCAATGCATCTAATGAAGTCCCCATGTTCCAGAATGACTATTCTCTTGCCTATTACTTAAATGCTATCAATCCTATAATGTCTTCCACCAATGAGTAGAGTGTCAACATGACTAAGGCTGACATCAAATATCTCAGTCACATAATTAAAAAGAAAAACTGCAAGAGGTCCGATAGTGAAAACCAAATTGTGACAGTGTCAGACCCCAAAAAAGTAAAAACAAAAGATGTATCCAAGGGTGAAAACCTCTCTGAGGCACCCATGGATGAGATATTTGATGTCCTTCTGTGTCAGTTTCAGGAGAGATCATCAGTGTTAATAGAGCTGACACAACCAATTAACCTAGGCATAGAAGAACATCCTCATGTGATACATCTGTCACAGTCATTGTCACTTGAAGAGAAGGAACAAGTCATTTTCTTTTTCAAGGGAAAGAAAATAAATTTTGCCCGAACATATTCTGACATGCCAGAATTGGATCCTGATCTTATTATGCATCACTTGTCCATAACACCAGGCATAAAACTAGTTAAACAGAAGCTTCAAAAAATGCATCCTCATTTTGCATTACTAGTCAAAGCTGAATTGGAGAAACTTCTGAAGGCTAGTTTCATTCGTGCAATTGATTATGCTAAATTTATATCCAATATTGTCCCTGTGTCCAAGCATGATAAGTCTATCAGAGTTTGTACAGATTTCCATGATCTTAACTTGGCATGTCCTAAAGATGACTTTTCGCTCCCTAATATTGATATGATTGTGGACATGATGGCTGGCTATGAGATGTACTCACTTATGGATGGTTTTTCTGGATACAATCAGATAAAAATTGCACCAAAAGATCAAGAGAAAATGGCTTTCACATGTGCATGGGGAACCCTTTGTTGGAATGTGATGCCATTTGGTTTAAAGAATGCTAGAGCTATATATCAGCAGGCTATTACTACAATTTTCCATGACATGATGCATAGAACTATGGAGGACTATGTTGATCATACTTTGGTCAAAAGCGCTAAACACAATACTCATTTGCACAATTTGGGACCAATCCTAGATCGTATGGAAAAGTTTAGTCTTTGGCTCAATCCTAAGAAATGTGCATTTGGTGTTACATCAGGAAAATTGTTAGGATATATTGTTTTTGCAAAGGGAATTGAAGTAGATCTAGAAAAAGTACAAGCAATAATGGACATACCACCACCTTGAAACATCAATCAGATGAGAGGACTACAGGGAAGGCTTCAATCTATTCGTAGGTTCATTTCACAATTGGCAGATAAATCACAACCCTTCACAAAGACCTTACATAAGGGTGTGAAATTCAATTGGAGCCAAGATTGTGAGCAAAACTTAACACAAATTAAACAATATCTTGTCAATCCACCAATCTTGATGCCTCCTATACATGGGAAACCTTTGCTTTTATACATTTTAGCCACTAAAACATCTTTGGGAATCCTATTGGCTCAGGAAGACAATGATAACAAAGAAAGAGCTATTTATTACTTGAGCCAAACATTGGTCTCTTATGAGAAAAACTATAGTATTATTGAGAAAGCTTGCTTGGCAGTTGTCTTTGCTTCCCAAAAGTTGGGACACTACATGCTTGCCCACACTACATTGCTTGTGGCTAAAATAGATCCATTAAATTATTTTCTCAGTAAGGCAGCTCTCACAGGAAGATTAGCTAAATGGGTCATGATACTAAGTGAGTTTGACATCCAATATGTTGAATGCAAAGCTATAAAGGGATAGGCAAAAGCAGATCAGCTGGCCGAGGTACCCATATAGAGTCTTCTACCAATAAACATTGATTTTTTAGATGAGTCAATTCTAACACTCACTCATCATACATGGGTTATGTTCTTCGATGGATCCTTCACACAACAAGGATCAAATGCTAGATTACTTTTCATTACACCACAGAGATACTCATTTCCTAAAGTGTACAAGATTCTATTTCCTTGTACAAATAACATTTCTGAATATGAAGCTTTGATCAATGGTATGAAAATTGCAGCTAAATGGAGAGTAGATCAGTTGGATATCTTCGGTGACTCTCAGGTTGTCATCAACCAAGTAAATGATGTGTATCAAACAAAGGATGAAAAAATAATTCCTTACAAACGCATGGATGATGACTTGATGAAATATTTTGCACATATCAGCTTCCAACAAGTTCCATGCACAAATAATAAAGCAGCTGACACCATGGCCACTCTGGCCTCCTTTCTATAAATGCTAGAAAATGATCTATGACACGAGTTCTTGGTGGAAGCGTTACACTATCCAGCCTATGACACACCTGATTCTAGGATGATCTGTTCTATTATAGGAGAAGAATCATCCCACTACCATCACATCTATTCCTACCTTCATAATCAAACCATTCTGGAAGGTATGACCCAGACTAAGAAACGTTACCTAATCCGTAACACTTCACATTATGTCATTATTGTTGACGATCTGTATAGGAGAGGTCTTGACGGAACACTCCTTAGGTGTTTAGAACTCGATGAATCCAAATGCACACTAATTGACATTCATGAACGCATTTGCGGATCTCATTCCAATGGCTTAACACTAGCTCACAAACTCCTTTGTGCTAGTTACTACTGGCCTAAAATGGAGCAAGAAGCTGTTAAATATGCTAAATCTTGCAAGGAGTGTCAGCTATACAGAAATCTCATTCATGCTCCAGCTAGAGAGTTGATTTCCTCTACTAAAACATGGCCATTTCAACAATGGGCCTTTGACTTGGTGGGGCAAATTCACCCAACCTCTTCTAATGGACATAAGTTCATTATCACCGCTACAAATTATTTCATGAAATGGGTAGAGGCAGTCCCTCTCACAATTGTTGATGGTAAAACTGTAGCGCTTTTTATCACAAACTACATCATCTGTAGATATGGTATACCATCCTCAATCATTACTAACAATGGAGGATAGTTCAAAAATAAGGACCTCAAGGAACTGTGCAAGAAATTCAAGATTACACAACATTGGTCTTCCATTTATTACCCTCAGGGTAATGGCCAAGCTGAGGCATCCAATAAGGCGATCCTCAAAATTATTCATTGCACAGTCAGTAAGTCAGGGAGAGACTACATCTCTAGATCAATCCATCCCTATGGGCATATAGAACAAGCATTAGAACTCCAATGGGCACGACTCCTTTTGTGTTGGTATATGGGGCAGATGCTGTGCTTCTGATAGAGGTCAAGATTCCTACCTTGAGAATCTCTATGAAAGGTCTTATAACTGATGATGACTATAGGATAGCCTGGCTTCAAGAGCTTGTGTTGTTGGATGAACGATGACAAGTGGCCTGTGATCATCTATGAGCATATCAACAAAGAATGGCATGAAGCTAAAATAGGAGAATTAGGCCACGTGACTTCCAGCTGGGTGATCTCGTCCTGAGAGAGAACCCTAAGAATCAACAACAACAAATGCAAAAGGGAAAGTTTGAACCAAACTAGCTAGGTCCTTACATCATTATTGCAGTATATGGATCTGGCACCTATCAACTTTCCACAATCAAAGGAGAAATGCTTAAGAGCCTATGAACACTCTTCACTTGAAGCGGTTTTACAATTGATTCAATCTTAGCAAGCTCTCTGTACATATCTAAATGTCTTGAAAAAAATCTAAAAATCAGAACAAGTCCTAAAAAAAAAAAATAAATAAAAAAAAAATAAAAAAAAATTGAAAAACAAGAAAAGTGTCATTGGTGAAAACCTGGAAACAGGCATCATGGTAGCAAAAAAAGAGAATTTTTCCAAGAAGGTGAAAACCTGGTAAACAGACACCTCTTATTCCCAATGCTCCATCTTGCAACGCATCTTCTAGCCATTTTGTATAGTCACTTTCATGCTTTTGCTTTCCTGCTTTTCCTGCTCATGTATCCATGGATTGAGTCTTATCATAGCTTAGGGGCATTCCCCCCTTAGTGTCACTTTTTTGAGATTCTTCTCATAGAATCTCCTATGCGACAGTCACTAGTCATTTTGACTGCATCTGCCTACTATCGCCAGTGTCACTCTTTTCGAGATTCTCCTCATAGAATCTCCTACGTGACAGTCACAAGTTGTTCTGACTGTGTCTGCCTACTATTTCCAGTGTCACTCTTTTTGAGATTTTCCTCATAGAATCTCCTACGCGATAGTCACCAGTCATTCTAACTGCATCTGCCTATTGTTGCTAGTGTCACTCTTTTCAAGATTCTCCTCATATAATCTCTTTCGCAACGATCGCCAGTTGTTTCAGCTGTGTTTGCCTACCATTGCTCGAGTCATGTCTCAAGATTCCTTTATGGAAGATCTTTTTTGTGTTAGTCACCAGTCATCCTAGCTGTGTTTGTCTACTGTCGCTTAGTCCTCTTTATGTTCTTCATCATAAATATTTCTCTTTGACCTCAGTCACCAGTGATTCTGACTGTGTCTTCCTACTGTTGTCACCCTACCGAAGAGATTTCTTTCAAACATGTTTTGGACATTGACACTTGACATCAATCTCGAAAAACATTGAACTCAAAAAAAAAATGATATACTTGTTTGGATATGCTGAGCATTTTCTTTGTTTGCTTTATTTTTCTTTATCATATCTCCTTGAGCAACTCGATGATGTCATCTTTGACTAGAGAAGTAATGACTGGGGGGCATGATCTTTTTCTTTGCTTTCTGTTTGCGGTTTTGTTCCAATAAGTTGATCTATTCCTATAAGAGGGGTGTCCACTATAAGAGGCTCCATCTCGTATTGGATGGCCTTGTGTACCTCAACTCCTTTTATACAGATACGTCAATGACATTGGTTCTTCTTCTTGTTTGTTGGAGTGAACTTTTCATGCTATAATACATACTGATACTCATCCTATTAAGTGAATGTATGGGTCACTGCGATTATATCTAGCACACTTCTATCTTAGGTTATGAACACAAGGGTCGTTGTGGATAGAATGAATATTGAATACTTAGCATAAGAGGAATCTCTCGTGTGTTTGGTGTGCCTATCATGCAAGCAACATTCAGGTCATCCTAGCATTTATGCTTTGATGCTTATGTTAACTTGCTACATTAAAAGGGACAAATGTTCTGGTCATTCTGGTTTCTTGTGTCTTGAATGCTTACATTTAATCCCGACATCCCAATAACGTATGTTATATTCATATTTTCATGATTGCAATGTCAGTGGGAATTGTATAACATACAAGCTTTATTTTATATCCAATGATGATAAATTGTTGAGGCTTGGTAACCAGACCTAGGGTTGCATTTAACATAGTCTTGCATTACATACTCCATTTGCATTAACATGAAATTCGATGGTAATTTTGTTCATACTCCACATGCATCAAATTCTTCCACGGCTGCACAAGTGTTTGATTCGTCGATTCACGCTCCTCAATAGAATACCTGTGACTGTCAAACAAAAACATGCAACGCTACGTAAGATGTTAGTTCATCCATATGCACTCTATCTAAGTACAACATACATCTCATGTACATCAAAGCAAAACAAAATAGGCAATGACATGTACACAGGCATACTTGGCTCAAAATCTTGTATATATATATATCAAAGAATGGGTCAGTACAAAAATGGGCACTACTCGAGCGCAATCGATCAAAAATGATACATGTGGTGCTGGCACACCAATCGATACATAGCCAGAGATCAAAATCAAAACTCAGACATAGAGCATCTAACTTTTTCCCACACCCTCGCCTCCAGGAGGAGCAGGAGGTGTAGGGGCAGAAGGTGGTAGAGGCGGTGGTGGCATATCCGGCCTGACAGGAGGACGTGCGCCCTAGACTCTCGTGCATACTGAGAAAATTGCTGCACCTGCAATGTCTCATCTGGCATGACGTTGGTGTATGCAGCATAATAATATGCAGCCCGAGTAGACTAGGAGTGGATCTCATCTTGTGCTAGCTCCAGCCTTCTCTCTGCAATCTCCGCATGCTCTCTCTGACGATCTATCTCTCACTGTCGCTCTACTAGCTGCGCATCCCTGACTGCCAATGCAATTTGCCAACTCTCTCAACTATCGGGATGCCACACGAACCCGCTCTTAGTACCGCCATACTGCATCCTCTACCCCACTTGCTAGCTGATCTGAAATATCCTCATCAACCATCTCTGGTGCCTACTGCTATGGAGGTGCCTGCTACGGTGGAGGTACCTATGGCTGTGGAGGCACCTGCTGCTATGGGACCTCCTACTAAGGGGCCTGCTCCTCTGTCCTCTGCCTCCTCCACTGACTATGTCCTGCCCCACTACCCCCAGCACCTGGGTTTGATCCCATCTGACATGGGGGAATAGGTATTTGTTTTACCTGGTGCTGGACCTGTGGTGGCACCTGTGGCTATGCCTGCTGTTGCTGGGACACCTGTCCCTGCCCCTATACCTGCCTTGTCATCCCTAGTGGATCTGTGAAGCATGGGAATGGATGGCTCATCAAAAATGCCTGATATGCAGGCGTCATCCCTGCATCTACTACCTCTGGCAGGTAGTCCCACTGAACAACAAACAAACTGTGGATATCTATCATTGATTGTCCTGGATCCATCTGTGGAGGCCATCCCTACTCAATATCCCTCTACACCCTAGCATAGGCACAATACTTAGCTAAAATGTCCTATGGTCAGCCATACTACCACCACACTCATGAGATCACAAATCTCTCTATGACTGATGTCGTCCTACCTACCAATAGTCAAGAACTAAACATCCAGGGTAGCTCTCTCAAGGCATCATCCCAGTCCTCTTTCTCTCTCCAAGGTTGCCATATAATAGACACTAGGTCATCGAGATGTGTCTACCAGTGCTCAGTCTTACCCAGGTGGGCTTGGGTAATATGCCCTCGATATCTATAGATGTAGGGCTCCATGGGCTCCTAAGAATCCTCAAAAATTGGCCTACATACAAGGAGATGCTCCCAGGCCCAGATCTATAGAACATAAACACCTGCTGCCATGGTCTTCTTCTCATGGAAGATGACCTCATGCATCTCGTGAAAAAGATGGGCCAACATGCACTGACCCCACCCAAAGATCTCAGGTGCCTCAACCATCCTACGGAGCATGACACCCCATCCACACTCCATACCATGCTGTCCCCTATCAGGACATAAGAAGTAGCTCAAGAAAATACCTAACACGGATGCCAAAATATGTGTGGGTCCATAGGTCTGCATCAACTCATCCCAGCTGATGGCTTTACCTCTCGGTAGCTCTCTCCTGAATACAATGGAAAGTGCCTCTGTCCCTAATCGAGGCACTGTATCATAGACGACTCGGGAGCCGTGAAATGGGATCCTCAGTATCCTCCATATATCCTATGGGGTAATTGTCATCTCACCCATCGGCAAATGAAATGTGTTTGTCTCCGAATGGAAATGCTCTACCAAAGAAGTCAGTAAGTCGTGATTCACCATCACGACTGGAATCTGGCATAGTGAAGAAAAACCCAATTGGGCAATGTGTGCCCGATCTGTGTCATCCAAACTCTGCAATAAATCTCCATATGGTGGATAATGAGATCTAAAAGAAACATCTCCGAAGACCTCCTGCACACACAACAAAAAAACAACAAACAAACGATCACTATCAAGTCAAATCAAAGCATCAAAATGAAATAAAGTGCAATTTCTAAGTGCAAAATCACAAAACTGTCATGGGATTTCATGCAAGATTTGTGAAATCTCGTGTGAAGATATACAATTTCACGTGAAATAATTAATTCTTCACATGAAGAATCTCGCCTTTGCACGAAAAAAGATCTCCTCATGCGAAGATAGAGCTAGCCGCGCGAGAAAAGATATTCTCACGCGAAACACGAATTGCCTCGCGCAAAGAATCCCCATCTTCGTGTGAAACCAAATTCAGCCCACGCGAAGATTCTCCGGTTGCGCGCGAAGAAACAATGCATCCTATTTCTTCATGTGAAGAAAGAACATCTTCACGCAAGAAGAGATCGGTCTTGCACGAAGAAGGAATTGACAAGCCTAAAACATGCTAAAAACATGCAATAAATGACCTAGAAATGCGTGAAAATAAAAGTACAAAGATGGGAAATTGATGACTCACCGATGGTCCGTAGTCTACTGGCTGGCTGTGATGTTTGGAGTGCTCAAAATGATGATATCTCATGTTCACTACCATGTCTCTATTAGAGCTCAAAATCACTACAAGACAAAAGCACAAATGAATTGAAAATGACCCTTCGAGCCCTTATATAGGTGTTGACCAAATTTTTCAAAGTACTCAGATTTGCCTAAAAATCGCACCCCTAGTTAATTGGTCCATTCTAGATCCATTTTAGGGATCAAATTTGAAATCTGACACACCTAAGAGCCTTAAAAATGTGTTTTAAATTTTGGGGACCGACGTGATCGAACGCTTGTGCAGCCTAAATCTTTTTGATACTTTATGATTCTTGGAATCCTTTCAACTTTACATTCTCCATATTTTCAAAATTCATTTTGAAAATAGTCAACTTAAGTCAATTGTGGCTGAATCTGGTCAACTTTTGGTCAAACTTGGTTTTTGCGACTTCGCAATCATTTCAAATCAACCCAATCTTTAGATTGTTCTAATCCCTTCTAGATTCTGCTGACATGATATACTGCTTCAAATCATATTTTTGGTGTGTCATCTTTCGATTTCCCTGTTGAGGGGGTAGAATGATTACATCATTAAATACTTAATGCTCAGGGTATCTTGTTCCCTTTTATCTGGCATCTTTGCCATCTATCACTTGGGGCATCTAATCACTCGGGGCATCTTGTTCCTTTCTATTTGGCATCTTTGCTATCTATCCTATCTTTTCATCAACTAATCAATCTTATAACAACTCTTCTCAGAGTTCGATGGATAGGTATTGGGATAGTCTAAACCCTGACTCCTAAGGATCAAGCCTTGTTCTGGGGATGATTCTATGGCTTATGATTGGACCTTGTTATCTTTTAATCAATCTTAGGTATCTAGGTGTTCTATCTAGATCTTTGAAGGTTAAGCTTCGTGCAGGAGATAATCTTCTAAATTCTTTCAATTCTAGTTATCTAGGTGTTCTATCTGGATCCTTGAAGATTAAGCTCTGTTATGGAGATAGTCTTCTAAATGCTTTATCACTCTTGGGTATCCAGGTGTTCTATTTGGATCCTTAAAGGTTAAACTTCATTCTGAAGAAACCTTTTAAATGCTTATCAATTTTAGGTATCTAGATGTTCTATCTGGATCCTTAAAGATTATGCTTCATTCTGGAGGTAGTCTTTTAAATGCTATCTATTTTAGATATTTAAGTGCTCTGCTTGGATTCCTTAGGATTAAGCTCTGTTCTAGAGATGGTCCTTAAAAAGCTTATCAATTGGTCTTCGTATCATCACCTTCAGAACCAATCTCATGTTCGCATCATGCTTTCTAATTATCTTTGAATTGAACGTTCTGCTCGCACATTCATTCAAAGAGGGGCAAAATGTAATACCCCGAAATTGGCTCATTGCCAATATACCAATTTTGGTCTATTTTTGATAATTTTAAAGTCCTATTCTAATAGGCAATTCTCATTCTGTTATTCGCTACTTGACTTAATTGTTAGATGCAGAAAACCCTAATCTACATTCATCATATTTCTTACTTAATTCCTATAGTACGTACTCATATCAGTCGCATTAAACCTACTTGATTTAATTATAATTTAATTATTAATTATTTATACTTTAATTAAATTAAATTATATCCTAAGGCTAATGTACTATGGAATTAAATTTATTTAATTTAATAAATATGCCTATCTTAATTAATTAAATGTAATTATTTAATTAAATGGGAAAGGTATTTCTAATTAATTAAAAGAAATTATTTAATTAAATGGAGTACTTACTTCTAATTAATTAAACAAAGTTATTTAATTAAATGAGAAGCCATTCCTAATTAATTAAATGAAGTTATTTAATTAAACAAAAGTGTCTCTAATTAATTAAAGATTATTTAATCAAATAGAAAAAGTAATTATGAGAGCATATCTCATTTTATTAAATTAAATATCTCAACAAAATCTCTCTTCAGTTCAAAAAGGAAAATTTCCAATTCACTATTGATAAAAAATGAGTTAAATGAGTTAACTCCTTTTTCTACTGAAATTAAAATAGTTAACTCCTTATTTTACTCAAATTAAATTTGTTAACTCCCTTTAATTTGGGAATCTCCCTTTATGACTGAACCTCATCTTATATCCTAACCGTTGATCTGAATCGATCTCAACCGTTGATGGATTCCAAGAAAGTCTATTTAAGAGACCCTCATCTCTTCATTTTAGAGGATGAATTGATTTGCTATCGAATTTCTGTTGAAATTCATGCTCACATTTACTTACATTTCTTGCATACATTCTCATTCTTAGTTTAATCTCATTTTAGTTTAATCATGCATATGCTTAATCTAGTTTGCTTTATTTGTTCTTAGATTACATTGCATCTTTCATTTTAGATTAATCTGCATACTCATTCTTAGCTTAATTCTATTGTCAAATCCTTCGTTCTTAGATGGTCTAGTTGCCTGCACCTTGATTCTGAGGATATTAACAGGAAAAATCCCTATAGATAGAAGGCAACAGGTCACTTTGCAGGTCAATTTTTGGATGAACAATCCAATGTTCATTTCGAGATGAATCCGCATGCAATGACTGTGTTGAAGTGTGTGTGTTAGCATAGGCCGCATTTTCACATATACAACACCTACCCCTAGACTAACACAACTTTGAAAACAAACATGCGACTGAAAGAAAACACACAACTAAAAGAAAACACACTTGCAAAAAATAAACACACTTGCAGAAATAAAATCTAACTAATTTTTAATTTTTTAATTTTATTATTATATATATTTTTGTTTTTATTATATATATATATATATATATATATATAGAGTCTTCTAGGCTTCAAAATAATGTTTTAGAAATTGGCCATTGACTAGCAATTGAACTAATTCCCCCTGTAAGGAACTAAGTCTAAAATTATTTTCTCTAAGAATTTCCACTATTTGGTAAGGGCCAATCTACAAGCATTGAAACTTGGTATGGCTACCTAGCTTTTCTTTTGCCTTATCCCAAAGCATAACAAGGTTGAAAATCTTGAAGTATTTTTTCGTGGCCCTCTTGTCAAACCATCTCTTCATGATAACTTGATGTTTAGCCATGTGCTCCAATGCAATTGTCTATTTCTCATCCATCTCTAAAAGATTCATCAATCTAATTTGTACTTTTTTAGCATCTTTAGCATATCCACTCATGAATTTCAAAATAGGAATCCTAAGGTTGAGTGGGAATACTAGTTCTTGTCCATAGACAAGAAAATATGGAGAAGTCCCCAAAGCATTCTTGACACTTAATCGATCTGTCCATAGAGCATATTTGAGTTGCATATGCCAATCTTTAGGATTCTCCTTTAGTAACAATCTTATTGCTGAAATCAAGTTCTTGTTAGTAGATTTTGCTACCCCATTTCCTTGTGGGTAATAATTCGAAGAGAACTTGATAATAACCTAATTTTCAAATGACCATTGCATCAAGAATATTGATGCACAAGATGATCTGTTGTCACACACTAAAGTGAATGGCATCCCAAATCTAGTAACAATGTGTTCCTCCAAGAAGTTCGTCACCACCTTAGCAGTGCAATTTTTGAAAGTTTTTGCTTCTATCCATTGCATACAATAATTAGTGGCTATAAGAATATAAGTATGTCTAGTAGATGATGGTGGATTAACTAGACCAATAAATCCAACCCCAAATTTGCAAAGGGGCGTACCTCATATACTAGTTGTAGTGGCATTGTCAGGTGTCTTTCTCTATTGGTACTAGTCTAGAAAACATGACAAGAATGTACATGTTCAAAAGTGTCCTTCAATATCGTGGGCCAAAAATAACCTAATCTTAAAATCATATGAATAGTTGCTTTTGTTGAACCATGCCCTATACCATACTTGCCGTGAAATTGTTCTAGGACTTCTTTCACTTCTTTATGTCCTAAACACTTCAGGTAGATTCCTTTATAGTTCGTTTTGTACAACTTGTTATCATGCAACATATAGGATTCATACTTTATTTTAAGTCCTCTACATTGTGAACTATTCATCCAACTGGGGCACTAGTTCTATAGAAAATAGTAAACAATATCCTGGGACCAGAAATTTGTTTCTACACCTTCACCAATGTCAACTTGAGATACAATCATTTTGTTTTGATCTTCTATATCTGTCTCATTCTCAAAATTGAATTTATTTTCATCATCAATTTGGTTATTAGCTATCATTCTTGATAATCCTTGACCCCTAACTAATCTCATGGGTTAGATCTCTAGATTAAATTCTTATAATATCACCATCCATTTACCTCATCTTTTACCAATTTCATTTTGCATCAATAATGTCTTTACTACTAGATCAATTGCAATAGCATACACCTTACTCCTTAGTATGTAATGGCAGAACTTCTTTATTGCTTTAATCAAGGAAAAATATTTTTTATCAAGGTTGGAATAGTTTAACTCAATATTTCTTAGAGGGTAGCTCATAAAAGCAATAGGTCTTTCATCTTCCTTCTTCCTTTTCTAGGTTAGGATTCCAACACATGAATATTCTAAGGCAAAGGAATATATGTTAAAGGGAAGGTTGTAATAAGGACTTACTAGTACTTGAGCCATGGAAATGGCTACCTTGATGTCCTCGAATGATTTCTTTACCTCAAGAACCCGTTCTGTTTTAGCTCCCTTTTTGAGTAAATCATTTAGGGGATGCACTACCTCTGCAAATTTGCTTATGATTTTTTGCACAAAATTTATCTTCCCAAAGAAAGACTTGAGTTCCTTCTGACATTTGGGGGGTGATAACTTCAGAATGGCTTTGACTCTATCAGGATCAATGGAGATGCCAACTTTGAAAGTGACATGACCTAGGAGTTTTTCCTTAGTGACCCCAAATGAATATTTCTTGGGATTGAGAGATATGCCATATTTACAACACTTATTGAACTCATGTCTTAGATCAACAATGTGAGTAGTTCAATCCTTTGAAAAGAAATTCAAGTCATCCATATAGATAACTATACATTTATTAATCAATCCCTTAAAAGCTTCATCCATGACTCAGTGAAATGTAGCCCCTGCATTAATCAATCCAAAGAGAATTCTCCTATAGGCAAAGGTTCCCCATTTGGTTGTAAAGGTAGTCTTTAGTCTATCTTCTTCTTCTACCATTACTTGATTATAGCCTGAATATCCATCCAAGAAAGACATCATTTTTGAATGATTCATAATTTATAAGATCTCATCCAATGAGGGAAATTGGTAATTGTACTTTTGAGATGCTAGGTTCAAATTGTGAAAATCTATACAAAGTTGAATCTCTCCAATCTTCTTTCATACAAGAACTAAATTAGCTACCCATGTATAATGACGCATAGATTAAATAATCTTTGCATACAATGACTTCTTGACTTCCTTCATTATTAGAGGTTTGAGGATGGGATTGATGGTTCTTTTCCTTTATTGGAAGGGTTTCGCATCAGGTTTGAGTGGGATAGCATGCATAATAATCTGAGGATCGTATTTGTTCAGATCTTCATAATTCTATGCGATGAAATCCTTATATTCTATAAGCAATTTGAGCATGTCCTCCCTTTCTTGTAGACTACACACTTTCCCAATCCTTAACATCTTGGGATCATCTTCTATTCCTAAATTATATGAATTGCATTCCTCGATCCCTTTCTCTTCAGTGATCCTTTTATTAAACATTGATTTATCACAATAAAAAATGCGCTCTAACTAGATCATCCCCTTGGGAATAGTATTAGTTTTCAAATTCAAGATTTCTTCTTCATCTTATGTTGTACTATCATCAGGTGCGTGACCTAGGGTGTCATCTATTTCTTGTCCCTTAAAGTGGCCACTGCACATAATAAATTTTAGAATATGTTGATCATCTTGAAAAACTTGGAAGTTTGTGATACTATCAAGAATAGGTGAAGTAGCAACCAATTCAATAGCAAATAATTTTAATTTTTTTCTTTCAATTGGTTGTAATGCACTTGTTGAAATAGCGAGGGCATCTACTACCATGTTTTTCCTTCTTGGAATAGACTTAATGTTCAAAACTTCAAAATCATCTAGTAGATCCCATACCCTTTTCCTAAAAGCAAGCAACCTCTTATCATTACAAGAATATACTAATTTTACTTGTCGAATAACCAATTGAGAATCTCCTTTGACTATGAGAGATATAACTCCTCTCTTGAGTGCAAAAAGAAGTCCTTGAATCAATGCTTCCTATTCTACAACATTGTTAGTACATATAAATTGCAATTGATATGCTATGTAGAAAGACTTACCTTTTGGACTGATTAACCCAATACCTACACTGGCTCCTGCTTAGCATTTGAAACCATCAAAATGAAGTCTCCAAATTGGGCTTTCCTTTGGTTTTCTAACCTTGTGCTTATTTTCCCTCAATTTTTCTTTTATCTAAGCTTGGAAGGATTGTCTTTTGGGTACCCACTATAATCTTTTGTGGGGTGCGCTTATTTATTTTCCCTTGTCATTCTTCAAAAATGGAAGCATATGTTTTTCTTTTTTGTCCTAAATTTCATCTATCAATTCTTTGATTTCATCCACTTTGGGTTTGGGATGGATGACTGCCAAAGTCCATCCTTGGCCTTTTACGTACCATCTCCTTCTTTGTACTTTGATCATTCTAGGTGGAGGAGAAGATAAACCTCCACCATCAAGCTATATGATGCATTTAGGTCTTTAGTTCCCTCTTCAATCTCTTCAAAAAAATCAGACATGTTTGTAAGAATTTGGTTTTTTGTGGGTTCATTTTGTGGATCATTGAATTTCTTTACTCCCACCATTTGTGTTAACACCTTAGCAACTACTTCTTGACATGATAAAAATTTGAACTCTGAATGGCTAACTTTATGTAATCGATAAAATCCTGGAAGAAGGAGGATATTAGGGTCATCTTCTTCTCCTAGACATTGTAAATTAGCCATCATATGGTCTACGAATTGTGTTACAACCTCATCTTTTGAGGTTGAAATTATAGAATCCATATCTTGATCATCTGATATTTTGGTCAAAGTTGTATAAAAAACCATTATCTTGTAGGAGCCTAAATCTGTTTGTAATAAGGCTACCTCATTAGGGGCATTATATTTTTTAGTCATCTTTTTTTAACTTTGGCTCTACATCAATTTTGATATGATTGTTCAGACCTTTCCACGATAACCAAAGCTGGGTGAAATCCATGGAAAACCATCCCCTTAGGCACTTCATCCATTCTCTACTTAGCAGTAATCCATATGTCTCTGAGATATCAACAACATGTATATCAATGACATCTTGAATCTGTGGGTTAATTGTTAACTATATCTATACATCCTTTAGTATGCTTATGACATTTACCTTTGTTTTATCGAATTGTATCACAATTTGATCGAAAGGTTGAGGACTAACCCTTAACCTTTCCACTATTGACATTGGCATGACATTACATGAGACTCCCGAATCAACCAAGAAATTATGGAGATTCTTCCCATATATTATGATGCTAAGAAAAAATGGGGGTACCTCAACCTTGTCCTTAAACATAGTGGGCAGTGCTTCCACAAGATTAACTTTTTGGAATGCTATCTTTTGAGAGGTATTACTCATATTGTGGGGTGCCTTTGTATGATCTAGAGTCTTTATGAGAACTTCTCATTGTTGTGAACAACTTTGCAACATGTCAAACATGGACATGTTTGCCTTTGTGTTGGAAATCTGATTAAAAATATCATTGTGTGAAGAAGATTGTTTGAAAGAGGGAGATTATTGATAAAGAATGTTTTCAATCATTGTTTTGTCATCGACATCAAACCTGCTATTTGTAGGAATGACAATTGCTTATAAGATCCAAGTACTATCACTTAGTTGATTGATGAAGAGGATTTAATCAACAAGATATAACAAAAGCACCTAAGGGAAAGGTTGAGTTATGGTTTTGTAATGAAGTACAAGGATCAGCTAAGACAATGGTTAAATGATATATTGATTGTGTGCTAAAATGTTGTCACACTTCTATGAATCATTACATGTAAGAAAACTCAAGAATGAGCCCTCACAAATCGATCCATAGCTCTCTACTCATAGAGTGCAAGGGTTTGCAATGGAGGCCCTCAGTTTGACCTATTTTTGTGCCCATTCAAGTACACCATGAGATGAGAGATTCAAAGAAGAAAAGAAAAAATTCTAGTCTCCATGATCTTCAAATATGCATGAAAATAAGATCTAATCTATGAAAGAAAAATCTAATCTATAAATGCAAGATCTAAGCTAAAAGCCCATGATGGGTGCAAGAGAGAAAAAGACAAGAAAATAGAAGTTCTCCACAAAAAGATTTTGTATTCAAACTCCTTCAAAAATTGGTCTTCAAACCTGCAGCATAATGATAGCATAATCATGGGTGTCTCTAACATGAGGAGAGGGCTCTCCCTTATAAAGGAAATTATGGAGGTGAGAGGCTTCTCACAACCAATATGGGATAATAGAGCTTGATCCATGTGAGACAAAATTCCACCAATGAGAAAAGAGGAGTGGTTGAGAAGAAAGTGGTGATCCATGTGAGACAAGATTCCACCAATTAGACAAGAGTGGTTGAGGAGCAAGTGGAAAGATAAATCCCACTTAGATCACATTTTTAAGTGTAGAGAAATTAAATAAAAAGAATTTATTTTATTTCCTTTTTTCATCAAAAGAGATATTTAAGTGGGATTTTTATTTAATTAAAAGGGAGCGAGTTCTTTTTAATTAAATAGAAGATATTTAATTAAATTAAAAGAGAGGTTTTTCTCTTAATTAATTAAATGTGGATAAACTGTTTAATTAAAAGAGAGGTTTTCTTTTAATTAAATGGAGATTTTATTTTATTTAATTAAAAGAGAAGATTTTCTTTTAATTAAATAAGACTTGGAATAAAATGATCTATCTTAGAAATGAAATAAATCGAATTTGATCAAGGAAATTGATTTGAATATATTACAAACCATTGATTCAAAAAATTTGATAAATTGATAAATTGAATAATGGGGGCCCACAGTCTAGGCAACCATTTTTGGGTGCATACATTAATAACATACTTGAAGATACAGAGGTTGGTCACACTTAGAAAATTTGGAAGAATAAGTTGGAACAAGGTTGACTACAAAGCTTAAACTAAGTTCATTAGCGAGTGTCGAGCAAGCTAGTTTAAGCTGAGTGAATTTTTAGTTAGTCGAGCAAATGGAAAATCTAGTGGATGCCGAGTGATACAAAAGGAGTTGAGCTTGTTTAGGTGTCAAGTAAAGTAACAGGTGCCAAGTGTTAGAAAATCTTAGTGGATGTTGAGTGAATCCACAATAGGTGTCGAGCATCAGTAAAATGTAGTTTATGCTGAGTAACATAGTATGTGTCGAGCACTAGAATTTCAATAGTGCTAACCTACTTATTGAAAAATCAAAGATTCACCAAATCTGAGCTGACAAGTTTGTTACCTTGAATTTTGTGAACTAGTTGGAGGATAAGGATGATGAGCTGGTGGCACAAAATTTTATGTAAACTATTTTTGAGAAAATTCAAGAGGATTCTTCATTATGTTTCTAGAAGGAACAATATATGGGTTAGATTCAATGAATCTTACCTAATCCATTTGAATTAAAATCAAAGGAGGGAAGAATCGAGTGGGAAAATAAATTCTAGACTTCTATTTAGGGAGTCACAAACCAAGAATCAAGAGTTGCTAGTGTGCCAAATTGTGAAGTGGTTTAAGGGTATCAAGGAGAAGGCATCTAGGAGAAGGAAGAATAGAGCACAGAGACTCTACTTTGATTAGTGGTCAAAAGGAAGATTTTACTAGTATATTGAGCATAGAGTCTCAAGGAGACAAAGCTTGAACGGAGGACAAGCTGTTAGAACTACAGAGACTGAAAGTTTGACAATGTTGTGAGTTGAAGAGTGATCTAAAATCTACAAGATAAGTTGTATGCTATAATCAGATCAAAACCCCTTATTGTTACTCTCTAGCAATTGTATCAGTTAGGGTAAAAATCCTATGGAGTTAGGTTGGTTTAATAGTCATTTGTAAATTCTTAAATAGGGTGGCATTGTAAGTGAATGTTCTAAAGTCCTCTAACCAGATACACTTCTAACAGGGTAGTTAAATCCTTTAACTAGGTCACATTTAACAATATGTTGTAGCCTTTAATGGGACAGGCCTTTCATAGGGCATCACTTTAGAAGAGTGAGAATTGAGTAGCATGTTACTAGTGGTTTTTTTCAAATTGAATTTCCATGTAAATCACTATGTCATGTGTTGATCTTTTCATGTGTTATGCTTGCATGCTGATTTATTGTAAATTACCAAGTAGGAATGTTTAAGCTTGAATGAATGAATAGGTTAATGGGCACACTATACTTGATGAAAAATTTGAATTGAACATTTGGACCTTGAATAACTAATTCACCCCCCCCTCTTAGTTATTCTAAAGCATTTCTAACAATTGGTATTACAACCATCTGTTGATTTAGTTTCAAGGTACTAGAAGTAGGAAGATCAAGATGTCCAAGACAGAAATTCTCAAGCTTAACAAAGACAACTTCACTACATGGAAGAGTCTGATGAAATTGCACCTTAGATCAATAGGTGATTATTGTAATGCCCTGCCAAGGGATCCAAAGAATTAACCCAAAGTTTCACTAAGTTTGGTAGCATTTTTTTTTTTTAAAATCATGAAAGTAAAACCATTTACAACTTATACATAGTAACGAAAGCAATAGCAACAATACAAGTGAAAGTAAACATAACATACATAACAGGTTACATTCTTCATGGATCTCTTAACATTGAGTTACATCTAAACTAACTATTAATCTATCATCACATCCTCATGAAATAATAATGATACATCCAACATACTTAAACAATGTACAAGTGTCCTTTAAGTGATTACATTTTAGATTGCTCAATCATCCACTATACATGTCATAGGGTATGAAAGGCTTAGAAGAATATACATGTGTGAAATAAAGTATATCATCATTCTAAATCTAATCCATGATGCAACAAAGTAAAGGTAATCACATGTCATACATTATACATCATCATAAAATATAACCATTTATCACAAACATAATTAAGTAAGTGCACGGTTCCTCCCAACAGTAAATAGCATCATTAGACCATCATGTGTCCTAGCCATCACTTTGTGCATAACATTCCAAATCACCAAAGAGAGATCATCAGTATTAATATAGTAGGAATGTCACTCCTAAAAACATACTACATCATATGTAGAAAGTAATCTAACATGTAAAATACAATATAAGATAACATCATCAAACATATGCAAATCATCAATGTAAGGATATTTTTCCACCATCATAATCTAAGAATGCATCAGCCATGGTGTCTTAGACGGATCTCATATGGTAAGAGTGGAAATGCACTACCACCCGACCATGTGAAACCTAAATGGTCCACTCCCACCGCGCCGAGGAGATAATCTCAAGTCCCAAATAGGTTATCAAAACTACATAACACAAATACTCTCTAATTCCAAGAATCCTAAAAGTATACTAACTCAAAGGTTCCAAAACAAAACTGACATCTAATCCCAGAGGCACACAAAGACATGTAGGAAACTTACTATGCAAGCGGGAAAGTGTCATTGTATGGATCACGCTAGAGTTACCCTAGTAGTCTCCCTTTAAAATATTAAATATTAAATATATTAATAATTATTAATTATTAACTTATAATTATTAATTGTATGAAATTTGTTAATAAGATTTTATAATGAGGTAGTTATAATTAAATATTAGAAATCAATTAAGAATATTTATGTGGGGATGTTTAATAGAATGTGAGGATATTTTTAAAATGATTATAAAATTAATTTTATTATTCATTAATGTTTGTTGGGTCTAGCAAATTACTAAGTAAATAATAGTATAAACGATTTAAATAGTTATTAATTAATCTGATTAAAGTTAATTTTGTTGAGCTTAATTAATGATTGAAGTTTTGTAAAAGATATTAATCAATTTGAATTGGTTAATAATTGGAGGGGAATAATTAATTAAATTATCAATCAATATACATAGGAGAAATTTATTTGAGATAATAATATTTGGTATTGGGGATTTATTATAACTTGTTATTATTAAAGTATTAATGTCAACATTGTTGGAATGAAACATAGTTGACTCTTACTGTACGAAATTATCATCAGCTGATAATCATGTAGTTATTGACATAGCTACTAGTTAGTTTAATCATAGAATTA